>CAKJTD010000041.1:0-55000 GCA_917499995.1 Ichneumon xanthorius | reverse complement strand
TCGTGTCGTAGTCGTGTCGTAGTCGTGTCGTAGTCGTGTCGGAGTCGTGTCGTAGTCGTGTCGTAGTCGTGTCGTAGTCGTGTCGTAGTCGTGTCGTAGTCGTGTCGTAGTCGTGTCGTAGTCGTGTCGTAGTCGTGTCGTAGTCGTGTCGTAGTCGTGTCGTAGTCGTGTCGTAGTCGTGTCGTAGTCGTGTCGTAGTCGTGTCGTAGTCGTGTCGTAGTCGTGTCGTAGTCGTGTCGTAGTCGTGTCGTAGTCGTGTCGTAGTCGTGTCGTAGTCGTGTCGTAGTCGTGTCGTAGTCGTGTCGTAGTCGTGTCGTAGTCGTGTCGTAGTCGTGTCGTAGTCGTGTCGTAGTCGTGTCGTAGTCGTGTCGTAGTCGTGTCGTAGTCGTGTCGTAGTCGTGTCGTAGTCGTGTCGTAGTCGTGTCGTAGTCGTGTCGTAGTCGTGTCGTAGTCGTGTCGTAGTCGTGTCGTAGTCGTGTCGTAGTCGTGTCGTAGTCGTGTCGTAGTCGTGTCGTAGTCGTGTCGTAGTCGTGTCGTAGTCGTGTCGTAGTCGTGTCGTTGTAGTGTCGTAGTCGTGTCGTAGTCGTGTCGTAGTCGTGTCGTAGTCGTGTCGTAGTCGTGTCGTAGTCGTGTCGTAGTCGTGTCGTAGTCGTGTCGTAGTCGTGTCGTAGTCGTGTCGTAGTCGTGTCGTAGTCGTGTCGTAGTCGTGTCGTAGTCGTGTCGTAGTCGTGTCGTAGTCGTGTCGTAGTCGTGTCGTAGTCGTGTCGTAGTCGTGTCGTAGTCGTGTCGTAGTCGTGTCGTAGTCGTGTCGTAGTCGTGTCGTAGTCGTGTCGTAGTCGTGTCGTAGTCGTGTCGTAGTCGTGTCGTAGTCGTGTCGTAGTCGTGTCGTAGTCGTGTCGTAGTCGTGTCGTAGTCGTGTCGTAGTCGTGTCGTAGTCGTGTCGTAGTCGTGTCGTAGTCGTGTCGTAGTCGTGTCGTAGTCGTGTCGTAGTCGTGTCGTAGTCGTGTCGTAGTCGTGTCGTAGTCGTGTCGTAGTCGTGTCGTAGTCGTGTCGTAGTCGTGTCGTAGTCGTGTCGTAGTCGTGTCGTAGTCGTGTCGTAGTCGTGTCGTAGTCGTGTCGTAGTCGTGTCGTAGTCGTGTCGTAGTCGTGTCGTAGTCGTGTCGTAGTCGTGTCGTAGTCGTGTCGTAGTCGTGTCGTAGTCGTGTCGTAGTCGTGTCGTAGTCGTGTCGTAGTCGTGTCGTAGTCGTGTCGTAGTCGTGTCGTAGTCGTGTCGTAGTCGTGTCGTAGTCGTGTCGTAGTCGTGTCGTAGTCGTGTCGTAGTCGTGTCGTAGTCGTGTCGTAGTCGTGTCGTAGTCGTGTCGTAGTCGTGTCGTAGTCGTGTCGTAGTCGTGTCGTAGTCGTGTCGTAGTCGTGTCGTAGTCGTGTCGTAGTCGTGTCGTAGTCGTGTAGTAGTCGTGTCGTAGTCGTGTCGTAGTCGTGTCGTAGTCGTGTCGTAGTCGTGTCGTAGTCGTGTCGTAGTCGTGTCGTAGTCGTGTCGTAGTCGTGTCGTAGTCGTGTCGTAGTCGTGTCGTAGTCGTGTCGTAGTCGTGTCGTAGTCGTGTCGTAGTCGTGTCGTAGTCGTGTCGTAGTCGTGTCGTAGTCGTGTCGTAGTCGTGTCGTAGTCGTGTCGTAGTCGTGTCGTAGTCGTGTCGTAGTCGTGTCGTAGTCGTGTCGTAGTCGTGTCGTAGTCGTGTCGTAGTCGTGTCGTAGTCGTGTCGTAGTCGTGTCGTAGTCGTGTCGTAGTCGTGTCGTAGTCGTGTCGTAGTCGTGTCGTAGTCGTGTCGTAGTCGTGTCGTAGTCGTGTCGTAGTCGTGTCGTAGTCGTGTCGTAGTCGTGTCGTAGTCGTGTCGTAGTCGTGTCGTAGTCGTGTCGTAGTCGTGTCGTAGTCGTGTCGTAGTCGTGTCGTAGTCGTGTCGTAGTCGTGTCGTAGTCGTGTCGTAGTCGTGTCGTAGTCGTGTCGTAGTCGTGTCGTAGTCGTGTCGTAGTCGTGTCGTAGTCGTGTCGTAGTCGTGTCGTAGTCGTGTCGTAGTCGTGTCGTAGTCGTGTCGTAGTCGTGTCGTAGTCGTGTCGTAGTCGTGTCGTAGTCGTGTCGTAGTCGTGTCGTAGTCGTGTCGTAGTCGTGTCGTAGTCGTGTCGTAGTCGTGTCGTAGTCGTGTCGTAGTCGTGTCGTAGTCGTGTCGTAGTCGTGTCGTAGTCGTGTCGTAGTCGTGTCGTAGTCGTGTCGTAGTCGTGTCGTAGTCGTGTCGTAGTCGTGTCGTAGTCGTGTCGTAGTCGTGTCGTAGTCGTGTCGTAGTCGTGTCGTAGTCGTGTCGTAGTCGTGTCGTAGTCGTGTCGTAGTCGTGTCGTAGTCGTGTCGTAGTCGTGTCGTAGTCGTGTCGTAGTCGTGTCGTAGTCGTGTCGTAGTCGTGTCGTAGTCGTGTCGTAGTCGTGTCGTAGTCGTGTCGTAGTCGTGTCGTAGTCGTGTCGTAGTCGTGTCGTAGTCGTGTCGTAGTCGTGTCGTAGTCGTGTCGTAGTCGTGTCGTAGTCGTGTCGTAGTCGTGTCGTAGTCGTGTCGTAGTCGTGTCGTAGTCGTGTCGTAGTCGTGTCGTAGTCGTGTCGTAGTCGTGTCGTAGTCGTGTCGTAGTCGTGTCGTAGTCGTGTCGTAGTCGTGTCGTAGTCGTGTCGTAGTCGTGTCGTAGTCGTGTCGTAGTCGTGTCGTAGTCGTGTCGTAGTCGTGTCGTAGTCGTGTCGTAGTCGTGTCGTAGTCGTGTCGTAGTCGTGTCGTAGTCGTGTCGTAGTCGTGTCGTAGTCGTGTCGTAGTCGTGTCGTAGTCGTGTCGTAGTCGTGTCGTAGTCGTGTCGTAGTCGTGTCGTAGTCGTGTCGTAGTCGTGTCGTAGTCGTGTCGTAGTCGTGTCGTAGTCGTGTCGTAGTCGTGTCGTAGTCGTGTCGTAGTCGTGTCGTAGTCGTGTCGTAGTCGTGTCGTAGTCGTGTCGTAGTCGTGTCGTAGTCGTGTCGTAGTCGTGTCGTAGTCGTGTCGTAGTCGTGTCGTAGTCGTGTCGTAGTCGTGTCGTAGTCGTGTCGTAGTCGTGTCGTAGTCGTGTCGTAGTCGTGTCGTAGTCGTGTCGTAGTCGTGTCGTAGTCGTGTCGTAGTCGTGTCGTAGTCGTGTCGTAGTCGTGTCGTAGTCGTGTCGTAGTCGTGTCGTAGTCGTGTCGTAGTCGTCTTAGTCGTCGCAGTCGTCGCAGTCGTCGCAGTCGTCGCAGTCGTCGCAGTCGTCGCAGTCGTCGCAGTCGTCGCAGTCGTCGCAGTCGTCGCAGTCGTCGCAGTCGTCGCAGTCGTCGCAGTCGTCGCAGTCGTCGCAGTCGTCGCAGTCGTCGCAGTCGTCGCAGTCGTCGCAGTCGTCGCAGTCGTCGCAGTCGTCGCAGTCGTCGCAGTCGTCGCAGTCGTCGCAGTCGTCGCAGTCGTCGTAGTCGTCGTAGTCGTCGTAGTCGCCGTCGTGATCGCTGCCCATGCGTGGCTGAGGATCGGGCGACGCTGGACGCCCCCCACGGATCATCTGAGGCCCTTTCGATGTCCATCGATTCCTCGTCACGGCTGCCCGACAGCTCGGGATCGGGCGACGCTGGAGGCTCCATGTGGATGACATGATACCTGTCATCCCCATGTTCATCATCGCCGCCCGTCTCGAGACCTGAATCACTATCCGTCTCGCTCCAATGCTCGGCGTCATTGACCGGATCTGGCGATTTCGGACTCTCCAAATCGTCACCATTCTCGGGAGCTGGTGACTCGGGACTTTCCAACTCCTCACCGCCGTTGTTGTCGGAATCGTCGTCGTTGTCGTCGTCGTCATCCACATGGTTGTTGTTCAACTCGGCGGCGGCATTATCGTCGTCGCCATCGTCAGCCTCGCTCTCGGTGTCCGTGCCCTCCATCTCTACGCCCCGTTGGGCGTTCCCGTACCGCGCCATCAGATCGCGCACGACGTGCAGATGTGCGCCACCTCTTTCGCGAACGACCTCGACAGCAATTAACATTGCATAGTTCGAGTCATCGAACGCACTATGTTCATATGCACGTTCGATGACTCTTACCGGCAATTCCTGAGAACCGAGCGAAGTTCGCGTTGGGCCTGCTGGAGATTCAACGATCTCAGACGCGAGTCCCAACGCAGCGTACACCGACGAGCAATCACTGCGCTCCTAATCCGTGTTAAAGCTACCGTCTAGCGGATAGCTTTAACGAGAGCACGTGCACGATAACACTGCATTCTCACTTTATTTTGTTTATACAGCAAACCACGAAACGACGAAACTCACAGGTGCACACACAAATATACAGTATTTAAAAACTGCGAAAACTTTGAACTTTGCACAGTGTAAACTTCACACTTGTACAATACCAGAAAACATTTAAAAATCCGTAAACAGAAACACTGGTCCACAAGTAGCGTTGAACTGTTTTGAGACGGAGCCGATTACACGAAGTGTTTCGGGTGACTTCTCGACAGAGAATTGAAATAGATTTAAGTTTCGGAAGACTTTATAGATTTTGCTCACGCCCTACTAGATTTTCTTGCTTTTCTCATTGGTGGCGGTTAAGGTCAAGTTTGGGATGACGCTAACTTCGGTAACTATTAACGCTGAATTTTGCTGGACATTGTTTTCACTTTCTCGGTGTTTTTTCATCTTGAAGACACCGCAACGAATTGGCTGCAAATATCAAGATGACCGTCGTGTAGGTGGTTCTATTGTCTCGTAGGTAACCCTTGTGAAAAAAGTACGGTCGCGCCCCCCCCCCCCCCTGTTGTAAACGTAAAACAATACTACCTCTTCCGGCGCGAGCTCGGCGCTGGACGCTCAGAGCTACCCTCGATACTTTCTCGCCATTTTTATGACGCTAGCAACGGGCGGTCGAACCTTTTCACGAATATACCCAAAGAGTTGAAAACGGCTCGTGCAAGCCTTCATAATCCGAAGGCTCATGAAACAGATGTATATCTCGCAGATTTATATCCGACTTCTTGCGAAGGGCGTATGGAGGTTATACGCGCATTGTAAGCAGCATCCGCTACCTTCCGATGAAACACGAGATACAGGGCCGAGTGACACCGCATTACCTGCACATCTATGCCGATTTCTATAGACGTTTGTTCTGAAACCGATCCCGCGACCACGACAGCAGGTCACCGGTAACCCTTAAACTGACCACATCAAGGTAAACAAGTGTTCTTTGTTCAGACAGCCATCTATTTTGATTTTTACGACTGACAGTTTCTACAGGAGTGACCGGCACAATTTTATCTTTAATCAATGCACCAGTCGTCGTATGGTGCCACCCGTACAACGACCCAAAAGAAGATCGGAATCTTTTCTTCGCTGTGAATATTAACAGATGTTACTATTCATTTAAGTATGTGAACATTCGATCGGTTGATCCATGAACATCCTGTCGATATGGCCGTAGCATCATGCACCTGTTGACTAACTATAACCGGCTCTCCCCTCTTACACATGTCATATTAGCGACGATACTAGCGCCACGAGCTCACAGAAACGCATATAAGCGTAAGATAATATGAAAATTCGGCAGTCTGGCCCGTGGATCCAGTAAAGATAGATTTGAGTATAAGCTCTCGAGTTTCTTTTCCCCGAATTGCATTGTAACGTCAAACCATTGTTTAAGATGTGTCAGGCTATCGGTGCTAACGATCTGCGAGACAGCGATCTGCGACCAGAAACCATGTATCGCATACTGTCGGACGACGAAAAGAAGCGCCTTGAAGCACCGCTAATTCTCGGTACAACGTATACACTCAACCCGTCGGAGACGAAAAAAGTCAACATCGGCCTACAGCCTCGTGCCGACGGTCAAATACAGCCGGTCGTAAAACTTCAGAACAATACCACGGCTGGCGGTATTGTCTTTGAATCAGAGGGTTGGCATTTACTACAAACAAAACTACCAGCCATTTCGAAGTATTTCGCGGGTAGCCAGAAGATCGCCTGGGGTTCGAGCTGGCGCACACCGTCACCCATACACATCGGCGATTGTGAGATATCTACACCTCGAGTTACGGTGCCAAATCTGTCGTCTTTGACCGCCCTGTCAAAGAAAACACCATGGCCCAGGACGAGGAGTCGCAGCAGGATCCTGAGCCACCAACGAAGAAACGGAAAAATTATTCACCGGCTGTTGTGATGCAGAAATCATCGTTCGACGGTCTACTCAACGTAGTGGTGTGCGTCGATGAGCGGTTCAGACGCCTACAGCGAAATGTCACACATGTGGAGAAGTGTGTGAAGGTGCTGTGCGCTGAATTACTGCTGCATATCCCGTCCGACGAGGAACCCGAAAAAATCGATGAGCTACGTGTCAAAGAATTGATGAAAAATAATTTCAAGTCTTTGAAAGAAGCCGTTCAACTTCGCGTGGATCCAGCATTTGTTGAACTCACATTCGACATAGTTTTCTTGGAGCTATCTGTACTGTGTGGTGCGCACATCGCAAACGAATTGCGAAAAGCACTTGCTGCTAAAAAGAAACGAGCTCTTTAATAGCGGTGTTGCCCTGTGCATATAATTATATGTCACTATTATTATTATCATTCGTATACCTTTAAGATTAATCGTATTCACATTGTCGTAAACATTTTTCGCCCGTTCGTTAGTATTCTAAGCAATTGAGCCCTTGCCCATTATTATAGCTAGATGTAAACGTATTCAGTAATACTAATCAGCATTTCTTCGTCAGTTTCTCGGCATTATAAATATATATGTATATGTATCCACATTTTGTCTTCTATGTACGATGTATTGTAATCCTAATTTATGGAGGTTGGGAAGGTACATAACGCCTAAGTAATTAATAAACCGATATAACCGATAATTGCGTTTCTCATTCACCATAAAATACCAACAAAAATCAATCATCGTGAAAATCCTCGTTTTATAGTATTCAAGGGAAAACCGCCTAATTTTACAGGCTTCTGAAAAATATAAATAATAATATTCTTAACAATTAATATTGCTACCGAAGAGAGGGACTCTGAAACCGGTCAGCCAGTCGGAGCTCAGGGAAATTGCTTCGACCAATCCGAGCCCAGGGAAAATAAGGGGACTAATCATAGACCAAGACATTTTTAATTAGTCCCCCTCTCGCGAGAAACTATCTACCCCACCAAACACACATTCTCGTGCGAGGATTGGGCCCGCTACAGCATCTCTGTCCTAAAAGTGGTGGAGGAATAGCGCCAGACAGGGGTGGTGGAGGGGGCAACAGATGGTCCCCTGTCTCTCTCGAGACACTACTCCCACCACCCACCTTCATACGCGCATTGGGCCCGCTGCAGCATCCCGGTCCAGACGGTGGTGGAGGATAGCGCCAGACAGGGGCTGGTGGAGTGGGCAACAGATGGTCCCTGTCTCTCGCGAGACACTACCCCCACCACTCACCTCCCACTACAGCATCCCGTGGGGTGGTGGAGGGGGAACAACATATGCCCCCTCTTTCGCGAAAAACTACCCCCACCACCCGACCGCATGCGCGGATTGGGCCCACTACAGCATCCCGGTCCAGACGGGGGGGGGGGGGATGGGGAATAAGAGATGGTCCCTGTCTCCCCAGCCCTGTACACTACTACTAACGTGGCTTTATTTGTGAAAACAAAGGTTCCAAGTTGCCAATGATTATAATTTGACAATAGTGGTACTTACTTTTTTCTCTGCAGACCGGCTGATAATTCGATTATAGGTTATATCCACACTTGGAGCACGTATTTATCGCACTTTTTTTCGTATTTATCGCGAGCAATTATCGCAGACTGGTGCTAGGCAAAACAAATGTTCCGTAGACAAAAAATTTAGCGAAACCGCTCGAGAGTCGAGACTCCTCTCGACACCTGAGCGATGTGCGAGACCGACTGACGCTCGAAGACAGCGAACGCCGCTCGAAGCTAGTGTTGTAAAATAACCGGTCAATTATGTTGTAAAAAAACCGATGTTTGAGTTTTTATTTTTTAAATATATTTATTGTAATATGAAAATAATGGTTGTTAGCGGCTTCGGATTATGGACACCCTCGAGGTTTGAGATGATGCATATGTAACTGTGCTGTACACCGGATGATTGGTATCGGATGACTGGTGATTCCCGACACTATCACGTCGCTACCACTTCATTGTGCTAAGTAAAGTACCTGTGAAGAACTTTGTGTCAGTGTTGTCGCGGATTTCAAGGAGACCACACTGAATATTCTCGATTTACTCGATCTTCAAACTAAAATCGTAAGTAAAATTTGAGAAATTATTTGATTTAACTTTTTTTCTACTTTAAAACAATCAGCATTAACAATATTCATTCAGTGTATCAACGATACAATTTTTGCGTTGTTGAATTTAAAAAATTGTTAAATTAATCAAGTTCTTTTGAATACGGATTTTTAAAAATGATTAGTAATTCCAATTCCCGATTTTCTCTTAATGATCAATATCTGGTGGGTGGGGTTTCAAATTTCAACCAAAAATATGAACGCTCGCTCAACGGATAAAAGTAATTACGCCATGGATTTTTTAAGCCCAATTCCACCCTACATATCAAGACACGCGGTAGCGTCTCGACGCCAAGTACTTAAAATAAATTTTTTAAGTGTGCGAAGGACGCTACCAAGTAGTTATACTCCAAAATGCCGGAAGTATTTGTTTGCACTACGTTACCTCACAAATATATCATCGGATCGAAATGATATTAAAATTTTACTATAGAATGCCTATCCAAGCTTTCCGGTTCGCTTAATTCTGAACACATTCGTTCGGTGGATTCTTGTGCACGATAATCGCGATCAGCAATCGATCCAAAAATTTTCGATTGTGCGTGAATGTGAGGTGATAAAGTACATTGGCAACGAAGCATCGGATCGAATTTTTAAGGACACTTTTATAATATAATTCGGACTCAAGCTTTCCAATGGGCCTAATTACGATTATAATCGTCCAGCAGTTCCCGAGATATGATGAGGTGAAGTTGAAATACGGGTGTGACGAGATCAAGGTGTCAAGTGTATACTTGCTTTGTCGGTCGGCACGATCTCGGCAACGAAGACTGGTCGAGGAAGGTGAGTATATATTTCTCATGTTATTCTCATATTTTAAAAATTTTTTTGGTTGGGCTTAACCCCAATTTTTCAATTTTTTTTCCCTAACCTCAAAATGTAATATTTATCAGGATAATAATATATTTTCTCTTTTCAGGATATATCACAAGGCCAAGGGCTTGTCAGTTGGTTACAATACAGCTGACGATAGTTTCTTTCGACGAGGAGCAGACCGTCGAGGAGGAAACCATCGAGGACGATTGTGACGAGGAGACCGTTGAGTTTCGACGAGGAGACTCGAGGATGATTTCAACAAGGAGACCAGCGAGGACGATTCGACGAGGAGGTTTCAGGATAATAATATTATTCTCTTTCCTTTTTTCAGGATATATCACATGGCCGAGGGCTTGTCACTCGGTTACATTTTGGCTGACGATAGTTTCGACGAGGAGGAGACCGTCGAGGACAATTTCGTCGAGGCGGAAACCATCGAGGACGATTTCGACGAGCAGGAGACCGTTGAGTTTCAACGAAAAGACTCGAGGATGATTTCGACGAGGAGGAGACCATCGAGGACGATTCGACGAGGAGGAAACCATCGAGGATATCGTTGAGGACGATTCAACGAGGCGCAGACCATCGAGGACGATTTTGACGAGGAGTCTACCGTTGAAGACAAAATCACCTACAAGATCAGCGATTTGGGACACGTTACCTCGATAAGTAAGATTTGGGACACAACTTGAGACAGGTGAGTGCAGGTATCGGCTATTAAGGTAGCTCCAGCGAGTGGTGTTCATTTCGCCTAAATTCGAGAAATTCGGGCAAGAATTGCAAACACTTCCCGATGTTATAAAAATCTGAAAAAATTCACACTTATTATAGGCACTGAAAAGACTAATTTTGCACAATAATAATTTTTAAATGTTATTAAAATTATTGACTTTTATCTTTTTTTGATTTTTTTTTACATGGAAAAATGTGCAAAAATCAAAATAAAGATAAAAATCTGAAAAAATTCATACGTATTCCGAAAAATGAATGAAATATTTTGATAAACAATTATTTTTTTAACAATTTGTTAACAACATTTTGAAATTCAATTCAATTATCGTTGTATCGTCGTTGTGTTGCAGGTAGAATTGGAGTGTGCGATCGAGGATTAATAATAACTCGAAATACATTTTTGTTTTGAGTTGAGATCCGTCCGTATTGTTCGGGAGTCGTCCGATCCTCATCTATGAATAACATTACAACGAAAATGGAGACAATGGAAGTAGCAGAGGTGGCGGCGCGGTGTCGAAGGATCTGGAGAACGACACGGCGAATCACAAAGCGACCGGCCCAGTAGACGAGATGACGTCGAGGGATTACTACTTCGACTCGTACGCGCATTACGGCATCCACGAGGAGATGCTGAAGGATGAGGTCAGGACCGTGACCTGTCGAAACTCGATGTACCACAACAAGCACCTCTTCAAGGGCAAGACGGTTCTGGACATCGGTTGCGGCACGGGAATTCTCTCGATGTTCGCCGCAAAGGCCGGAGCCGCGAGGGTGATCGGCATAGAGTGCTCGAACATCGTCGAGTACGCGACGAACATCGTCGAGGCGAATCACCTCTCGGACATACTGACGATAATAAAAGGTAAGGTCCAGGAGGTCGTTTTGCCGGACGGCACCGAGAAGGTCGACATAATAATATCGGAGTGGATGGGTTACTGTCTTTTCTACGAATCGATGCTGGACACGGTTCTCTTCGCGAGGGACAAGTGGCTGCGCGAGGGCGGAATGCTCTTTCCCGACAAGGCCGCGCTCTTCATCTGCGGCATCGAGGATCGCCAGTACAAGGACGAGAAGATAAACTGGTGGGACGACGTTTACGGATTCGACATGTTGAGCATAAGGAAAGTAGCGATAAGCGAGCCACTCGTCGACGTCGTCGACCCGAAGCAGGTCGTGACGAACGCCTGTCTCATAAAGGAGGTCGATCTCTACACGGTCACGAAGGCCGATCTCGAATTCTGATCGCCGTTCAGCCTGCAGGTCCGCAAGGACGACTACGTTCAGGCGCTCGTGACTTTCTTCACCATCGAGTTCACCAAGTGCCACAAGCGCATCGGCTTCAGCACCGCGCCCGAGGTCCAGTACACGCACTGGAAACAAACCGTCTTCTACTTCGACGAGTTCATAACCGTAAAGAAGGGCGAGGAGATTTGCGGCGTCTTCTCGATGAAGCCGAACGCGAGAAACTATCGCGATCTCGACTCAGCATCGAGCTCGATTTTCGTGGTGAATTGTGCCAAGTTCACGAGACTAATACCTATCGTATGCGCTGATAACGCGGAAGTCGACTCGGCGCTAAAGTGGGATCGAAAATTAATGAACAGTATTGGAAGCTTTTTTACATAAACCGTTTCTGAAATTTCAAACACATGTGCGTTGCCATTTTACAATAAAATTTGTATTTTTCATGAACATTTTTGTAAATTTTGCAGCAAAACATTTGTAATTTTAATATCTGGTATTTTTATTTTACAAGCAAAGTACATTAATGTTTAATTAATATGAGTAATGTCAGCAAATTTCAAGTTCGAGTATATTAAATTACAATTTATTTTTACAGTGTATATTTCGGAAGTTCGTTCCGAACGAACATTCGCGGATTGAAAGTGTTGAAAAAGTAGCATTTTCCGTGACCACTAAAAATGAATGTCTTACAATGCATGATAAAACGTTATCAGTGTCTTATGCAAGCACAACTGTACGAATTATTAGATAAGCCATTATGGGCCATTTGAAAAACAAACAAAAAAATAATACTTCCCTATAATTCTGCAAAGAATATGTAAATTTAATTAATTAACTAATATATAAAATAATCTACATATATTTCGGAAATTTGTCCTGTACGAACACTCGCGGATCGAAAGTTGTTGAAAATTTAGCATTCCTCGTGAGCTACTAAAAATACATAGTCCACAATGCATTATACAACGTTAACAGTGTATTATGCTAGCCTAACCACACAAATTATTATGTGTTGTCAACACGCACATGCTCGGTGCAGGGTGGTGCGGGGTGATCCCCCGAGTAAAATGAGACCTGGGAAAAGTTCGTGTGATGAGTAGTTTCGGAGGAATAAGGGTTTAAAGTTGACCAATGAGAGCGCAGCTTGGGTGGTCACACCGACAGCACACAACCATGTGATAACTTCACTGGACTTCGATACAGAGTGTCCAATAAATGAATTCACTGATCGAACATGCATTTATAAATAAAATAAATTTGTTGCACGCTCCAATGTACATTACCAAGTCGAATTATCCTCCGGATTTCGAAACTGGCTGTCCCTAAGACGACTCCTCGGGCATGCTATTCAACTGCGCGAATCCAGGAGATGTCCAGGTCTTACCAGACGATTTCTCGTCATTTAGCGAACTTGGCTCCGTAGTTCTTTGCTTCTTGGGCCTTGAGAAAGATACCCCCGAGCATTACGTCAACCCCCCACGAGGCTTTTATTGTCTAGGTGTCGAAGGACAATTTCTCGACATCCGGCGAGTTTGGCTCCGTAGTTTTTTGTTTCTCGGGTCTTGAGGAAGGTACTGCCGAACACTACGTCGAACCTCGTCGACGTCAACGGTGTCCAGGTGTCGATTAACAATTTCCCGACACCCGGCGAACGCGGCATCGTAGTTTTTCGTTTCTCGGGCCTTGAGAAAGGTACTGCCGAACACTACGCCGAACCTCGCTGACGTCAACGATGTCCAGGTATGGATTAACAATTTCTCGACATCCGGTAAGTTTGGCTCCGTAGTTTTTTGCTTCTTGAGCCTTGAGAAAGGTACCGCCGGGCATTACGTCGAACTTCCACGAGGCTCGCTTTGTCCAGGTGTCTATTGACGAATTCTCGACATCCGACGAGCCTGGCTCCGTAGTTTTTTGCTTCTCAGACATTGAGAAGGGTACTACCGAACATTGCGTCGAACCTCGTCAACGCTCTCGTTGTCCAGGTGTCTATTGACGATGTCTCGACATACGACGAGCTTGGCTCCGTAGTTTTTTGCTTCTCAGATTTTAAGAAGGGTACTACCGAACATTGCGTCGAACCTCGTCAACGTTCTCGTTGTCCAGGTGTCTATTGACGATGTCTCGACATACGACGAGCTTGCCTCCGTAGTTTTTTGCTTCTCAGACTTTGAGAAGGGTACTACCGAACATTGCGTCGAACCTCGTCAACGCTCTCGTTGTCCAGGTGTCTATTGACGACGTCTCGACATACGACGAGCTTGCCTCCGTAGTTTTTTGCTTCTCAGACCTTGAGAATGGTACTGCCGAACATTGCGTCGAACTTCGTCAACGCTTTCGTTGTCCTGGTGTCTATTGACGATGTCTCGACATCCGACGACCTTCGATCCGTAGTATTTTGTTTCTCAGACCTTGAGAATAGTATTGCCGAACATTGCGTCGAACCTTGTCAACGCTCTCGTTGTCTAGGTAACCTTGTTGAAGCAACCTTGAAGCATGATTTACCCAAAACCTTCTTGTCTTACGCAGTTCGTAAAAATATTCCGAACTTTGCTTCGACTCCGATAAAAAGCCCGGTGCGAAATCTCCCGTCCTTACCCCGTGTTGAATCGAAAGTTGTAAAGTCGACGATCGCTTTCAAAATTTCTCATATTTATTGAACTAAAGCGATCTTGAGGCATGGTTTACCCGAAATCTTATTGTATTACGCAATCTCAAGATCGCTTCAGTTCAATAAATATGAGAAATTTTGAAAACGATCGTCGACTTTACCACTTTTGATTCGACACGGGATAAGGGCGGGAGATTTCGCACCGGGCTTTTTATCGGAGTCGAAGCAAAGTCCGGACTATTTTTACGAGCTGCGTAATACTATAAGGTTTCGGGTAAATCATGCGTCAAGGTCGCTTCAATTCAATAAATATGAGAAATATTGAAAACGATAGCCGGCTATACCAGTTTCGATTCGATACGGGATAAGAGCGCGCGATTTCGCACCAGGCTTCTTATTGGAGTCGAAGCAAAGTTCGGACTATTTTTACGACCTGCGTAATACAATAAGGTTTCGGGTAAATCTTGCCTCAAGGTCGCTTCAATTCAATAAACATGAGAAATATTAAAAACGATCGCCGACTTTATCACTTTCGATTCGACACGGGATAATGGCGGGGAGAATTCGCACCAAGGTTCTTATTGGGGTCGAAGCAAATTTCGGACTATGTTTATGAGCAGCTCGTAAAAATAGTCCGAACTTTGCTTCGACCCCAATAAGAACCTTGGTACGAATTTTCCCCGCCATTACCCCGTGTCGAATCGAAGGTGGTAAAGTCGACGATCGTTTTCAATACTTCTCATATTTATTGAATTGAAGCGACCTTGAGACATGGATTACCCGAAACCTTATTGTATTACGCAGGTCGTAAAAATAGTCCGAACTTTGCTTCGACTCCAATAACAAGCCTGGTGCGAAATCGCGCGCTCTTATCCCGTATCGAATCGAAAGTGGTATCGCCGACTATCGTTTTCAATATTTCTTATATTCATTGAAGTGAAGCGGCCTTGAGGCATGGTTTACCTGAAACCTTATTGTCTTACGCAGCTCGTAAAAATAGTCCGGACTTTGCTTCGACTCCGATAAAAAGCCCGGTGCGAAATCTCCCGCCCTTACCCCGTGTCGAATC
Source organism: Ichneumon xanthorius (assembly GCA_917499995.1). NCBI lineage: Eukaryota > Metazoa > Arthropoda > Insecta > Hymenoptera > Ichneumonidae > Ichneumon > Ichneumon xanthorius. The sequence goes on along the minus strand of CAKJTD010000041.1, from coordinate 40,186 downwards.
GAAAGTGGTAAAGTCGACGATCGTTTTCAAAATTTCTCATATTTATTGAACTGAAACGACCTTGAGATTGCGTAATACAATAAGGTTTCAGGTAAACCATGCCTCAAGACCGCTTCACTTCAATGAATATAAGAAATATTGAAAACGATAGTCGGCTATACCACTTTCGATTCGATACGGGATAAGAGCGCGAGATTTCGCACTGGGCTTCTTATCGGAGTCGAAGCAAAGTCCGGACTATTTTTACGAGCTGTGTAAGACAATAAAGTTCCGGGTAAATTATGCCTCAAAGTCGCTTCAATTAGATAAATATGAGAATTATTGAAAACGATCTTCGACTTTACCACTTTCGATTCGACACGGGATAAGGGCGGGAGAATTCGCACGAGGGTTCTTATCGGAGTCGAAGCAAAGTCCGGACTATTTTGACGAACTGCGTAAGACAATAAGGTTGCGGGTAAACCATGCCTCAAGGTCGCTTCAATTCAATAAATATGAGAATTATTGAAAACGATCATCGACTTTACCACTTTCGATTCGACACGGGATAAGGGCGGGAGAATTCGCACGAGAGTTCTTATCGGAGTCGAAGCAAAGTTCGGACTATTTTTACGAGCTGCTCATAAAAATAGTCCGAACTTTGCTTCGACCCCAATAAGAACCTTGGTGCGAATTTTCCCCGCCATTACCCCGTGTCGAATCGAAGGTGGTAAAGTCGACGATCGTTTTCAATACTTCTCATATTTATTTAATTGAAGCGACCTTGAGACATGGATTACCCCAAAGCTTATTGTATTACGCAGCTCGTAAAAATAGTGCGAACTTTGCTTCGACTCCGATAAGAAACCTGGTGCAAAATTTCGCGCCCTTATCCCGTATCGAATCGAAAGTGGTATAGCCGGCTATCGTTTTCAATATTTATCAGATTCATTGAATTGAAGCGACCTTGACGCATGATTTACTCGAAACCTTATAGTATTACGCAGCTCGTAAAAATAGTCCGAACTTTGCTTCGACTCCGATAAGAACCCTGCTGCGCAATCTCCCGCCCTTACCCCGTATCGAATCGGAAGTGGTACAGCCGACTATCGTTTTCAATTTTTCTCATATTTATTCGATTCAAGCGACCTTGAGATTGCGTAATACAACAAGGTTTCGGGTAAACCATGCCTCAAGGTCGCTTCGGTTCAATAAATATGAGAAATTTTGAAAACGATCGTCGACTTTACCACTTTCGATTCGACACGGGATAAGGGCGGGAGATTTCGCACTGGGCTTCTTATCGGAGTCGAAGCAAAGTCCGAACTATTTTTACAAGCTGCGTAAGGCAATAAGGTTTCAGGTAAACCATGCCTCAAGGTCGCTTCAATTCAATGAATATGAGAAATATTAAAAACGATCGCCGATTTTATCTCTTTCGATTCGACACGGGATAAGGGCGGGAGAATTCACACCCGGGTTCTTATCGGAGTCGAAGCAAAGTCCGGACTATTTTGACGAGCTGCTTTTAAAAATAGTCCGAACTTTGCTTCGACCCCAATAAGAACCTTGGTGCGAATTCTCCTCGCCATTATCCCGTGTCGAATCGAAGGTGGTAAAGTCGACGATCGTTTTCAATACTTCTCATATTGAGTGAATCGAAGCGACCTTGAGGCATGGTTTACGGAAAACCTTATTATATATATTTTATCTTAGAATAATGGATGTTTCGTAGCTATTGGAGAACCCAAGCGCAGCAGTAGCTCGTGACCCGCCAGCGACCCCCGTACGTCGGCCACTAGCTCGGTCGCCAGCTCAGTTTCATACCGCTATTCTTCAAATTTTATTTTGCTCAACTAAACAACGAAATAAACAATATGGCAAACAGGTATCAGTATTATATCAGTTTATTTTGTACATTTCATTGTCTCGAGTGATAAAATTCGAGTTTTGCTTTCTAAACGTACAGTAAATTTTGTTGTTAATATTTGTCCTAACTCAGTAAATCACGTCACGTTGCGTCACGTCACGTCACGTCATGTCACATCCACGTCCACGCCTTTTTTTCAATCTTTCCTCTCTTGCTCCTTCTCACAGGTTCGACCGTATCTTGCAACTTCTGTTACAGAAAAAGGAAAATACAAATTAATATCATCATTATTTTCATATTCAATTTTGTTCGATACTCGATAATAGCGTGATGCTCATGTTCGTACCTTTTTTGTGTCTCTTACTCCTACTCTCTCCGTGGCGGCCACTATTTCGTTCGGAGTGAACCCCTTCAGGCACCGCCGCGCTTCCTGATCGTTCTCGTCCGTCTGTGCGTCCCGATCCCGCTCATCTGGCTGTCCGTCCCGATCCTGCTCGTCCGTCTGCCCGTCCCGATCGCGCTTGTCCGTCTGGCCGACCCGATCCCCCGCGTCCGACTGTCCGTCCAGATCCCCCTCACCCGTCTGTTCGTCCCGATCCCGCTTGTCCGTCGGTCCATCCCGATCTCCCTCATCCGGCTGTCCATCTCGATCCCCCTCACCCGTCTGTCCGTCCCGATCCCGCTTGTCCGTCTGTTCATCCCGATCCCCCTCATCCGGCTGTCCATCTCGATCCCCCTCACCCATCTGTCCGTCCCTATCCCGCACTTCTGGAAGTTCCAGTGGAACCTCCACTGGATCTTCCCGATCCCCCTCACCAGTCTGTCCGTCCCGATCCCGCTCATCTGGCTGTCCGTCCCGATCCTGCTCGTCCGTCTGCCCGTCCCGATCCCGCTTGTCCGTCTGGCCGACCCGATCCCCCGCGTCCGACTGTTCGTCCCGATCCCCCTCACCCATCTGTTCGTCCCGATCCCGCTTGTCCGTCCGTCCATCCCGATCCGCCTCATCCGGCTGTCCATCTCGGTCCCCCTCACCCGTCTGTCCGTCCCGATCCCGCTTGTCCGTGTGTCCATCCCGATCCCCCTCCGATCCCGTGTGTCCTCCCGATCCGGCTGTCCGTCTCGATCCCCCTCACCCATCTGTCCGTCCCTACCCCGCACTTCTGGAAGTTCCAGTGGAACCTCCACTGGATCTTCCCGATCTCTCGGTCGGCCGTTTTCATTCATGCTGCAAATTAAAATGTTATTAACAATAATGATAAGTGAATAAAATCGTAATCAAAACTCTTTCATGCTCACTTGGCATTTACTTCGTCATCGCGGAAAAGCGGCTCGTGTCCCCGTGGGCACATCTTGCGCTTGGCGAACTTGCCGACTTGTTGATATGTACGGCTAGAATAAAATGAAATATTAATGTTTAAATGCGGCTGAAGCTCGCCGCTGCGGCTACTTACGCCAGGTCCGAAGTCTAGCGAAAAAGGGAGTTTTAGAGCCCCATGTCATTCACAAGTCCCTTAGAAATTAACATTTGGAAGACTTCTTATACTGCGTATCGTGAATCATAGGAAGCGATTTCGCTAGAGGACGAGGCTATTAAAGAATTATTCATATTTATTTAACAAAAAAATAAAAAACTCCAATCACCTCGGGTTTTTCAAGGCATTTTTTTTATGTATTGAGATTTTCTGGAGTCGTCACAGTGAGTGTTCAGTTTAGATGAGGAGCAACTTTGGGAGGGGACGACGCCATTAAATATTTATTAGTAATAACTATTATTGATAATTATTAATAATAGTTATTAATAATTATTTAATGGCCTCGTCCCCTTCTAAAATTGCTCCTTATCTATACCGAACACTCACTGTGACGACTCCAGAAAATCTCAATACATAAAAAAAATGCCTCGAAAAACCCGAGGCGACTGGAGTTTTTTTTTTGTTAAATAAATATGAATAATTCTTTAATAGCCTCGTCCTCTAGCGAAATCGCTTCCTATGTATTCACGATACGCAGTATAAGAAGTCTTCGAAATTTTTATTTCTAAGGGACTTGTGAATGACATGGGGCTCCAATCACTCTTTTCGCTGAGGCCACGGCCCTGGCGTAAGTAGCCACGGTAGCTTCATAATGTTGGATAACCGCGTGATATGAACACAGGAAATATCAAAATTTACTCACTGTGTATTATTCTCCTCGACGTTTTGTTTTAACTCGTATCTCTCGAAGAACCACAGGATCCAGCGAACATTTTGGTATATCCATTTCCTGATATAATCTTTCCGCGAATTCCGCAATTGCGTTTTGTACACGCTTGTCGTTACTTTTCGGACGATGTCAGCTGAGAGGCTCGGGTTATGTTCCATCGTGGAACGATACGGCACAAGCTCGCACAGCAATTTGCCAAAGTATTCCGGATTGTCCGTTATATTTTTTGGATAATTTCCCATTTCCTCGCCCCTGTTCTTTTACTTTTTCTCGGTTTAAAACTTCCGCGATCAGTTAGCGTTGTAGCGAATGTTACATCTGCAACGTTTGACAGTTGTTTGAAACAACTGACAGATGTTGCAGACTGTCAACTGATCGTAGAAGAAACTAAACACTGACCAAATAAAAGATAAGGGGTAACGAAATGCCGAAATATTGAAAAAATATTACGGATGATCCGGAATATTTCGCCAGATCGTTTTACGAGCTGATGACTTTTCGTGGAATCATGAAAAATCGTTGCTTCTCGGCCGACGATAAAGAAGTAACGACAAAAGTTTATAAAAACAAATTGAAGCATTCGCAGCAGGAATAAATACGAAAGTGGATAGGACCAACTTCCGATCGATCCTGTGAAACTAAATTTTTTTCTCTCGGGCTCTTCGGAAAACCGCTTTTCGGTTCGGCACGAAAGTATGTTACTAGTTCGTGTCCAGAAAAAAAAAAATCAACCGCAAGCGCGACTCGAACTCGAACCCTCCGGACTTCCAAGCAACCGCTCGCGCCACTAGACCACCGATCCCTGTAACTTCATTAATAACGATTAGTCTATCGTTCATCCACCTTTTCCAGGATACATTTTTTTTTAGGGCAAAAGCGATGAATTATTGCCCGCTGCTAATTAGAACGGGCTATAAATCATCACTTTTACCCTAAATAAAACGAATTTTTATCTCTCGGGGTCTTCTTGGGCTCCGGATGGAAACCCATAGTTTTCGCGGCAAGTCTTTTAAGGAAGGAGTCTCGCTGCGCGCTGACTTCGCATAAGTTCGACATCAATAAGAGAAAATTGCAAGTACTTCTTGATGGTGTAAAAATCTGAAAAAAATCATGTATACTAAAGGTACTGAGAAGATTAATTTTGCATAATAATAATTGCAAAATGTTATTAACAAATTCATCAAAAAATTACTTGGTTAACAAATTACCCGGCAACAAAACTTTTTTTTTATGAAAATGATTCGTTTATTTTTCTGAATACGTATGAATTTTTTCAGATTTTTAAGTAATCATTGATTTTTTATTTTTTTTTATAGAACAAAAATCAACGATTACTTAAAAATCTGAAAAAATTCATACGTATTCAGAAAAATAAACGAATCATTTTCATAACAAAAAAAAGTTTTGTTGCCGGGTAATTTGTTAACCAATTAATTTTTTGATCTATTTGTTAATAACATTTTGCAATTATTATTATGCAAAATTAATCTTCTCAGTACCTTTAGTATACATGATTTTTTTCAGATTTTTACGCCATCAAGAACTACTTGCAATTTTCTCTTATTGTTGTCCAACTTATGCGAAGTCAGCGCGCAGCGAGACTCCCTCCTTAAGGTAGTACCAGCGGACAGCCTGAGCCCACCTGAGTTCAGAGAAAATTGAGAGAGAATTGCGAACACTTCTCGACGCGATAAAAATCTGAAAAAAATCAAGCATATTGAAGGTGCTGAAAAGATCCAAAATGTTATTTCCAAATTAATGAAAAAAAATGTCAACAAATCCCCCGCCAACTTAACTTTTTGTTCATATAAAAACAATTTGTTAATCTTTTTGAATACGTATGAATTTTTTCAGGATTTTGTGTAAATTTTGAAAATAACGTTTTTTTATTAACTAAAAACGTGATTTTCAAAAATTACAAGAAATTCTGAAAAAATTCATAGGTATTCAGAAAAATTAACAAATCGTTTTCATTAATAAAAAAAAGTTAAGTTGCCGGGTGATTTGTTGGGAAATTTTTTGTTCGTTAATTTATTAATAACATTTTGGAATTATTATTATGCAAAATTAATCTTTCCAGTACCTTCCATATGGTCGATTTTTTTCAGATTTTTATCTCATCGAGAAGTGTTCGCAATTCCTCTCTCAATCCTTTCTGAACTCACGTGAGGTCAGGCTGTCCGCTAGTACTACCTTAATATGTCTTCGATAATTATTATTTATGATACATTGGTACTTACCCTTGTCAAGTGGATCCAATGACCAAAAAAATTCACGCTTAACCGGAAGTCCATTGCTGGTGACCCATGAAACGTCGACGGTAATTGTTTAAACACTTTTATATTCGAAATTTCCTCTGAAACTCACGTTTGACGAGACTATACCGCTGGGACTACTTTAATTTCTTTGTGGCTAGGTAAAAAAAAGTTTAGCTAGATAAAAAAAATCTCGCACTAGTGCGAGGAAGTCGGTCTCATAGGCGCGGACGACGGCGAGGACGAGGACGACGGAGAGGACGAGGACGACGGAGAGGACGAGGACGACGGAGAGGACGAGGGCGACGGAGAGGACGAGGACGACGGAGAGGACGAGGACGACGGAGAGGACGAGGACGACGGAGAGGACGAGGACGACGGAGAGGACGAGGACGACGGGGAGGACGAGGACGACGGGGAGGACGAGGACGACGGAGAGGACGAGGACGACGGAGAGGACGAGGACGACGGAGAGGACGAGGACGGCGGCGAGGACGACGGCGAATAAACAATGCTTTCATAGGGTTATCTGGGGAATAGGGTGGTTGAGAGAGGTGCTGTCTTTATTTTATTTATAATTATCAAACTATAACAGTATTATCATTTTAATTAATCTTTCACTAACAATAATAATGGATTCCCCTTAGGGCACGATGCGGCAACATTTTTTTTCTCACTAATCCCGATATTGTTCGAAATTACCGCCATTGCTATCCAAGCACATTAGAGCTCGAGGCAAAACACTTCTTGTTGCTCTCTGCACCATCTCGTCCGGTATTTCCGCAGCGACTCGGTGAATTCTGCGAAGGAGTTCGTCAATGTCTTCAACCGGCTGCCCTTGATAAACGTTATCCTTCATATAACCCCACAGAAAAAAATCGAGGGGGGTAAGGTCTGGGGATCTAGGCGGCCACAACATCGGACCACGTCTCCCTATCCACCGGTCTGGCCATTCGCGGTCTAGGTAATCGCGAACGATTAAACTATAGTGAGCCGGTGCTCCGTCGTGTTGAAATATTAGTCGCTCCAATAAATCCACCGGAAGGTGAGCGATATGGTCCGGCAAAACGTTTTCGAGGAGATCCAGATAGGACTCGGCATTCAAACGATTGGACAGAATTATCGGTCCAATCTAAGGAGAAACACGGTTCATGAATATTGTCAAAAATCAGTTATCAGTTACTACGTACAAGTTCATCCCCAACCATGCCAGCCCACATGTTCACGGAGAATCGGTCTTGAAATACGTTTTCATGCACCACGTGAGGGTTAGCGTCAGCCCAATAATGACTGTTGTGTTGGTTAAAGTAGCCATCTCTGGTGAAAATTGACTCATCCGTCCACACAATCCGATCTACGTACGTCGGATCGTTCTCCGCGCACTCGATGAACTCGTTGCAAAACACGAGTCTATGAGCGGGATCGTTTTCCTTAAGCGCCTGAACACGGGTGTAATGGTACGGATGCAGTCCCTCGTCGTGTAGAATATTCCATACAGTCATGTGATTCGTATTGAACTGACGCGCAAGACTTCGAGTGCTCCGCGTAGGATCGTTGGCGACACAGTCCAAAATGTCTTCTTGGAGCCGGACATTTCGTCGATGAGGCGGTCTCCCAGCATCCGGATTTCCACCAGGCACCAACGCATTCGTCTCGACGCAGTGACGTTCCAAACGTCTAATTACGTTAGCGTCTGGATATCGTCCTGCATTGGGCCAACGTTCTCGATATAAACGAACCGCCAGGCCCGCTCTTCCCCGAGCTTCGCCAAGCGCGAGTATCATGCGAAAATATTCGCGTGGAGTATACGCCATTACGAAGACGTACACTCAATTGTGTAAATATGAATAAATATAAATAAATATGTAAATGTATAAATATGAAAATATGAAAATTGTAAAAAAAAAATCAGCAAGTAATCGTAGACGCCACACGTAGCTACTCAAAACCCAACTCAGACTAGATTGCAGAATGGATCGATACGTTCAGTCGCTATCACGTTCGTGTCTAAACTGCAATTTTTCGTGTTTAGGCACATTGACGACGTGCTTGAGTCCATGATAACAACATGCATTTGTTTCCGATCGCGCGACACTCCGGAGAAGTAAGATCCGCTCGAGGCTCTTCGCCAAAAACAAAATAATGGGTTGATGCTATTTTTACGAATCAAAAGTGGTACAGTCGACTATCATTTTCAATACTTCTCATATTTATTAAATTGAAGCGACTTTGAGGCATGGTTTACCTGAAACCTTATTGTCTTACGCAGCTCGTAAAAATAGTCCGGATTTTGCTTAGACTCCGATAAAAAGCCCGGTGCGAAATCTCCCGCCCTTATCCCGTGTCGAATCGAAAGTGGTAAAGTCGACGATTGTTTTCAAAGTTGCTCATATTTATTGAACCAAAGGGACCTTGAGGCATGGTTTACCCGAAACCTGTTGTATTACGCAATCTCAAGGTCGCTTGAATTGAATAAATATGAGAAAAATTGAAAACGATAGTCGGCTGTACCACTTCCGATTCGATACGGGATAAGGGCGGGAGATTGCGCAGCAGGGTTCTTATCGGAGTCGAAGCAAAGTTCGGACTATTTTTACGAGCTGCGTAATACTATAAGGTTTCGGGTAAATCATGCGTCAAGGTCGCTTCAATTCAATGAATCTGATAAATATTGAAAACGCTAGCCGGCTATACCACTTTCGATTTGATACGGGATAAGGGCGCGAAATTTCGCACCAGGATTCTTATCGGAGTCGAAGCAAAGTTCAGCCTATTTTTACGAGCTGCATAATACAATACGGTTTCAGGTAAACTATGTGTCAAGGTCGCTTCAATTCAATAAATCTGAGAAGTATTGAAAACGATCGTTGACTTTACTACTTTCGATTCAACACGGGATAAGGGCGGGAGAATTCGCACTAGGGTTCTTATCGAAGTCGAAGCAAAGTTCGGACTATTTTTACGAGCTGCGTAATACAATAAGCTTTCGGGTAATCCATGTCTCAAGGTCGCTTCAATTCAATAAATATGAGAAGTATTGAAAACGATCGTCGACTTTACCACCTTCGATTCGATACGGGATAATGGCGGGGAGAATTGGTACCAAGGTTCTTATTGGGGTCGAAGCAAAGTTCGGACTATTTTTATGAGCAGCTCGTCAAAATAGTCCGAATTTTGCTTCGACTCCGATAAGAACCCGGGTGCGAATTCTCCCGCCCTTATCCCGTGTCGAATCGAAAGTGATAAAGTCGGCGATCGTTTTTAATATTTCTCATGTTTATTGAATTGAAGCGACTGTGAGGCATAATTTACCCGAAACTTTATTGTCTTACGCAGCTCGTAAAAATAGTCCGGACTTTGCTTCGACTCCGATAAGAACCCGGGTGCGAATTCTCCCGCCCTTATCCCGTGTCGAATCGAAAGTGATAAAGTCGGCGATCGTTTTTAATATTTCTCATGTTTATTGAATTGAAGCGACCTTGAGGCATGGTTTACCTGAAACCTTATTGCCTTACGCAGCTTGTAAAAATAGTTCGGACTTTGCTTCGACTCCGATAAGAAGCCCAGTGCGAAATCTCCCGCCCTTATCCCGTGTCGAATCGAAAGTGGTAAAGTCGACGATCGTTTTCAAAATTTCTCATATTTATTGAACCGAAGCGACCTTGAGGCATGGTTTACCCGAAACCTTGTTGTATTACGCAATCTCAAGGTCGCTTGAATCGAATAAATATGAGAAAAATTGAAAACGATAGTCGGCTGTACCACTTCCGATTCGATACGGGGTAAGGGCGGGAGATTGCGCAGCAGGGTTCTTATCGGAGTCGAAGCAAAGTTCGGACTATTTTTACGAGCTGCGTAATACTATAAGGTTTCGAGTAAATCATGCGTCAAGGTCGCTTCAATTCAATGAATCTGATAAATATTGAAAACGATAGCCGGCTATACCACTTTCGATTCGATACGGGATAAGGGCGCGAAATTTTGCACCAGGTTTCTTATCGGAGTCGAAGCAAAGTTCGCACTATTTTTACGAGCTGCGTAATACAATAAGCTTTGGGGTAATCCATGTCTCAAGGTCGCTTCAATTCAATAAATATGAGAAGTATTGAAAACGATCGTCGACTTTACCACCTTCGATTCGACACGGGGTAATGGCGGGGAAAATTCGCACCAAGGTTCTTATCGGGGTCGAAGCAAAGTTCGGACTATTTTTACGAGCTGCGTAATACTATAAGGTTTCGAGTAAATCATGCGTCAAGGTCGCTTCAATTCAATGAATCTGATAAATATTGAAAACGATAGCCGGCTATACCACTTTCGATTCGATACGGGATAAGGGCGCGAAATTTTGCACCAGGTTTCTTATCGGAGTCGAAGCAAAGTTCGCACTATTTTTACGAGCTGCGTAATACAATAAGCTTTGGGGTAATCCATGTCTCAAGGTCGCTTCAATTCAATAAATATGAGAAGTATTGAAAACGATCGTCGACTTTACCACCTTCGATTCGACACGGGGTAATGGCGGGGAAAATTCGCACCAAGGTTCTTATTGGGGTCGAAGCAAAATTCGGACTATTTTTATGAGCAGCTCGTAAAAATAGTCCGAACTTTGCTTCGACTCCGATAAGAACTCTCGTGCGAATTCTCCCGCCCTTATCCCGTGTCGAATCGAAAGTGGTAAAGTCGATGATCGTTTTCAATAATTCTCATATTTATTGAATTGAAGCGACCTTGAGGCATGGTTTACCCGCAACCTTATTGTCTTAGGCAGTTCGTCAAAATAGTCCGGACTTTGCTTCGACTCCGATAAGAACCCTCGTGCGAATTCTCCCGCCCTTATCCCGTGTCGAATCGAAAGTGGTAAAGTCGAAGATCGTTTTCAATCATTCTCATATTTATCTAATTGAAGCGACTTTGAGGCATAATTTACCCGGAACTTTATTGTCTTACACAGCTCGTAAAAATAGTCCGGACTTTGCTTCGACTCCGATAAGAAGCCCAGTGCGAAATCTCGCGCTCTTATCCCGTATCGAATCGAAAGTGGTATAGCCGACTATCGTTTTCAATATTTCTTATATTCATTGAAGTGAAGCGGTCTTGAGGCATGGTTTACCTGAAACCTTATTGTATTACGCAATCTCAAGGTCGCTTCAGTTCAATAAATATGAGAAATTTTGAAAACGATCGTCGACTTTACCACTTTCGATTCGACACGGGGTAAGGGCGGGAGATTTCGCACCGGGCTTTTTATCGGAGTCGAAGCAAAGTCCGGACTATTTTTACGAGCTGCGTAAGACAATAAGGTTTCAGGTAAACCATGCTTCAAGGCCGCTTCACTTCAATGAATATAAGAAATATTGAAAACGATAGTCGGCGATACCACTTTCGATTCGATACGGGATAAGAGCGCGCGATTTCGCACCAGGCTTCTTATTGGAGTCGAAGCAAAGTTCGGACTATTTTTACGACCTGCGTAATACAATAAGGTTTCGGGTAATCCATGTCTCAAGGTCGCTTCAATTCAATAAATATGAGAAGTATTGAAAACGATCGTCGACTTTACCACCTTCGATTCGACACGGGGTAATGGCGGGGAAAATTCGTACCAAGGTTCTTATTGGGGTCGAAGCAAAGTTCGGACTATTTTTACGAGCTGCTCATAAACATAGTCCGAAATTTGCTTCGACCCCAATAAGAACCTTGGTGCGAATTCTCCCCGCCATTATCCCGTGTCGAATCGATAGTGATAAAGTCGGCGATCGTTTTTAATATTTCTCATGTTTATTGAATTGAAGCGACTTTGAGGCATAATTTACCCGAAACTTGATTGTCTTACGCAGCTCGTACAAATAGTCCGGACTTTGCTTCGACTCCAATAAGAAGCAGAGTGCGAAATCTCGCGCTCTTATCCCGTATCGAATCGAAAGTGGTATAGCCGACTATCGTTTTCAATATTTCTCATATTCATTGAATTGAAGCGACCTTGAGGCATGGTTTACCTGAAACCTTATTGCCTTACGCAGCTCGTAAAAATAGTCCGGACTTTGCTTCGACTCCGATAAAAAGCCCGGTGCGAAATCTCCCGCCCTTATCCCGTGTCGAATCGAAAGTGGTAAAGTCGACGATCGTTTTCAAAATTTCTCATATTTATTGAACCAAAGGGACCTTGAAGCATGGTTTACCCGAGACCTTGTTGTATTACGCAATCTCAAGGTCGCTTGAATCGAATAAATATGAGAAAAATTGAAAACGATAGTCAGCTGTACCACTTCCGATTCGATACGGGATAAGGGCGGGAGATTGCGCAGCAGGGTTCTTATCGGAGTCGAAGCAAAGTTCGGACTATTTTTACGAGCTGCGTAATACTATAAGGTTTCGGGTAAATCATGCGTCAAGGTCGCTTCAATTCAATGAATCTGATAAATATTGAAAACGATAGCCGGCTATACCACTTTCGATTTGATACGGGATAAGGGCGCGAAATTTCGCACCAGGTTTCTTATCGGAGTCGAAGCAAAGTTCAGAGTATTTTTACGAGCTGCATAATACAATACGGTTTCAGGTAAACCATGTCTCAAGGTCGCTTCAATTCAATAAATCTGAGAAGTATTGAAAACGATCGTTGACTTTACTACTTTCGATTCAACACGGGATAAGGGCGGGAGAATTCGCACTAGGGTTCTTATCGAAGTCGAAGCAAAGTTCGGACTATTTTTACGAGCTGCGTAATACAATAAGCTTTCGGGTAATCCATGTCTCAAGGTCGCTTCAATTCAATAAATATGAGAAGTATTGAAAACGATCGTCGACTTTACCACCTTCGATTCGATACGGGTTAATGGCGGGGAGAATTGGTACCAAGGTTCTTATTGGGGTCGAAGCAAAGTTCGAACTATTTTTATGAGCAGCTCGTCAAAATAGTCCGAACTTTGCTTCGACTCCGATAAGAACCCGGGTGCGAATTCTCCCGCCCTTATCCCGTGTCGAATCGAAAGTGATAAAGTCGGCGATCGTTTTTAATATTTCTCATGTTTATTGAATTGAAGCGACTTTGAGGCATAATTTACCCGAAACTTTATTGTCTTACGCAGCTTGTAAAAATAGTCCCGACTTTGCTTCGACTCCGTTAAGAACCCGGGTGCGAATTCTACCGCCCTTATCCCGTGTCGAATCGAAAGTGATAAAGTCGGCGATCGTTTTTAATATTTCTCATGTTTATTGAATTGAAGCGACCTTGACGCATGATTTACCCGAAACCTTATAGTATTACGCAGCTCGTAAAAATAGTCCGGACTTTGCTTCGACTCCGATAAGAAACCTCGTGCGAATTCTCCCGCCCTTATCCCGTGTCGAATCGAAAGTGGTAAAGTCGAAGATCGTTTTCAATCATTCTCATATTTATCTAATTGAAGCGACTTTGAGGCATAATTTACCCGGAACTTTATTGTCTTACACAGCTCGTAAAAATAGTCCGGACTTTGCTTCGACTCCGATAAGAAGCCCAGTGCGAAATCTCGCGCTCTTATCCCGTATCGAATCGAAAGTGGTATAGCCGACTATCGTTTTCAATATTTCTTATATTCATTGAAGTGAAGCGGTCTTGAGGCATGGTTTACCTGAAACCTTATTGTATTACGCAATCTCAAGGTCGCTTCAGTTCAATAAATATGAGAAATTTTGAAAACGATCGTCGACTTTACCACTTTCGATTCGACACGGGATAAGGGCGCGAAATTTCGCACCAGGTTTCTTATCGGAGTCGAAGCAAAGTTCAGCCTATTTTTACAAGCTGCATAATACAATACGGTTTCAGGTAAACCATGTCTCAAGGTCGCTTCAATTCAATAAATCTGAGAAGTATTGAAAACGATCGTTGACTTTACTACTTTCGATTCAACACGGGATAAGGGCGGGAGAATTCGCACTAGGGTTCTTATCGAAGTCGAAGCAAAGTTCGGACTATTTTTACGAGCTGCGTAATACAATAAGCTTTCGGGTAATCCATGTCTCAAGGTCGCTTCAATTCAATAAATATGAGAAGTATTGAAAACGATCGTCGACTTTACCACCTTCGATTCGATACGGGTTAATGGCGGGGAGAATTGGTACCAAGGTTCTTATTGGGGTCGAAGCAAAGTTCGAACTATTTTTATGAGCAGCTCGTCAAAATAGTCCGAACTTTGCTTCGACTCCGATAAGAACCCGGGTGCGAATTCTCCCGCCCTTATCCCGTGTCGAATCGAAAGTGATAAAGTCGGCGATCGTTTTTAATATTTCTCATGTTTATTGAATTGAAGCGACTTTGAGGCATAATTTACCCGAAACTTTATTGTCTTACGCAGCTTGTAAAAATAGTCCCGACTTTGCTTCGACTCCGTTAAGAACCCGGGTGCGAATTCTACCGCCCTTATCCCGTGTCGAATCGAAAGTGATAAAGTCGGCGATCGTTTTTAATATTTCTCATGTTTATTGAATTGAAGCGACCTTGACGCATGATTTACCCGAAACCTTATAGTATTACGCAGCTCGTAAAAATAGTCCGGACTTTGCTTCGACTCCGATAAAAAGCCCGGTGCGAAATCTCCCGCCCTTATCCCGTGTCGAATCAAAAGTGGTAAAGTCGACGATCGTTTTCAAAATTTCTCATATTTATTGAACTGAAGCGATCTTGAGATTGCGTAATACAATAAGATTTCGGGTAAACCATGCCTCAAGATCGCTTTAGTTCAATAAATATGAGAAATTTTGAAAGCGATCGTCGACATTACAACTTTCGATTCAACACGGGGTAAGGGCGGGAGATTTCGCACCGGGCTTTTTATCGGAGTCGGAGCAAAGTTCGGAATATTTTTATGAACTGCGTAAGACAAGAAGGTTTTGGGTAAACCACGCCTCAAGGTCGCTTCAACAAGGTTGCCTAGACAACGAGAGCATTGACGAGGTTCGACGCAATGTTCGGCAATACTATTCTCAAGGTCTGAGAAGCAAAATACTACGGAGCGAAGGTCGTTGGATGTCGAGACATCGTCAATGGACACCTGGACAACGAGAGCGTTGAATAGGTTCGACGAAATGTTCGGCAGTACCATTCTCAAGGGCTGAGAAGCAAAAAACTACGGAGGCAAGCTCGTCGTATGTCGAGACATCGTCAATCGTCACCTGGACAACGAGAGCGTTGACGAGGTTCGACGCAATGTTCGGTAGTACCCTTCTCAAAGTCTGAGAAGCAAAAAACTACGGAGGCAAGCTCGTCGTATGTCGAGACATCGTCAATAGACACCTGGACAACGCGAGCGTTGACGAGGTTCGACGCAATGTTCGGTAGTACCCTTCTTAAAGTCTGAGAAGCAAAAAACTACGGAGCCAAGCTCGTCGTACGTCGAGACATCGTCAATAGACACCTGGACAACGAGAGCGTTGACGAGGTTCGACGCAATGTTCGGTAGTACCCTTCTCAAAGTCTGAGAAGCAAAAAACTGCGGAGCCAAGCTCGTCGTATGTCGAGACATCGTCAATAGACACCTGGACAACGAGAGCGTTGACGAGCTTCGACGCAATGTTCGGTAGTACCCTTCTCAAAGTCTGAGAAGCAAAAAACTACGGAGCCAGGCTCGTCGGATGTCGAGAATTCGTCAATAGACACCTGGACAAAGCGAGCCTCGTGGAAGTTCGACGTAATGCACGGCGGTACCTTTCTCAAGGCTCAAGAAGCAAAAAACTACGGAGCCAAACTTACCGGATGTCGAGAAATTGTTAATCCATACCTGGACATCGTTGACGTCAGCGAGGTTCGGTGTAGTGTTCGGCAGTGCCTTTCTCAAGGCCCGAGAAACAAAAAACTACGGAGCCGCGTTCGCCGGGTGTCGGGAAATTGTTAATCGACACCTGGACACCGTTGACGTCGACGAGGTTCGACGTAGTGTTCGGCAGTACCTTCCTCAAGACCCGAGAAACAAAAAACTACGGAGCCAAACTCGCCGGATGTCGAGAAATTGTCCTTCGACACCTAGACAATAAAAGCCTCGTAGGGGGTTGACGTAATGCTCGGGGGTATCTTTCTCAAGGCCCAAGAAGCAAAGAACTACGGAGCCAAGTTCGCTAAATGACGAGAAATCGTCTGGTAAGACCTGGACATCTCCTGGATTCGCGCAGTTGAATAGCATGCCCGAGGAGTCGTCTTAGGGACAGCCAGGTTCGAAATCCGGAGGATAATTCGACTTGGTAATGTACATTGGAGCGTGCAACAAATTTATTTTATTTATAAATGCATGTTCGATCAGTGAATTCATTTATTGGACACTCTGTATCGAAGTCCAGTGAAGTTATCACATGGTTGTGTGCTGTCGGTGTGACCACCCAAGCTGCGCTCTCATTGGTCAACTTTAAACCCTTATTCCTCCGAAACTACTCATCACACGAACTTTTCCCAGGGCTCATTTTACTCGGGGGATCACCCCGCACCACCCTGCACCGAGCATGTGCAGGGTTGTGCAGGTTGTTTTTTTAACTTTAACCGTGTTGACAAAAAAAAAAACAATACTGTTAAATTTTACAATGAATTCATAAACATAATTTAGTTTCTTCAATATTCCATCTCGCTACCAAAGCTTTAAATTGGCAACGGCCACTTCCAGCATTCAGCTGACCGCAGAGACGAGTGGGCGAGAAGATACACTGGATGAAAATTATTCTCACTGGAATCCGGCGGATCGTTTCACCCGGCATGAAATCTCAACGTCTCCCATATATATATATATATATATACATACGTATGTATATATATTCCATTCGGAATCTCGTCATTTAGATACGACACCGTAGTTATACATGTACATGCAATGTACACGTATAATGGAGACGACGTTTTCGCTCCCAACTCTTCCTCGTAACAATTTATCTTCTATAGATCGTGAAGAAAAAAAAACAATGAAAATATCTTGATTATTTTTTTTAGCCTGTTCAATCGTGAGATTGTAATTCTATGAAGCAGCCTACGAAAAATTGCGCACGATGCGCTCTCTACCTCCTACCCAGCCGCTCACATTCTCCATCGAGAGACAGAGAGGAATAATTCAATTTGAAAGATATTACGAAAAAAAAAGTTGTACTCGAAGACCACGAGCCGGAAATTCAATCCATGTCCCCCCACCAACTAGGAATACTATAAAATACTTTAAATAAGAAAAAAAAACGTCATGATTTCTGTCGATTTCCTATGACCCATCGAAGTCGTAAAAATTAATCGATTAAGTCGGTAAACACGTTTATACAAATCCATCATGGGTCAGCCAGACAGAAGGGCCGTAAATACACAGTAGATGAAACAAATTTTAAAAAACTGGGAAACGATAAATCCGATCGCATAATAATTGTTTCCGGTGCGCGACTCATTAAATGGGCGCGGAAAGCTATATAGTTTTCGGCGATTTAGGTAGCTCGCTTAACTATTTTCTCTCACATACACACGGACACACACGTTCATCCCGACGACGAGGCAAAGGAGCTTCGTTTATACTATATATGTCTCGCGATTTACGACACAAAGTGCCGCGATATTATGAAATGTAAACGTACGTACGTAAAGATTATTAATGAAAAAAAGCAGAATAGTGTTTCGGGTCCAATAGTTCGCGATACATATGGCGCACGGAGCGCGACGGAAAATGGAAAGTGGAGCACACAAAGGTGGCATATTTGATGAAACTCGCGCAGAATCGGTAAAATCCGGAGCAGACTGACGGTATTCGGTTTGTTCCAAAGTGGTTTCCATATTCCCTTCGGAAGTCGAATTATTCGATGGAAACAGCCGTCGCTGCCCAAGAAGCAAGAACATTTTTTGAAATTCTCTTTATCTATTTATTTATTGCAATTGGTACGGGCAGAGCCCAATTAGAGGAGCGAGACACTGCAAAAAATCATATGAATTTTAATGTACGGAACTAGAAGTTTTTATGCAAAAAAACTGGTAAATTAAATTCCATGTACAATTGTGATGAAAAATGAATGTTCAGTGTATTAAAAACATTAGGAATATTTCATTTTCAATAATTTACTTTAATTTCAATGAAAAAGTATATTAATTTTGCATCACAATTGCGTACATTGAATTTAATGTACTAGTTTTTGTATAAAAACGTTCAGTCCGGTCCATTACATTTACGATTTTTTTTAAGCGCAGCACAGCCTGTCGCCCAAAATACATGGTAGATGAAAAATCACTATACATTGATCGTGGGAAAATAACAGTAAAAGAGACCTGTGCTATAGACAAATTACAAATCCAGGAACAAAAGAGGGTAATACCGAGTACCGTGCGCAAAAAAAAATTATCCGGAAGGACAAATACCAAAAACCAAAACACATGGCGGATGAAAATTCGCTATACATTGATGGTGGGAAAAAATAACAGTAAAAGAAATCCGTGCTGCAGACAAATCCCAAAACCGAGAACAATAGCGGGCAATACCGAGTTCCGTACGCAAAAAAAAATTTATCCGGAAGGAGAAATACCAAAAACCACGCTCCTAAAGCGGGACAGTGAGCGACCAAAAAAATATAGCCAAACTCATTTTCCAGCCTGGTAATACGCGCAAGTCTGTTATGCAAGGCTTGACAGAAGGAAAACAGAAATATGAATTACAAAATTTTGTACTATTTTATTTTACAGCTACAAAATTATATATTATAAATATTTTTTCTTTTCTGGTCCTCCTGCAACAATAAAAACAATTTATTAAAAAATATATTAACTATATCATTTATTTTAAAAAATACAAATATGTATACTTTACCTCATAGGGTTAGACCGCTGTTTCCTTGTGGCCGCCACCCCTGCCGCAACCTCCTCTGCTGCCATCACCCCTGCCACGACCATCTCTGCCACGACCACCTCTGCCGCGGCCACCTCTGCCGCCCCGAGAACCCCGGCCCCGACGATCAGCTGCCATCTCCCACTGGGCCGTAAAAAGATTTAATTGCGCGGCTATACGCCGGCACTTTTCCTTCTGCACCCGCCAACCAGCACGGGTGCCTCGATCTGAAAAATATAAAAACATTTATGTCAGAAAAAAAAAATATATATATATACATATATATATATATATATATTAGGGTGACAGTTAAATGGGGTCAAAACGAATTTTGCTCGTGCCGCCCCCTAAATCGGCTCCAAATAAATAAAAAGTAACCCTGTAATTTTTTCAGATTTTTAAAAAAATCCTTACCCCTTGACCACGGGGGTTGAAGTTTTCCATTTAAAATACACAGGGTTTCCCAATGTTTGCAGTTAGTATTTTATTGTTAAGCTAAATATGGATGCAAAAATTTGAAATTCTCACGAATTGGTCCTTCAGTATGCTGCTATGTGAAAAAAAATTGTCATCCCCCTACCATTAAAATTGACTTGATTAATCCCATGATACCATTACTGTCCGCGTAATGGTCATATTACCTTAAATCTGTCATATTACCATAAACTATTTCCTTATTTTCTTGGAATTTTATGCATTTTACAGCTTGCTTATTGTTATAGTTAGATATTGTTTGGGGATAGCGAGGCAAAAGGGGGGGGGGGGGGAACGGGATGTATCAATGGGGCAAAATGGGCCAAAAAATCAGGATGCATCGATCGAGCAAAACGGGGAAAAAAAGTTGTAATGCATCGATGAGATAAAACGGAGCAAAAAAATCGGAATGCATCGATTGGGAAAAAGGGGACAAAAAATCGGGATTCATTGATGGGGCAAAACGGAACAAAAAAATCAGGATGCATCGGTGGGGCAAAGCGGAGCGAAACAATCGGGACGCATCGATGGGGCAAAACGGGGTAAAAAATGCAGGATTCATCGGTGAGGTAAAACAAGATAAAAAAGTCGCGATATATGGATGGGGCAAAATGGGACATATTGATGGGGCAAAATGGGACAAACAATCGGGATGCATCGGTGGGGAAAAACGGGGATAAAAATTGGGTTGTATCGATAGTCGAAACGAGGGGAAATATCTGGATGCATTGGTGGGGCAAAATGGGGAAAAAAAAACTTGGGATGTATTGGTGGGGCAAAATGGGGCAAAAAACATCGGAATGCATCGGTGGGGCGAATCAGGACGTAAAATCGGGATACGTCGGTCGAGTAAAGCGGGGTGAAATGATTGCGATGTATTAATGGGGCAAAATGGGATCTCCTCAAATCGAGGGAGGCAAAACGGGGTAGGGTCGAATTGGGTAGCCAGGCAGACATATCTATTTAGATGTCTGGTTGTCTGGCTGTCTCATCTCCTGTCCTTCTGACCTTGTAGCGGGGTTAAATGGGGCACCGACAGAAAAACTAACATTGTGAACGTAGAATCTGCCATATTGTTTCCTCATTCCTCCTCATATTGCTTCCTACAGGAAGCTTCGTTTTGACGAAAAAATTTGACATTTTAAGGCAACGGGTTAAGAATGTTCCAAATCATTGGAAACCATATTTCGAAAAACCGTCTGGCTCTGGGTGGTTGGGTGCGACTGTGTGTGTGTGCGTGCGTGCTCGAAACCGGAAGTCACGTATTCCGTAAATGGCGTCACTGCTTGCCGAGAAAATGTTATTCTCGAAACGGGAAGTCATGTTTCGGTCGATGACGTATCCCGTCTGGGTTTTGTGTGAACAATTTAATGGTGGCCGTGTCTCACCCCAGACAATTTTTATCCATACACGTTATAATTCGCGACATTTAGTAACAAACGTAATTATGTTTGATACTAAAATGTTGAGGGATGTGATTGGATCGAAGAAAAATGCGAGAGTTAATCAGATTCCAATTCTAGTGTTGTGAATTTACCGGTAAATTTTCCGGTAAATTCTCAACACTAGACCAGAGGTGACCTCTGATTGGCTCCCGCGTTTTTCTACTATCCAATTACATCCTTCAATACATCGACTAACTCATACAAACGACGCATGCGCTGCCAAAAATATTAGTAGTAGCTCGTTCGGACACAATTTTTCAGGAGACAAATGTATCAACGTGAACCTCCGTCAGTAAAAAAAAACACGTTCAGATTTCAACACCGTAATTTCTGGAAAGCTTGGCACTACACAGTGCTATGTGAATTTGTGAAGTCTTTTATAAAATCAACCATATTTTTATACGAACTTTCATCGCCATGTGCCATAACCTCAATTCACAATGACATCTCTTCCAGAGCCAGACTTACGCCAAAATATTTTTTTACTCGGTGATCTCGACACTCAAATCTATGGGAATAAGTTGCCATCGAAAGAGCAAGTCCTAAAAGTTTTGTTTTTTAATATTCGAGTAGTTAAATTAAGTACACGGGAAAGTGCACGGTTAGTCGTAAGAGAAGTGCAAATTTTTTGGGACAAGGCTCGATTGCCGACACAAAAAGAAAGTCGTTGTGTAGATAAAGTATTGGCTTTGCATCAGGAATGGACAGATTTGCAAAGACACAAGACAAGACCTTCAAACCGTGAAAAAGAAGAACGTTTTTCCGCTCAAATAAAAAATTTATTTGATATAGCTCATGGAGACGTGCTTCTAAAAGTTGATGAAAATAGAAAAACGTTTCTTGAAAATCAAAGACGAGATGGTCGCATCGGATACATCAACAATATCGAAGGTTTTTTCGAAAGACAAGAAAGAGAAGAGGAAAGGCGAAACAAAATATTATCTGAAAGACAATTCAAAAGTCGAATGCAGATAGATTTGATCGGTAAGTGATAACTTGTTTTGTTATGAATTTAGCTTAGTTTTTAGTCTTGAGTCGCGGGGTTGAATTTTAAGTTCCATTTCGTTGGAGAATAACTTGTTCAATAGCAATTAGTTTTAGACTTGATCTTTTGATCTCTTCTTTTTTCATCACTTTCTTCTTAGTTCTTTAAGTGTACAGTATTGAAATGATAACTCTACTTAGTGTCATATTTGTAATAATATATCACGAACTAGAATACATCCCTAACGTCAAGTGACACTTTATATACTAATCATTTATCACCCCTAACTTATGGCGAGACCGATTTATAACGACGGTTCTAGCATTTCATTTGTTGACTGTAAAAATAAACTGTACCGTTCATATTCTGGATCTTGAAATTTGATCGCATTAATTACATTAATTTAGCATTATTGTACGTTCTATTTTATAAAATAAAAATATCAGATATTCAAATTACAAATATTTTGCCTAAAATTTACAAGAATTATAGTTCAAAATAAAAATTGTACTGTAATATTGCAACGCACATGAATTTGAAATTTTAGAAACAGTTTATGTAAAAAAGCTTCCGATACCGTTCATTAATTTTGAAACCGATTTTATTATTGTTATATTTTTAAAAAATTATAATTTGTTTCAGACAATTTCGTGGAACTGTCGGCAAGTGAAGGAGGAACCTGCTCGCAGACTCTCAGTCAACAAAGTATTGGTACATACTCTAATATTTCTCTTGACAACGACGGTGAGGATGAAGCGGGACCCTCAGCGTGCAAAAAAAAGCGAGGAAATGTCAATATATTTAATGATAAAGTCGTTGCCGTCCTCGATAAATGTGGTGTAAGTGATAGAGATGCTGTACACCTAGTTGCTGCCATAACAGAAGTTGTAAACGTCGATCGTAATTCCTTGACGCTCAATCGCGAATCGATTCGACTATATCGACAAAAAGTTCGTGTGGCAAGAGCTGATCAAATCAAAAAGGTTTTCCAAACCGAAACGTTGGACGCTCTCATTTTACATTGGGACGGAAAACTCTTAATGGATCTAACGAAACGTGCTATGGTCGATAGACTACCTGTTGTCGTCACGAATGGTGGAATAGAGAAGCTCCTCGGCGTTCCAGCATTAGACAATAGCAAAGGATTAACGCAAGCAAATGCAGTTTATGAAGTTCTCAAAGATTGGGGGCTTTGCGAATCCGTGAAAGCACTTTGCTGCGACACAACGGCATCGAATTTGGGCAACAAAAACGGTGCTGCAATACTATTGGAGAAACTATTGCAGACAAATCTTTTGTTTGTTCCTTGCCGGCATCACATTTTCGAACTTGTTTTGCGCTGCGTATTTGAAATAAAAATGCCGTTATCAACCGGGCCGAACGTACCTCTCTTTAAAAATTTTCGCGAAGCCTGGAAAAAAATAGACACAACCCGGTACAAAAGTGGAATCGACGATAAATATGTCAAGAGAATTCTGACATCTGATCATATCGAAAGGATAAGATCATTCGCGCAAAAAGCATTGAAGGATTTTCAACCACGGGATGATTACAAGGAATTCCTAGAATTGACCCTCATCTTTATTGGTCTTCCTTCATCTACTAAGGTCACGTTTATTTATCCTGGAGCGTTTCATCACGCCCGATGGATGGCAAAGGCAATATATTGCCTAAAAATATTTATGTTTCGAGAGCAGTATTCGATGACTAATGAAGAACGATTGACGGTTCGTGACACATCGTTATTTATTGTGATGCTGTACGTCGAAGCATGGTTCACTGCTCTATTTGCTCCTGCGGCACCAAATAACGATTTAAAGTTTTTGAAAAAACTGTACGATTACCAATCGATTGACGAAGAGGTATCAAAAGTCACTCTTAAAAAATTCACGAACCATTTATGGTATTTAAATGCTGAAACAGCTGCAATGTCGTTTTTCGATGAAAATGTATCACTGGATATCAAACGCAAGATGGTTTTGGAATTGAATCCATACGACGAAATCGATGAATATTTCCCCAAACGGATCCAAATTAATTTGAACGACGTTGGTAGTTACCTTGATAAAGAGATGGATCACTTTGTATGTCCTCAAACGTTAAACTTTTTTCGAAGGTTCGGAATTGATGAAGGGTTTCTGAAGAAAGATCCATCCGTTTGGAGTGAAGATGAAAATTACGAGAAAGGTTTGAAAATTGTAAAACAATTAAAAGTGATTAATGATGTCGCGGAAAGAGGTGTTCGTCTGTTTTCCGATTATAACGAAATTCTCTCTCGGAACGAACAACAGAAACAGTGCATTTTGCAAATCGTTAGTGATTATCGGAAAAATAATTCGGACGCAAACAAATCAACAGTACTACAAAATCCGTAACTCATTTACAATATTTGTCCACATGCATTTTGTAATACACTTATACAAACTCCTGTCTATGCTGTGGATGTGGTTTTGAATAACTGAGCTTTTAAATAAAGGCAGTTTTATTACCGAAGAACAATTTATTTAGTTCATTTATTTTCAGCTGCTAGTGTCTTAATTTCTTTTCCACTTAGCAATATACTCGTAGAATGATTTCTGACATAATGTTCTCGACCGGCAGTGCCGTCGTCCACAAGATACGTGATTTTCGGTTTCACGGTAGCACCGCGCACGCCCGCAGATCCACAAGGTTTTTCTAAATATGGTTTTCCGATATTTTGGAACGTTCTGAAAATAATGCTTCCGCTATGCAGAAGTAATATAGGATATATTGTACATTCGAAATGTTTATTTTTCTGTCGGTGCCCCATTTTGTCCCATCAGGAGGACAGGATGACTAGAATATAGAATGTCAAACAGCCAGACAGACCTGCCCGTCTGGCTGCCCCATTCTCTCCTAGCTCGTTTTGCCACTCACGATTTGAGGAGATCGCATTTTACCCCATCGATATATCGCAATTTCTTGTCCCGTTTTGCCCCACCGATGCATCTCGATTCCCTTCCGTTTCGCTTCACCGATATATCCTGATTTTTGGCCACTTTTTGCGCCTCTAATGCATGCCGATTTTTTCCCCCGTTTAACCCCATAGATACATCCCAATTGGTTTGCCCCGTTTTGCCCCACCGGTGCAGCCCGATTTTTTTGCTCCGTTTTGCCCCAACAAAGCATCCCGACTTTTTTGCCCCGTTTTGCCCCATCGATGTACCCGATTTTTATTGCCCCGTTTTGCCCCAACGAAGCATCCCGGTTCTTTTGCCCCGTTTTGCCCCATCGATGCATCCCGATTTTTTTGTTCCGTTTTGCCCCAACGAAGGATCCCATTTTCTGTCCCATTTTGCCCCACCGATGCATCCCGATTATTTTGTTCCGTTTTGCCCCAACGAAGGATCCCATTTTCTGTCCCATTTTGCCCCACCGATGCATCCCGATTTTTTTTGTTCTGTTTTGCCCCAACGAAGGATCCCATTTTTTTGTCCAATTTTGCGCCACCGATGCATCCCGATTTTTTCGTTCCGTTTTGCCCCAACGAAGGATCCCATTTTTTTGTCCCATTTTGCCCCACCGATAGATCCTGATTTTTTTGCCGCCTTTTGCCCCACCGATGCATTCCGATTTTTTTTGCTCCGATTCGCCGCAACAATGCATCCCGATTTTTTGTCCCATTTTGCCCCATCAACATAGCCTGTTTTTTTGTACCATTTTGCCCCGCTATCCCCTATAAGGATATGAAACATAAATAATAAAATAATAAGCAGGCTGCAGAATGCACAGAATTCCAAGAAAATAAGGAAATCGTTTATGGTAATATGACAGGTTGAAGGTAATATGACCATTACTCGGACATCAACGGTATCATGGGATTAACCATGTCAGTTTTAAAGATAAGGGGATGACAATTTTTTTCCACATAGCAGCATACTGAAGGACCAATTCGTGAGAATTTCAAATTTTTGCATCCATATTTAGCTTCACAATAAAATACTAACTTCAAACATTGGGAAACCCTGTGTATTTTAAATGGAAAACTTCAACCCCCGTGGTCAAGGGGTAAGGATTTTTTTTAAAATCTGAAAAAATTACAGGGTTACTTTTTATTTATTTGGAGCCGATTTAGGGGGCGGCACGAGCAAAATTCGTTTTGACCCCATTTAACTGTCACCCTAATATATATATTGTTAACGAATCAGATTCTATATGAGAAATCTGTCTCCTCCAAATGGTAAAAAAAAAATCAATTATTGTACAGAAGGCTACTATCGAAACATGCGTAGGCACATGATATATCTTTGTCTCAGTTATTGTTGAACCTGTTACAACTTACAAGAAAATCTATTCTGTGCGTACAAAAGTTTCATTTGCAGCTATCGGTTGTACAATTTATTTTTGTTTTTCGCTGTGAATGAAACTTTTGTACGCACAGAATAGATTTTCTTGTAAGTCGTAACAGGTTCAACAATAAGTGAGACAAAAATATATCATGTGTCTACGAGTGTTTTGATAGTAACCTTCTGTACAATAATTTATTTTTTGTTGCCATCCAGCAGAGGCGGACGTCTCATATAGAATCTAATCTTCGTCAGCAACCGATATGAAATTAGTTAAACTCGGTTGTTGACGAAGCTTGGATTTAATCAAAAGACGCAGTAGCGTCTCGACGACAAGTACTTAAAAAAAAAAAATTTAAGCGAGCGAAGGACGCTACCGAGTCTTTATACTCCAAATATAAAATTCTTCGAATGAAGTTACGACTTACATTTTTTTTTCTGTTCCCCTTCGTTGGCGGGTGCAGACTTGAACGGCGCCTGCTGCTTTCCCGCAGTTGTGAGGGGATCCGCCAACGACGGATTCCCCGTAGACTTTGATGATTTTGGTGAGACCGTGGGCCGATCCTCCTCCATCTTGTTGTCGTTGGCCATTTTCTGAAATAAATTAATATTTATTATTATTTTTTTTTTTTTCACTTGGTGGGAGAATGGCGGTTTTTGTGCTTCGCGTGCAAAAACCCCCATTTTCGCACCTTGTGAAATAAAATGTTGTCGTTACTCATGCGAATAACGTTTTCTGAACTAGTGTGATTGCAACACTCGCCTTTGGCTCGTGCTGTACAAAGTCACACTCGTCAGAAAAAGTTTTTTCGCACACGTATCTCGAAAATTAGAAAAAAAAGTTTGGACTCATCTTGACAATAAATGCCGCACGGGCACATTCGGCTCGTGCGGCATTTATTTTCACACGCGTCAAAACTACTCAATTACTTATCAATATTTTATTTTATTGTTGTTATTATTAATATTAACTAATCTATCAACTAATTTTCTATAAAGAAAAACAAAAAACAAATGATTATTACTTACGCGTCTGTTGATTCAGCGGCTGTTGAGACAGAAGTAAAGAGTAATTTTTGATCGTCTCGGTAGCTGTAAGATTTTCACGTGGTGCCATCTGTTGAACGGTGACAATTCTTTTTTCACGCATTAGTCACTATCGATCGAGATCCGTGCTAGTCTCTAGCATTTTCATGCGCTGCCATCTGTCGGATGGTTCAATAATTAATTCGCGTCGCTATACGCTCGGTACGGGTTAAATGGTTTTGCACGTGTTTCTTTCTTGCAAAACATTTTCCTTCCATTGCGGTGATTTTGTTGTTGGTTGTGACTCGTGAATATTTGTGGTTAAGTGTCGAGGAGCATCAAGAGTCTGCAGTTTGAAGTGACGATCAAAAATCCAAAGACTTTCGTTGTTTGTGACGTTACTTCGAGACTTTCTGTGAGTATTTTTTTGCGAAATATGGGCCAAATATCATTGCATTCCGCAGTATGTTCTCGATGAGATCAATTAAAAAAATCTTTGTAATTGAGGGCTTCGATAAGTTACATCTTTTTCTCATCCATACCAGCTTCGACGGATGAGAATAAGATGTATTATATGCTTACGAGAACTTTATACCTTGCTTTTTCAAAAGTGTATTGTTAAATCCTTGCTATCGAAAGCATGCAAATGTCTCATACGCAATCTCAGGACCATCATTAAAAGATACTTTTTTTTCATTCGATAAGAAGTGGAAACAAAACTTTGCCAGCGAAGCTTCGATTATGTCAAGAACATTTGAAAGCTCTCTATAATATCAACAGAAAAAATTTGTGTAATTGGGAGCTTCAATAAGTTCAATTTTTTCTTCTTACCCATACGAACTTTTACGGATAAGAATAAAATGTCCTGCATCCTTACAAGAACTTTATTTCTTGTTTTCAATTTTTTAGTTTTGCCACCGGAAGCATGAAAATATCTCATTAAAAGTGAAAAAAAACGTTTGCCAATTTGCCAATGGAGCTTCTACGAATAAGAATAAAATGTACTGCGTGATTGCAAGTAATTTATCCCTCGCTTTCACTTCAAGAGTCTATTGTAAAATCTTTGCTATTCGAAGCATGCGAATGTCTCATATGGAGTCCCAACACCATCAATAAAAGATAATTTCTTTTTCACAATCGGGAGTGAAAAAAAAAGTTTGCCAGCAGAGCTTCGATTACAACAAGAACATTTTTCAATCTCTCGATGGGATGAACATAAGAAAATAGTGTATTTGGGTGCTTCGATAAGTTCAATTTTCTTCTCAACCATATGAACTTCGATGGATAAGAGTAAAATGTATTATTTCTTGCGTGTTTACGAGAACATTATTCCTTGTTTTCAATTTTATAATTGTATGCTATACGGGATTTAAGACTTTCGAAATCCACTTCTATATGCGATGAATGCCGAAAACTCGAGAATATAGTGTATGGAAGTGTTTAGGATTTCCGAAATACACTCCGATATGCTATACGGGATTTAAGACTTTTGAAATCCACTTCTATATGCTATGAAAGCCGAAATCTTGACAATATAGCGTATGGAAGTGATTTAGGATTTCCGAAATACACTCCGATATGCTATACCGGATTTAAGACTTTCGAAATCCACTTCTATATGCTATGAAAGCCGAAATCTTGACAATATAGCGTATGGGAGTGATTTAGGATTTCCGAAATACACTCCGATACGCTATACCGGATTTAAGACTTTCGAAATCCACTTCTATATGCTATGAAAGCCGAAATCTTGACAATATAGCGTATGGGAGTGATTTAGGATTTCCGAAATACACTCCGATATGCTATACCAGATTTAAGACTTTCTAAATCCACTTCTATATGCTATGAAAGCCGAAATCTTGACAATATAGCGTAAGGGAGTGATTTAGGATTTCCGAAATACACTCCGATATGCTATACGGGATTTAAGACTTTCGAAATCCACTTCTACATGCTATGAAAGCCGAAATCTCGAGAATATAGCGTATGGGAGTGATTTAGGATTTCCGAAATACACTCCGATATGCTATACGGGATTTAAGACTTTCGAAATCCACTTCTATATGCTATGAATGCCGAAAACTTGACAATATAGTGTATGGGAGTGATTTAGGATTTCCGAAATACACTCCGATATGCTATACGGGATTTAAGACTTTCGAAATCCACTTCTATATGCTATGAATGCCGAAAACTTGACAATATAGTGTATGGGAGTGATTTAGGATTTCCGAAATACACTCCGATATGCTATACAGGATTTAAGACTTTCGAAATCCACTTCTACATGCTATGAATGCCGAAAACTCGAGAATATAGCGTATGGGAGTGATTTAGGATTTCCGAAATACACTCCGGTATGCTATACGGGATTTAAGACTTTCGAAATCCACTTCTATATGCTATGAATGCCGAAAACTTGACAATATAGCGATGGGAGTGATTTAAGATTTCCGAAATACACTCCGATATGCTATACGGGTTTTAAGACTTTCGAAATCCACTTCTATATGCTATGAATGTCGAAAACTCGAGAATATAGTGTATGGGAGTGATTTAGGATTTCCGAAATACACTCCGATATGCTATACGGGATTTAAGACTTTTGAAATCCACTTCTATATGCTATGAAAGCCGAAATCTTGACAATATAGCGTATGGAAGTGATTTAGGATTTCCGAAATACACTCCGATATGCTATACCGGATTTAAGACTTTCGAAATCCACTTCTATATGCTATGAAAGCCGAAATCTTGACAATATAGCGTATGGGAGTGATTTAGGATTTCCGAAATACACTCCGATATGCTATACCGGATTTAAGACTTTCGAAATCCACTTCTATATGCTATGAAAGCCGAAATCTCGAGAATATAGCGTATGGGAGTGATTTAGGATTTCCGAAATACACTCCGATATGCTATACCGGATTTAAGACTTTCGAAATCCACTTCTATATGCTATGAAAGCCGAAATCTTGACAATATAGCGTATGGGAGTGATTTAGGATTTCTGAAATACACTCCGATATGCTATACCGGATTTAAGACTTTCTAAATCCACTTCTATATGCTATGAAAGCCGAAATCTTGACAATATAGCGTAAGGGAGTGATTTAGGATTTCCGAAATACACTCCGATATGCTATACGGGATTTAAGACTTTCGAAATCCACTTCTATATGCTATGAATGCCGAAAACTTGACAATATAGTGTATGGGAGTGATTTAAGATTTCCGAAATACACTCCGATATGCTATACGGGTTTTAAGACTTTCGAAATCCACTTCTATATGCTATGAATGCCGAAAACTTGACAATATAGCGTATAGGAGTGATTTAAGATTTCCGAAATACACTCCGATATGCTATACGGGTTTTAAGACTTCGAAATCCACTTCTATATGCTATGAATGCCGAAAACTCGAGAATATAGTGTATGGGAGTGATTTAAGATTTCCGAAATACACTCCGATATGCTATACGGGATTTAAGACTTTCGAAATCCACTTCTATATGCTATGAAAGCCGAAATCTTGACAATATAGCGTATGGAAGTGATTTAGGATTTCCGAAATACACTCCGATATGCTATACCGGATTTAAGACTTTCGAAATCCACTTCTATATGCTATGAAAGCCGAAATTTTGACAATATAGCGTATGGGAGTGATTTAGGATTTCCGAAATACACTCCGATATGCTATACCGGATTTAAGACTTTCGAAATCCACTTCTATATGCTATGAAAGCCGAAATCTTGACAATATAGCGTATGGGAGTGATTTAGGATTTCTGAAATACACTCCGATATGCTATACCGGATTTAAGACTTTCTAAATCCACTTCTATATGCTATGAAAGCCGAAATCTTGACAATATAGCGTAAGGGAGTGATTTAGGATTTCCGAAATACACTCCGATATGCTATACGGGATTTAAGACTTTCGAAATCCACTTCTATATGCTATGAATGCCGAAAACTTGACAATATAGTGTATGGGAGTGATTTAAGATTTCCGAAATACACTCCGATATGCTATACGGGTTTTAAGACTTTCGAAATTCACTTCTATATGCTATGAATGCCGAAAACTCGAGAATATAGTGTATGGGAGTGATTTAGGATTTCCGAAATACACTCCGATATGCTATACTGGATTTAAGATTTTCGAAATCCACTTCTATATGCTATGAAAGCCGAAATCTTGACAATATAGCGTATGGAAGTGATTTAAGATTTCCGAAATACACTCCGATATGCTATACCGGATTTAAGACTTTTCGGATTAGTTAAGGTTCTGAATACGTATGAATTTTTTTCAGAATTTTATCTAATACTTGAAAATTACGATTTTAAACAAATTTTAACCCAAAGGAAACGAATAACATTTTGGGATCATTATTATGGACGAACAACCTTATCAGCATCTTCCATTTGCTTGATTTTTTTTCAGATTTTTATCCGATCGAGAAGTGTTTGTAATTCGCTTTTATTCCTCTCAAACTTAAGCGGCGTCAGTCATTGCGCTAGTACTACCTTAATTCGAGCCCAGTCGTCGAAGCTCTCTCTCATCTCTCTACAGCGGCGATGCCTCCCTTCGCTGTCTCTAAATCGCCAGATTGTAGTGCAACGTTTAAAATTTTTTCCATCTTATTAACTTGTGATTCTTTTTTTAATATACTGTTTTCTTACTGAACTACGATAAATACCAATATACCGACTCACCCGCTACTCAACCTCATGATATGCCAAAATTAACTGTCAAACGGCACAACACGACCGAAGTTACTCGTCGAACGACTCCAGCTTCAGACTCTTACAGCAGCCAATCAGGGAGCATTTCTTAACCGCAACAATATATATATATCAAAAATGCGAGTTATTTTAGCCATGGATTTTTTGAAGAGGGAACTCTACCAGAAAACATCTCTACCATATTACAACTCTACTGTACTATAACTTTACAAAAATCTCTACCGCTGAAGATAAAAACTCTTCCGAAATTGAAATGAAACTGTCCCAGAATCGAAATGAAACTCTCCCGGAATTCCGGGAATAAAGAGTAAGAGTGGAATAAAGAGTTTTACTTAAATTCCGGTAGTTTTATTTCAATTCCGGGAGGTTTTTTTCTTCAGTGGTAGAGATTTTAGTAGAGTTCTAATACGATAGAGTTGTAATATGGTAGAGATGTTTTCTGGTAGAGTTGTTATGCGGTAGCGTTGTTAGAACTATCGTTTTTGGTAAAGTTATTATCCGGTAGACTTGTTAACCTGGTAAAGTTGTGAGTGATAGAGATATAAATGTGCCATTTTCATAACGCTTCCTTCTAAATATTCAAAATTGACATTTTCAAATCGTTTTCTAATACAAGCTGAAAGTTGAAAGCTCAAACTTGAAATCTTTATACAACTTTCTTATAATTTATACAACTTTCTCATGATGTCCCGTATTCGTAAGCTTCCTCCATGAGGAAGCCAAAAATATAGTAAATGCTTTCTCATAGTTTTCAGCCGTCCTGCTGCTCATGTTATTCATCCGACACTGTTTAACCTTTCAGCTTTTAGAAGTAGGTAAGTTTGTCTCTTACGTGTGTGTTTTTTTTTCTTCTTTTCAGATTCTTTTATTTGTGATAGACGTCCACGAGTACACCGGGTTTACTTTTTTTTTTCTTCTTCGACTTTTTTTTCTTTTTTTCTTGGCCGCCTTAGGCGCTACATCAAGGGCTGCCCCAAGTCCTAATCAAAGAGCTGCTTTAAGCGCATAAGCTGCTAAAAGCGCTAAAAGCGCTAAAAGCTGCTAATTACCTTACTAGCTATAAACTTTTTTTTTCGACTTTTTTTCTTTTTTCTTCTTGTTCTTGGCTGCCTTAGGCGCTACATCAAGGGGTGCCCCAAGTACTAATCAATCAGCTGCTTTAAGCACATAAACTGCTAAAACCGCATTACCTTACCAGCTATACACTTACAAACATTAGCTGTAATATATTAAAAGGTTATTAAAAAAAAATACTAAGAGGTTATTAAAAAATCAGTTTTGTTTCATCTATGTCAAAACATGTATCCTCTTAACGAGTATTCTGAAAAAATTCGTCAACAACTTATCGTTGAGTCAGGACAATGGCTCAATGACGATCATATCGATGAATTCGGAAGACTATTGGGCCAGTGTTCAGAATTTACGCCACGGGCTCAGTTTCTTATATTTCATCCTGAGTTGATAACGCCTGTACCACCAAAAGCGAAACATATACAGATACTGTTCAGCTGCAACGATTTACATCCAAAAGATGTCAATGGCCGCCAGCTTGCGATCACCGGTGGTCACTGGGTCTGTAGCTATTACGATGGAAACAGATTATATGTGTATGATTCTCTCAATCGGAAAAAGCTACATGCGCATCATCTACTGTTCTTGCGGGCGTTGTACCCGCACTACGACTTCGGGAAACGAGACTCTGTCTTGTTTCCGTTAGTAGATAACCAGCCGAATTGTGACGATTGTGGAGTGTACTCGATTGCTTTCGCGACGGCAATATTCTTCGGATTTAAACCAGAGAATATGAGATACCATCATCCAGCAATGCGTCTTCATTTGTTGAAGATTTTCATATCGGGGGTAATGGAGCAATTTCCATGCAACCCGATCGAACCCACAGTTATTGCTTCTCTGGCTGCCATAAAAGAATGTTGGCGTGCTTCTGTGGTAGCCGCCGAACGGGAAATTGAAAAACGACTGGCGACAAACAGAATTTCAGAGCCTTCTTCTGCAAACACCGGACTATTGTCGACAGATAATGCTTGCAAAAAAAAATACAACAAACCCGCTGAAAGTAAGCGGGTTAGATTGGGCGATTATCTTCCAAGTTGTAACGATAAAATAGTGACAACCCGAACGAAGTTACAGAAAAAGCGGGTAAAGGCTCCAAAAAAAGAAAATTCGGTAACAAAAAAAAAATGAAACGATCGATAGATCAAAAATGGAAAACTCTAACAAGTGTTTAGAGACCGCAATTGGTAAGAGTGCACGACCATTGGAAGTGAACGGTCTACCAGAATGCGATAGCGATATTGCGCCTTGGACAATATCAAATCTTTCCAAATCCAATACGAATGATACATCTTCTGAATTGGAGTTGGAAAAATTGTCTAGACAAAGGAAATTAAGCAAAGCTAATATGATAAGTGACAATAGTCGAGATTCATTGGTGCATATTTCCCCAGATATTCATCGTGATATAGAGTCCTTGACAGCAACTTCGAATTTATCATCAAAACGTAACAAGGACATCACTTCCTCTGAAGGTACGTTGGATAAACGACAAAAAACGGCAAAAACTAAAACTAAGGGTAGCACAAAAGAACCTCCTCAACAAATATTGAATAGAAAACGTAAAGCTGCTGAACGGGCAGCTCAGTTAATGACAAAGAAACGGGAAGAATTGTGCCAAAATGATTTTCCTGAACAGGCGTTAAAAATAACACGTAAACATGCTAAAGCACAAGCTAAATGGAAAGCAAAAAAAAAAAAGAAGAAACTCCTAAGCACGCGTTGGATAGAAAACGTAAACATGCTGAGTATATGGCTAAATGGAGAGCGAAAATAAATGAACAAAATCTCGATGATTCGTCTGTTGCTTGTTCTATAAGTGACGGTGATAGAAGTGATATTAGCGATATTGAAGCAAAGCGGATGAAATTGTCTATGTCTACTGATCTTTTGGAATCTAAAAAAAATGTTGCTTCTTGCGAACTGAAATCGAACAAAGACAAGAACAAAATGATTAACGATAATAGTATGAGATCATTAATGAATATTTCCTTAGATACTCATTGCGATATAGAATCCTTGATAGCCGCTTTGAGTTTATATTTATCTTCTGAAGATAAGTTGGGTAAAGGACCCAATTTGGGAAAATGTCCCAAAAATGTTGCACCCGAAGAAGTGTTGAATAGAAAAAGTAAAGCTGCTGAACGCGCAGCTAAGTCTATGACAAAAAAAGGAGAAAAACATACTCAAAGTGATACTCCTGAAGAAGCGTTCAATAGAAAACGTAAGCATGCTGACTATATGGTTCAATGGAGAGCCAAGATAAAAAAGCAAGATCTCGAAGATCCGTCCGTTGCTTGTTCGATAAACGATGATGACAGTAACGATATTGACGGCGTTGTAGCAAAGATGATAAAATTGTCTACAGCTACTGATACTGATCCGGACGTTTTTAACTCCTCGGTTCAATGTGATCGAGGCGTTATTAGCTGTAATGCAGAAAAACGTATCAAATCGAAACCTCTCAGTAGACAACGTATATTTACTCAGAAGCTGTTGACTGATGCAAAAGAAAAAAAGCTTCGCAAAACTACACAGGATAAGTGGATGAAGGAAGGGATGCAAACCCTATACACGAAAGAATTGTATGTTCGGGCTGTGTGGGCGCAATTAGACAAACCATCGTCGCCCCTTGAAAGCCGATTAGAAGCCGAGCGTATTGTCACATGGTGCTTTGCTGTCAGGAAAAATGATCTTATTCGACTTAAAAACTGTAGCGAGAATTTTCAACTCTCGTACACTACGGCTCCCAACTCTCCGTAAATCTACTCTCCCCGCTCGATCCACGACTTTGCTCGGTGCCGAATCTCGGGGCTCGAACCCACGACGAGATTTCCTAATTTGTTTATGCCGACCGAACAAAGCCGTCCCCGCATGGCAATGTGGACGCCACTAGCTCGCACGCGATTGGGCGCCAGGTACCTTGGTACCACCGCTCGGAAAGCGGCATATTTGTAAGAAATTCGCGGCGAGTTACGGGGACGAACGGGGGAGCGGGTAAAAGGCGAAGCCGGCGAGACTCCGACTAGCTCAGCCCACCTGGGAGAAATTGGTAGAGGGGTGTGGACGGGCGAGTGACCAAATACAATATAATAATCAACTGATTTATTCGACATTCGACAACATAATTTCAGCAAAACCCGTAGACAAAATTGGTTACAAATACCGGAGACAATCCAAAATCAATGTAGCCGAAAAAGATAACTATTGCCTGAATTAAATGTAGCCGAAAAGATAAACTATTGCTAGAATTAAAGGTAGCCGGAAAAGATAAATTACTACCCAAAATTAGATGTAGTCGGAAAAAGGAAATTATTGCCAACATTAAAGGTAGCCCAAAAAAGATAACTATTGTCAAAGTTAAAGGTAGCCGACAAGATAACTATTGTCCAAAATTAAATGTAGTCGGGAAGATACTATGGTCAAAATTAAGTGTAGCCGAAAGGATACTATTGTCAAAAGTGAATGTAGCCGAAAAGATAAACTATTGCCCAAAAGTGTAGGTAGTCGTAAAAGATCAATTATTGTCAAAATTAAATGTAGCCGAGAAGATAACTATTGTCAAAAGTGAAGGTCGCCGGGAAAGATAAATTATCGCCAAAATTTAATGCAGTCGGAAAAGAGAAATTATTGCCAAAAATTAAAGGTAGCCGAAAAAGACGAATTATTGCAAAAATTTAATGTAGTCGAAAAGGATAACTATTTTCGAAATTGAATATAGCCGAAATCACATTACCGAAATTACCGGTAAACGAGACGAAAAACGCGACATTTACCACAACGAATAATAAACTCAAAAATATTTAAGAAAGACAAAATCGCGAAACAGTGTTGCGATTGCCAGATCAATTCTATCCTTTATATAGCCGATTCACCATTACGCGGGACGCGAGAGAAAAGAAAAATACAAAGACAAACGCTCGCTATAGCAAAATTGGTACGCCAGATAGCCGAGGTAGTCGAGAAGGTTCTCTGCACAGGCCGCCCGATGTAAACAAGGCGCGCCCGTGACCTTTACGTGCGAGATAGCCAGCACGCGGCCGAACGGCCTAACGAACGCTTGCCGTCCCTTTGTCTCGCCTGATGAAATGTAGCCCATGTAACCGGCGAAATCGACGGAGACTCGATACAATAAAATTCGCGGGATGTAGCCGATCGCAATAGGCGAGGGTGACGAAAGTCCCCCTCGCTGGTGTTCGACAGAACGTTCTCGAGTTGTAGCTGATATTCGAAATAAAACTCGCGAAATATAGCCGATGTTCGAAGGGAGTCGCGAGATATAGCCAGCTAATTAGGAGTTGCGATACGCGATATAGAACCCAGGGGAAAATATAGCCGAAAGATACGCAAAGTTAACCAAATACAATAGATAAAGCCGAAAGATAAGGGAAATAATAGTCGGGAAAAAGATAGCCGAGAGAAACACAAAGGTATCGAATAAAGCGGAGAACAGGAAAGAACAAGACCAGCGCGAAAGATTTTCGCCGGACACGCTTCGCCGGACCCAACTCGTCGCCCGAGACGACAAACGCGAGAAATGTTTAAGAAACTACAGAGAAAAGACAATAAAAAAAATAATCCGAAAGTAAAGCAGTTGGGTCGTGGCTTAGCGCCTCCGGCGAGCACAGAGCACAGAGAGAGAGACGGAAGCTTACCGGCGTGAACAGCCCGGGAGGATAATCCAAAGAATTCGCCAAAACTGCCACTCGTCACCGCACTCGATCACCGACTGACGAATAAATTAACGGCTCTCCCGGGACTGACCACGCTAGCGCTTCCCCCTCTCTCCCGACTCCCGAATCTAGCCTACGCTCTACGGCTACGACGCCGGAAGAAACCGGTTCTGCCTCCGGCCGCTCCCCGCTGCCCGCGAGAATCTTCCGCTCGCAGCGATGAGTGACGAGATCCACGGACTCCTTCCTCCCAGGATCCGGTGGGGCAAAATGAACATGAGGGGAGGCCTCCCTCGCGAAGTGAGGCGTCCCTCTTCCTCCGCGGTGGGCCCACTCGATACGCCACATAACTGCACCTCGATGTGCATTTTTCCCTCGTAATCCCCGAATGTGGAGGCGCCGTGATGAGCGGTCCGCGGCGTCCGTGAATTCGACGGGGCAGGGACGGCTCCAGGCCGTGTAGTCGTGAGGGACGGGAAACACGTTAACTTGGTCACTACCCGCGTCCCTCCGGCCCCCTTGCCCGCGGAAGCGGATTTTCGGCTTCCGCCTGCTTGCCGAACGAAAACTCTCCGGCCCTCTTAGGCCAATCTCCATGGGGAACTCGGCTGGGGCAAAATGGTCCGACGGTTAAATCGAAGAGTCATGCGACTCCGGTATGGCCTAAAAAAAAACTTAATGACACGACAAACAACGGGTCGCAGAGTTTGCGAATAAAACAAAATTAAAGAAAATTAATAATTAATAAAATAAAAATAAAATAAAATCCGTCGGCGAGTCGACGATCGAGCCGGCTCGACGAGCGGCGTTCTCAGGGCCGTAAATCCGGCCCACTGCTCGACCAAAACCGTGCGTAGTGACGGGACACCAAAATGTCACGTCACAAACCTCCCTCCCCATAGGTTGCGAGGGGAATGCCGTCTTCCGAACGGCGCTCGTTGAATCCTTCTCCTTTATCAGACCTTGCCGTGGACTCCTGTCTCTCTAGGTGTTACCTCGCACGGTCTGGCGAACAGCAGACCGGCAGCATCTCCTCCCGGGCTGAAACACTAAAACACACCGGCGCAACTCCGTCTCGGAGCCCAGGTAAACACCTCCGTCCTCGCAATAAGCGTTATGCTCCACTCTGTGCAGGTCTGGTCTTTTTGCACGAAATCGAAGGGAAAAACGAAGAAAGGAATCCGCAAACCGCGAAGGACCGCCTAACTCGGCGATACTCCCAAAAAAAAATAATTACTGAGCCACAACATTATACTTTAGAAAACGATTAATATATTTCAAACGCAAGTTTACGTAGCCAGTCAAAGCAACAATAATAATAGCGTGTTGGTGGGGTTTAATAAACTACCCGAACATGGTAACGATGAGAAAGAGCAGCAAATTCTAAGAATGGTAATTAGCCTATTGAGTAAATTAACTTCCTTTGGCGTTTGAGGGTCTTACGGGGTGTGGATTTAGCCGATACACCTGCCCCGAAGGGAGAAAAAATAATAATAAAATAAATGAATAAATAAAATGACCTCAAAAAAAAAATAAACAAAATTAAAAAAAAAAATCTTTGGCTGATTCGCCGTCACCGGGTCTTACGGGGAGGTTCTTTTGAGTTTCCCGGCCCAAAAAAAAAACAAATAAATAAAACGGGGTTGACCTCAAAATAACCAAAAAAAAAAATTATTTTTGGCTTCTTCGCCTGTCGTTGGGACTTACGGGGAGGTTCCTTTTAATTGTCCCTGCCCATAGAAAAAAAACAAAACAAAAAAAAATAATAAACGAAATTGACCTAAAAAAAAAACAAAATAAATACTTTTGGGCTCGTTTGCCTGTCGTCGGGACTTATGGTGAGGTACCTTTTAATTTACCGGCCCACAAAAAAAAATGAACAACGAGAAAAAAAAAATATATAAACGGGACTTATGGTTCGCGTATGTAGCCGAT
Organism: Ichneumon xanthorius; assembly: GCA_917499995.1. Taxonomy (NCBI): domain Eukaryota; kingdom Metazoa; phylum Arthropoda; class Insecta; order Hymenoptera; family Ichneumonidae; genus Ichneumon; species Ichneumon xanthorius. Next base: position 392 of record CAKJTD010000041.1, on the reverse strand, counting down.
TTCTGAGCGAGAGGTGGACCCCAAAAAAAATAAAAAAAAAAAAAAAAAAAATTGCTCGCGGATGGTGCTCGGGCTACCACTCGTCCTCTTGCGGCGGATAATCTTCGCCGTGGCGATGCGTATGACCGTCGTCGTCCTCAACACGCTGGCGGCGTTGTGGCGGGTGATTCTCGTCCCCGTAGCGCATGGGCCAGTCGTCGTCCTCAACACGCTGGCGGCGTTGTGGCGGGGAATACTCTTCCACTCGGCGCGGAGGGTGCCACTCGTCGTCGTAAGGGCGCGTGCGCCGGTCATTGCCCCATTGCTCCCGGTGGTAGGGTGAGTTTCCCTGGCGTCGTGGGCGATCCTCGGGGGTTCGTGGCCGGGGCCGCTCCAAAATTTCCGTGCGGGGA
>CAKJTD010000039.1:2500-48190 GCA_917499995.1 Ichneumon xanthorius | reverse complement strand
ACAACGACAACGACAACGACAACGACAACGACAACGACAACGACAACGACAACGACAACGACAACGACAACGACAACGACAACGACAACGACAACGACAACGACAACGACAACGACAACGACAACGACAACGACAACGACAACGACAACGACAACGACAACGACAACGACAACGACAACGACAACGACAACGACAACGACAACGACAACGACAACGACAACGACAACGACAACGACAACGACAACGACAACGACAACGACAACGACAACGACAACGACAACGACAACGACAACGACAACGACAACGACAACGACAACGACAACGACAACGACAACGACAACGACAACGACAACGACAACGACAACGACAACGACAACGACAACGACAACGACAACGACAACGACAACGACAACGACAACGACAACGACAACGACAACGACAACGACAACGACAACGACAACGACAACGACAACGACAACGACAACGACAACGACAACGACAACGACAACGACAACGACAACGACAACGACAACGACAACGACAACGACAACGACAACGACAACGACAACGACAACGACAACGACAACGACAACGACAACGACAACGACAACGACAACGACAACGACAACGACAACGACAACGACAACGACAACGACAACGACAACGACAACGACAACGACAACGACAACGACAACGACAACGACAACGACAACGACAACGACAACGACAACGACAACGACAACGACAACGACAACGACAACGACAACGACAACGACAACGACAACGACAACGACAACGACAACGACAACGACAACGACAACGACAACGACAACGACAACGACAACGACAACGACAACGACAACGACAACGACAACGACAACGACAACGACAACGACAACGACAACGACAACGACAACGACAACGACAACGACAACGACAACGACAACGACAACGACAACGACAACGACAACGACAACGACAACGACAACGACAACGACAACGACAACGACAACGACAACGACAACGACAACGACAACGACAACGACAACGACAACGACAACGACAACGACAACGACAACGACAACGACAACGACAACGACAACGACAACGACAACGACAACGACAACGACAACGACAACGACAACGACAACGACAACGACAACGACAACGACAACGACAACGACAACGACAACGACAACGACAACGACAACGACAACGACAACGACAACGACAACGACAACGACAACGACAACGACAACGACAACGACAACGACAACGACAACGACAACGACAACGACAACGACAACGACAACGACAACGACAACGACAACGACAACGACAACGACAACGACAACGACAACGACAACGACAACGACAACGACAACGACAACGACAACGACAACGACAACGACAACGACAACGACAACGACAACGACAACGACAACGACAACGACAACGACAACGACAACGACAACGACAACGACAACGACAACGACAACGACAACGACAACGACAACGACAACGACAACGACAACGACAACGACAACGACAACGACAACGACAACGACAACGACAACGACAACGACAACGACAACGACAACGACAACGACAACGACAACGACAACGACAACGACAACGACAACGACAACGACAACGACAACGACAACGACAACGACAACGACAACGACAACGACAACGACAACGACAACGACAACGACAACGACAACGACAACGACAACGACAACGACAACGACAACGACAACGACAACGACAACGACAACGACAACGACAACGACAACGACAACGACAACGACAACGACAACGACAACGACAACGACAACGACAACGACAACGACAACGACAACGACAACGACAACGACAACGACAACGACAACGACAACGACAACGACAACGACAACGACAACGACAACGACAACGACAACGACAACGACAACGACAACGACAACGACAACGACAACGACAACGACAACGACAACGACAACGACAACGACAACGACAACGACAACGACAACGACAACGACAACGACAACGACAACGACAACGACAACGACAACGACAACGACAACGACAACGACAACGACAACGACAACGACAACGACAACGACAACGACAACGACAACGACAACGACAACGACAACGACAACGACAACGACAACGACAACGACAACGACAACGACAACGACAACGACAACGACAACGACAACGACAACGACAACGACAACGACAACGACAACGACAACGACAACGACAACGACAACGACAACGACAACGACAACGACAACGACAACGACAACGACAACGACAACGACAACGACAACGACAACGACAACGACAACGACAACGACAACGACAACGACAACGACAACGACAACGACAACGACAACGACAACGACAACGACAACGACAACGACAACGACAACGACAACGACAACGACAACGACAACGACAACGACAACGACAACGACAACGACAACGACAACGACAACGACAACGACAACGACAACGACAACGACAACGACAACGACAACGACAACGACAACGACAACGACAACGACAACGACAACGACAACGACAACGACAACGACAACGACAACGACAACGACAACGACAACGACAACGACAACGACAACGACAACGACAACGACAACGACAACGACAACGACAACGACAACGACAACGACAACGACAACGACAACGACAACGACAACGACAACGACAACGACAACGACAACGACAACGACAACGACAACGACAACGACAACGACAACGACAACGACAACGACAACGACAACGACAACGACAACGACAACGACAACGACAACGACAACGACAACGACAACGACAACGACAACGACAACGACAACGACAACGACAACGACAACGACAACGACAACGACAACGACAACGACAACGACAACGACAACGACAACGACAACGACAACGACAACGACAACGACAACGACAACGACAACGACAACGACAACGACAACGACAACGACAACGACAACGACAACGACAACGACAACGACAACGACAACGACAACGACAACGACAACGACAACGACAACGACAACGACAACGACAACGACAACGACAACGACAACGACAACGACAACGACAACGACAACGACAACGACAACGACAACGACAACGACAACGACAACGACAACGACAACGACAACGACAACGACAACGACAACGACAACGACAACGACAACGACAACGACAACGACAACGACAACGACAACGACAACGACAACGACAACGACAACGACAACGACAACGACAACGACAACGACAACGACAACGACAACGACAACGACAACGACAACGACAACGACAACGACAACGACAACGACAACGACAACGACAACGACAACGACAACGACAACGACAACGACAACGACAACGACAACGACAACGACAACGACAACGACAACGACAACGACAACGACAACGACAACGACAACGACAACGACAACGACAACGACAACGACAACGACAACGACAACGACAACGACAACGACAACGACAACGACAACGACAACGACAACGACAACGACAACGACAACGACAACGACAACGACAACGACAACGACAACGACAACGACAACGACAACGACAACGACAACGACAACGACAACGACAACGACAACGACAACGACAACGACAACGACAACGACAACGACAACGACAACGACAACGACAACGACAACGACAACGACAACGACAACGACAACGACAACGACAACGACAACGACAACGACAACGACAACGACAACGACAACGACAACGACAACGACAACGACAACGACAACGACAACGACAACGACAACGACAACGACAACGACAACGACAACGACAACGACAACGACAACGACAACGACAACGACAACGACAACGACAACGACAACGACAACGACAACGACAACGACAACGACAACGACAACGACAACGACAACGACAACGACAACGACAACGACAACGACAACGACAACGACAACGACAACGACAACGACAACGACAACGACAACGACAACGACAACGACAACGACAACGACAACGACAACGACAACGACAACGACAACGACAACGACAACGACAACGACAACGACAACGACAACGACAACGACAACGACAACGACAACGACAACGACAACGACAACGACAACGACAACGACAACGACAACGACAACGACAACGACAACGACAACGACAACGACAACGACAACGACAACGACAACGACAACGACAACGACAACGACAACGACAACGACAACGACAACGACAACGACAACGACAACGACAACGACAACGACAACGACAACGACAACGACAACGACAACGACAACGACAACGACAACGACAACGACAACGACAACGACAACGACAACGACAACGACAACGACAACGACAACGACAACGACAACGACAACGACAACGACAACGACAACGACAACGACAACGACAACGACAACGACAACGACAACGACAACGACAACGACAACGACAACGACAACGACAACGACAACGACAACGACAACGACAACGACAACGACAACGACAACGACAACGACAACGACAACGACAACGACAACGACAACGACAACGACAACGACAACGACAACGACAACGACAACGACAACGACAACGACAACGACAACGACAACGACAACGACAACGACAACGACAACGACAACGACAACGACAACGACAACGACAACGACAACGACAACGACAACGACAACGACAACGACAACGACAACGACAACGACAACGACAACGACAACGACAACGACAACGACAACGACAACGACAACGACAACGACAACGACAACGACAACGACAACGACAACGACAACGACAACGACAACGACAACGACAACGACAACGACAACGACAACGACAACGACAACGACAACGACAACGACAACGACAACGACAACGACAACGACAACGACAACGACAACGACAACGACAACGACAACGACAACGACAACGACAACGACAACGACAACGACAACGACAACGACAACGACAACGACAACGACAACGACAACGACAACGACAACGACAACGACAACGACAACGACAACGACAACGACAACGACAACGACAACGACAACGACAACGACAACGACAACGACAACGACAACGACAACGACAACGACAACGACAACGACAACGACAACGACAACGACAACGACAACGACAACGACAACGACAACGACAACGACAACGACAACGACAACGACAACGACAACGACAACGACAACGACAACGACAACGACAACGACAACGACAACGACAACGACAACGACAACGACAACGACAACGACAACGACAACGACAACGACAACGACAACGACAACGACAACGACAACGACAACGACAACGACAACGACAACGACAACGACAACGACAACGACAACGACAACGACAACGACAACGACAACGACAACGACAACGACAACGACAACGACAACGACAACGACAACGACAACGACAACGACAACGACAACGACAACGACAACGACAACGACAACGACAACGACAACGACAACGACAACGACAACGACAACGACAACGACAACGACAACGACAACGACAACGACAACGACAACGACAACGACAACGACAACGACAACGACAACGACAACGACAACGACAACGACAACGACAACGACAACGACAACGACAACGACAACGACAACGACAACGACAACGACAACGACAACGACAACGACAACGACAACGACAACGACAACGACAACGACAACGACAACGACAACGACAACGACAACGACAACGACAACGACAACGACAACGACAACGACAACGACAACGACAACGACAACGACAACGACAACGACAACGACAACGACAACGACAACGACAACGACAACGACAACGACAACGACAACGACAACGACAACGACAACGACAACGACAACGACAACGACAACGACAACGACAACGACAACGACAACGACAACGACAACGACAACGACAACGACAACGACAACGACAACGACAACGACAACGACAACGACAACGACAACGACAACGACAACGACAACGACAACGACAACGACAACGACAACGACAACGACAACGACAACGACAACGACAACGACAACGACAACGACAACGACAACGACAACGACAACGACAACGACAACGACAACGACAACGACAACGACAACGACAACGACAACGACAACGACAACGACAACGACAACGACAACGACAACGACAACGACAACGACAACGACAACGACAACGACAACGACAACGACAACGACAACGACAACGACAACGACAACGACAACGACAACGACAACGACAACGACAACGACAACGACAACGACAACGACAACGACAACGACAACGACAACGACAACGACAACGACAACGACAACGACAACGACAACGACAACGACAACGACAACGACAACGACAACGACAACGACAACGACAACGACAACGACAACGACAACGACAACGACAACGACAACGACAACGACAACGACAACGACAACGACAACGACAACGACAACGACAACGACAACGACAACGACAACGACAACGACAACGACAACGACAACGACAACGACAACGACAACGACAACGACAACGACAACGACAACGACAACGACAACGACAACGACAACGACAACGACAACGACAACGACAACGACAACGACAACGACAACGACAACGACAACGACAACGACAACGACAACGACAACGACAACGACAACGACAACGACAACGACAACGACAACGACAACGACAACGACAACGACAACGACAACGACAACGACAACGACAACGACAACGACAACGACAACGACAACGACAACGACAACGACAACGACAACGACAACGACAACGACAACGACAACGACAACGACAACGACAACGACAACGACAACGACAACGACAACGACAACGACAACGACAACGACAACGACAACGACAACGACAACGACAACGACAACGACAACGACAACGACAACGACAACGACAACGACAACGACAACGACAACGACAACGACAACGACAACGACAACGACAACGACAACGACAACGACAACGACAACGACAACGACAACGACAACGACAACGACAACGACAACGACAACGACAACGACACCGACAACGACAACGACAACGACAACGACAACGACAACGACAACGACAACGACAACGACAACGACAACGACAACGACAACGACAACGACAACGACAACGACAACGACAACGACAACGACAACGACAACGACAACGACAACGACAACGACAACGACAACGACAACGACAACGACAACGACAACGACAACGACAACGACAACGACAACGACAACGACAACGACAACGACAACGACAACGACAACGACAACGACAACGACAACGACAACGACAACGACAACGACAACGACAACGACAACGACAACGACAACGACAACGACAACGACAACGACAACGACAACGACAACGACAACGACAACGACAACGACAACGACAACGACAACGACAACGACAACGACAACGACAACGACAACGACAACGACAACGACAACGACAACGACAACGACAACGACAACGACAACGACAACGACAACGACAACGACAACGACAACGACAACGACAACGACAACGACAACGACAACGACAACGACAACGACAACGACAACGACAACGACAACGACAACGACAACGACAACGACAACGACAACGACAACGACAACGACAACGACAACGACAACGACAACGACAACGACAACGACAACGACAACGACAACGACAACGACAACGACAACGACAACGACAACGACAACGACAACGACAACGACAACGACAACGACAACGACAACGACAACGACAACGACAACGACAACGACAACGACAACGACAACGACAACGACAACGACAACGACAACGACAACGACAACGACAACGACAACGACAACGACAACGACAACGACAACGACAACGACAACGACAACGACAACGACAACGACAACGACAACGACAAGCAACGACAACGACAACGACAACGACAACGACAACGACAACGACAACGACAACGACAACGACAACGACAACGACAACGACAACGACAACGACAACGACAACGACAACGACAACGACAACGACAACGACAACGACAACGACAACGACAACGACAACGACAACGACAACGACAACGACAACGACAACGACAACGACAACGACAACGACAACGACAACGACAACGACAACGACAACGACAACGACAACGACAACGACAACGACAACGACAACGACAACGACAACGACAACGACAACGACAACGACAACGACAACGACAACGACAACGACAACGACAACGACAACGACAACGACAACGACAACGACAACGACAACGACAACGACAACGACAACGACAACGACAACGACAACGACAACGACAACGACAACGACAACGACAACGACAACGACAACGACAACGACAACGACAACGACAACGACAACGACAACGACAACGACAACGACAACGACAACGACAACGACAACGACAACGACAACGACAACGACAACGACAACGACAACGACAACGACAACGACAACGACAACGACAACGACAACGACAACGACAACGACAACGACAACGACAACGACAACGACAACGACAACGACAACGACAACGACAACGACAACGACAACGACAACGACAACGACAACGACAACGACAACGACAACGACAACGACAACGACAACGACAACGACAACGACAACGACAACGACAACGACAACGACAACGACAACGACAACGACAACGACAACGACAACGACAACGACAACGACAACGACAACGACAACGACAACGACAACGACAACGACAACGACAACGACAACGACAACGACAACGACAACGACAACGACAACGACAACGACAACGACAACGACAACGACAACGACAACGACAACGACAACGACAACGACAACGACAACGACAACGACAACGACAACGACAACGACAACGACAACGACAACGACAACGACAACGACAACGACAACGACAACGACAACGACAACGACAACGACAACGACAACGACAACGACAACGACAACGACAACGACAACGACAACGACAACGACAACGACAACGACAACGACAACGACAACGACAACGACAACGACAACGACAACGACAACGACAACGACAACGACAACGACAACGACAACGACAACGACAACGACAACGACAACGACAACGACAACGACAACGACAACGACAACGACAACGACAACGACAACGACAACGACAACGACAACGACAACGACAACGACAACGACAACGACAACGACAACGACAACGACAACGACAACGACAACGACAACGACAACGACAACTACAACGACAACGACAACGACAACGACAACGACAACGACAACGACAACGACAACGACAACGACAACGACAACGACAACGACAACGACAACGACAACGACAACGACAACGACAACGACAACGACAACGACAACGACAACGACAACGACAACGACAACGACAACGACAACGACAACGACAACGACAACGACAACGACAACGACAACGACAACGGCAACGACAACGACAACGACAACGACAACGACAACGACAACGACAACGACAACGACAACGACAACGACAACGACAACGACAACGACAACGACAACGACAACGACAACGACAACGACAACGACAACGACAACGACAACGACAACGACAACGACAACGACAACGACAACGACAACGACAACGACAACGACAACGACAACGACAACGACAACGACAACGACAACGACAACGACAACGACAACGACAACGACAACGACAACGACAACGACAACGACAACGACAACGACAACGACAACGACAACGACAACGACAACGACAACGACAACGACAACGACAACGACAACGACAACGACAACGACAACGACAACGACAACGACAACGACAACGACAACGACAACGACAACGACAACGACAACGACAACGACAACGACAACGACAACGACAACGACAACGACAACGACAACGACAACGACAACGACAACGACAACGACAACGACAACGACAACGACAACGACAACGACAACGACAACGACAACGACAACGACAACGACAACGACAACGACAACGACAACGACAACGACAACGACAACGACAACGACAACGACAACGACAACGACAACGACAACGACAACGACAACGACAACGACAACGACAACGACAACGACAACGACAACGACAACGACAACGACAACGACAACGACAACGACAACGACAACGACAACGACAACGACAACGACAACGACAACGACAACGACAACGACAACGACAACGACAACGACAACGACAACGACAACGACAACGACAACGACAACGACAACGACAACGACAACGACAACGACAACGACAACGACAACGACAACGACAACGACAACGACAACGACAACGACAACGACAACGACAACGACAACGACAACGACAACGACAACGACAACGACAACGACAACGACAACGACAACGACAACGACAACGACAACGACAACGACAACGACAACGACAACGACAACGACAACGACAACGACAACGACAACGACAACGACAACGACAACGACAACGACAACGACAACGACAACGACAACGACAACGACAACGACAACGACAACGACAACGACAACGACAACGACAACGACAACGACAACGACAACGACAACGACAACGACAACGACTACGACAACGACAACGACAACGACAACGACAACGACAACGACAACGACAACGACAACGACAACGACAACGACAACGACAACGACAACGACAACGACAACGACAACGACAACGACAACGACAACGACAACGACAACGACAACGACAACGACAACGACAACGACAACGACAACGACAACGACAACGACAACGACAACGACAACGACAACGACAACGACAACGACAACGACAACGACAACGACAACGACAACGACAACGACAACGACAACGACAACGACAACGACAACGACAACGACAACGACAACGACAACGACAACGACAACGACAACGACAACGACAACGACAACGACAACGACAACGACAACGACAACGACAACGACAACGACAACGACAACGACAACGACAACGACAACGACAACGACAACGACAACGACAACGACAACGACAACGACAACGACAACGACAACGACAACGACAACGACAACGACAACGACAACGACAACGACAACGACAACGACAACGGCAACGGCAACGGCAACGGCAACGGCAACGGCAACGGCAACGGCAACGGCAACGGCAACGGCAACGGCAACGGCAACGGCAACGGCAACGGCAACGGCAACGGCAACGGCAACGGCAACGGCAACGGCAACGGCAACGGCAACGGCAACGGCAACGGCAACGGCAACGGCAACGGCAACGGCAACGGCAACGGCAACGGCAACGGCAACGGCAACGGCAACGGCAACGGCAACGGCAACGGCAACGGCAACGGCAACGGCAACGGCAACGGCAACGGCAACGGCAACGGCAACGGCAACGGCAACGGCAACGGCAACGGCAACGGCAACGGCAACGGCAACGGCAACGGCAACGGCAACGGCAACGGCAACGGCAACGGCAACGGCAACGGCAACGGCAACGGCAACGGCAACGGCAACGGCAACGGCAACGGCAACGGCAACGGCAACGGCAACGGCAACGGCAACGGCAACGGCAACGGCAACGGCAACGGCAACGGCAACGGCAACGGCAACGGCAACGGCAACGGCAACGGCAACGGCAACGGCAACGGCAACGGCAACGGCAACGGCAACGGCAACGGCAACGGCAACGGCAACGGCAACGGCAACGGCAACGGCAACGGCAACGGCAACGGCAACGGCAACGGCAACGGCAACGGCAACGGCAACGGCAACGGCAACGGCAACGGCAACGGCAACGGCAACGGCAACGGCAACGGCAACGGCAACGGCAACGGCAACGGCAACGGCAACGGCAACGGCAACGGCAACGGCAACGGCAACGGCAACGGCAACGGCAACGACAAAGACAACGGCAACGACAACGACAACGACAACGACAACGACAACGACAACGACAACGACAACGACAACGACAACGACAACGACAACGACAACGACAACGACAACGACAACGACAACGACAACGACAACGACAACGACAACGACAACGACAACGACAACGACAACGACAACGACAACGACAACGACAACGACAACGACAACGACAACGACAACGACAACGACAACGACAACGACAACGTCAACGACAACGTCAACGACAACGACAACGACAACGTCAACGACAACGACAACGACAACGACAACGACAACGACAACGACAACGACAACGACAACGACAACGACAACGACAACGACAACGACAACGACAACGACAACGACAACGACAACGACAACGACAACGACAACGACAACGACAACGACAACGACAACGACAACGACAACGACAACGACAACGACAACGACAACGACAACGACAACGACAACGACAACGACAACGACAACGACAACGACAACGACAACGTCAACGACAACGACAACGACAACGACAACGACAACGACAACGACAACGACAACGACAACGACAACGACAACGACAACGACAACGACAACGACAACGACAACGACAACGACAACGACAACGACAACGACAACGACAACGACAACGACAACGACAACGACAACGACAACGACAACGACAACGACAACGACAACGACAACGACAACGACAACGACAACGACAACGTCAACGACAACGACAACGACAACGACAACGACAACGACAACGACAACGACAACGACAACGACAACGACAACGACAACGACAACGACAACGACAACGACAACGACAACGACAACGACAACGACAACGACAACGACAACGACAACGACAACGACAACGACAACGACAACGACAACGACAACGACAACGACAACGACAACGACAACGACAACGACAACGACAACGACAACGACAACGACAACGACAACGACAACGACAACGACAACGACAACGACAACGACAACGACAACGACAACGACAACGACAACGACAACTACAACTACAACGACAACTACAACGACAACGACAACGACAACGACAACGACAACGACAACGACAACGACAACGACAACGACAACGACAACGACAACGACAACGACAACGACAACGACAACGACAACGACAACGACAACGACAACGACAACGACAACGACAACGACAACGACAACGACAACGACAACGACAACGACAACGACAACGACAACGACAACGACAACGACAACGACAACGACAACGACAACGACAACGACAACGACAACGACAACAACAACAACAACAACAACAACAACAACAACAACAACAACAACAACAACAACAACAACAACAACAACAACAACAACAACAACAACAACAACAACAACAACAACAACAACAACAACAACAAGAAAACGTAAGTGACATCGAAATAAAAAAATTGTCTATTAAAATTACCGACCGTGGTATTTTACAGACTCCAAAGAGCATGTGTGATATTGCGATTGAAAATAAAAAGAATTTTTATTTCTGACAGTAATATCTCACATACTCTAAAGGGTACGTGAAACACCACGGTCGGTAATAGAAACTGTAATCAATTTTTCTCATAGATTGCGGAGTGTGATTTTATTTTCGATCGTGTTCTCACACGAGCGATCGAGAGGAAAATCTCATCTAAAGTCGATATCATATCCGTTTCCGGTGAAACTTCTCTTTCGATTGTACACATTAAAATTGTATAGATTCGAGTATGTACGATCGATAGAGAAGTCTTATCGGAAACGAATGAGATCTCGATTTTAGATGAGACTTTCCTTTCGATCGCACGTGCGAGAACACGATTGAAAGTAAAATCACACTCTTGAATCCATGAGAAAAGTTGATTACAGTTTCTATTACCGACCGTGGTGTTTCACGTGCCCTTTGGAGTATGTAAGATATTACTGTCAAAAATAAAAATTCTTTTTATTTTCAATCGCAATATCACACATGCTCTTTGGAGTCTGTAAAATACCACGGTCGGTAATAAAAACTATAATCAATTTTTCTCATAGATTGCGGAGTGTGATTTTACTTTCAATCGCTTTCTCGCGTGTACGCTCGGAAGGGAAGTTTCATCTAAAGCCGAGATCTCATTCATTTCCGATAAGACTTTTCTATCGATCGTACATACTGGCATTTATAAGATTTTAGCGTGTACAATCGAAAGAGAAGTTTCATAGGAAACGGATATGATATCGGCTTTAGATGAGATTTTCTTTTCGATCGCACGTACGAGAACACGATTGAAAGTAAAATCCCACTCCGCAATCTATGAGAAAAATTGATTACAGTTTCTATTACCGACCGTGGTATTTTACAGACTCCAAAGAGCATGTGTGATACTGTATGTGACGGCCCCGTATTTCGAGTTAGCATTTCTGCTCACAGGAAACTCAGGTTAAAACATTTAATCGCATCCGCGCTAATCTCTGTACCGTCAGCACCTTCCGTGCGAACGCTAACGCTCTCACGGTAGCGGTCCAGCCGCTGCACTCGCCACGCGCGAGCAGCGGCCGTCTTATCGCGCGTAAGAATATAATGTCGCGCGCAGCAATAGGCGAGGGCCCTACTTCCGTCAGGCCCTCGCATCAGTTCATCTCGTAGTCCCGAACCGTTGTGACGTGCACTCTCCTTCATTCACGCTCATTATAATAAAAGAATTATACATTCATTCGGACTTCGATAATTTATACGCATTCACTCTCAGTCATTCCCTCGACCACACCTGACGACTATCACATGGTGTCAGAAGTCCACGGACAATAAACACGCGCACAGTATTACAAAAATTTATTTTTTCAAATTATTCGGATAAAAAAAAAACACAAAGTGATTGTGCTGGAACTATATATAAAAAAAAAAAAAAAACTGCTATATGTGAAAAAAAAAATCAAAGTGAGGACAGTGAAAAAGAAAAATTAGTGACAATTATATAAAAAAAAAAAAAAAAAATTTTACTACAACTCAACGAACATCTTTAACGGCTCACGAACATTATTGGCATTCACACGGACATTTACGGTCATCTCAACGGATATTCTCAACATTTTCAAAGGATATTAACAAATTTCACGGACATTCTCAACACCTTCAACAACGCAACATTTTACGTACACCCAATAGAAAAAACGAATTATAAAATCAAGGAAGGAAGGAAGGAAGCCGAACGAATATAATTTGGAAAATCTTTCATGCAACCACACATTCTAATATTTTTGGCACTGTAAGTACCCTTTAAAATTATTTTTATCTTTCTCTTCCATTCATTTTTTTTTTTCTCTCTCTTTTCATGCTGCTTGGGTGACTAACGCAACAATAATAACTAACAAATAAATAACATAAATAAATAAATAAACATATACAAATTATACGCGTTGGAAACAAAGCCGAAGGCAAGCCGACGACACCGGCTCATTGTGCCGCTGCTGCGACTATCGCTCTCTCTTTCTACACTCGCGTGCCGCGCGCACTCACGTCATCCCGATAAGAAGCACTCGACAGCTATACAGAGCGACACAAAAGTTCCAAGCAACATAAATTTCGAGTTTTTATTTTCCTCACTTCCCTAGAGTTTTGAGAACTGAATAACAAATTAAGCAACAAACTTTTCAAAAAAAAAAAAAAAAAAAAAAAAAAATTTTATTTATTTTTCTTTTATTCCTTTACAAATTGAAACAGAAACACTGAGTCAAAACAACTCTACTTAAATTCCTTTTGTTAAACAAATAAGAAAAGACCAAGTAAAACGATTATTTCCAAAAAGGGAGATATTTCCAAATAAAAAAAAAATAAAAATAAAAGTATTTGTCAAATAATTCCATTTTCAAAAAAAAAGAGGGAGAAGCAAGCTAAATTGATTATTTTCAAAAAAAAAAAGAGGAACAACAGGAAATTTTGATTTTTTTTTTCTCTCTAAAACAAAAAGACGATATATATATATATATATATAGATTCAAAATTAAACCGTTTACAATAATTCGCAAACATTTCTCGCCCATACCCCCGACCACCACCGCGTCGCCACAGACGCCGAAATTCTGCTTCCGACATCTTCACACCTGAATTATTTCAGATTCTCCCATTCAGAATGCCAGAAAATGGCAACACTTTTACATTTCGCGATGCCTATAAGGCCATACCAACATTCGACGGGAAAAAACCCGCCGTCGACGTTTTTGTCAGAGCATGCAATCGTGCAAATGATTGCTTGGCTGAAACAGAACGCGAAAAATTCTTTAACATGATCCCGTTCAAACTATCCGACCTAGCCCTCTCCGTAGTAGAAGCCACATCCCCAGCAAATCTTGACGCCCTTTTAAGAGAACTCAAAAGAGCATTTTTGAAAACCGAAGATCTAAACGATCTCGAAAACGAAATAGAAACAACGCCACAGGAATACAACGAAACAGTAGTAGAATACGCAGCACGATTGCGCGAAAAACTCAGGAAAATTACAGACAGATTAAAAGAAACTTATAACTCAGCCGACAAAAGACAGTATTTAGCCGACAGAATAGTAGAAGTTACAGCAAAAACGAAAAGAGCTTACGTTAGAGGCCTTACGCCTGCCATCGGCTCACACCTCATCCTCCACAACGCACAAGAATTCGATGCACTCATCGACCAAGCAAAAACAATAGAACACGAATTAGACAAACAGAAACAGGTACGAAAAAATCTAGCGATCCGCGACGTCCAAATAGCCACAGGTACGGCGAAAGTACAATTCGCAGAAACAACAAACGAGCCCGACAAACACTGCGAACTACACCCTCACATGAAAAATCACACGACCGCGGAGTGCACGACTATCCGTAGAATGCGCGAAAATTTCAGACGCATAGACAATAGAGATTATTCTCGGGAACGTTACGACAAAAACAGGCGCGACGACTCACGAGACAGATACAGGAACGACTCACGAGACAGATACAGGAACGACTCACGAGATAGGTACAGAAACGACTCACGAGACAGATACAGGAACGACTCACGAGATAGGTACAGAAACAACTCACGAGACAGATATAGGAACGACTCACGTGACCGATACCGAAACAACTCACGAGACAGGTACCGAAACGACTCACGCGACAGATATAGCGACTCACGAAACAGACAGTCACGGGACAGATACCGAAACGATTCACGCGACAGACGCCCAGACGAACGACGCGACGGCTCACGCGACAGACGGGACGACTCGCGCGACAAACGCCGAAGCAATTCACGAGACCGATCCTCCGACCGCGATGATAAACCCAGCTCACCATCGGAAATCGAAAAACAGCTAAAAACCATGCTCGCAAGCCTGAACCTAAAAAACTAGAAACGAGTTTTACGAACCAGTGCGCCGTAGAACAAATTTTAAAAGCACTAAACAAGACACTAAAAAAAGCAACGATCTCACTAGGAACAACAAAAGGCCATAAGCCGCCATCAATCTGCATAACATCCCCTGAACTGCGCTATAATCCGACGAAATTTTTAATCGATACTGGAGCTCAAATTAACTTGATAAAAGAAAAAACTATCGCACGCAACACAAAAATTGATGCACAAATCATCTACGAATTAACAGGTATCACAGAAGGCAAGGTATACACACTGGGCAAATGTATAATTCCGATCAAATCCGTACAAGTTGAATTCCACGTGGTTTCCGACAAATTTCCGATAGGGCAGGACGCCATATTGGGCGATGCCTTTTTCAAACAAACACCAGCCGATATTCTTTACTCGAGCGCCTGTATAGCATTCAAAAACCATCGCATACCATTTGCAACTCGCGAACAGATTTCGGTTCCACCCAGAGCAAAAAGCGTCATTCACATCAGAGTAAAAAACACCGAGATCCAGGAAGGATACGTTCCGCGATTAAAAACTCCGGACGGCATCATTCTTGGCGAAGCCCTTGTGAGAAACAACAATGGAATTGCATACGTGGGCATCATTAATAAAACTAATAATGCCATCGATTTTGAGATCCCGACAGTCGAACTGCAGCCTGTAGAGTGCATCTCTCAGGTTACGACCGAAACGGAGAATTCTCGTTGTAGCGGCGACGCTCACAGCGCAGTAATTCAAACAACGGTCGCCACGAACACCGTGGAACGGTTCGAAAAACTGAAACCTCTTCTGCATTTGGAAAACCTAAATGAGGAAGAGAAAAATCACGTTTACAAACTCGTATCGCAAAATCCATTCTTGTTTCACATACCCGGCGATCAACTAGGACACACAACTCTTCTGAAACACGAAATTTTCACAACGGACGACAGACCAGTGAACATAAAACAATATCGCTTCCCCCAGGTCCACAAAAAGGAGATTAAAAAACAAACCGAGAATTTATTGGAAAAAGACATTATACAGCCATCACTATCACCGTACAACTCTCCAGTTTGGATTGTACCAAAAAAATCAGATTCTCAAGGCAACAAAAAATGGCGAATGGTAATAGATTTTCGAAAAATAAACGCAAAAACAACCCCCGACGCATATCCACTGCCGAACATCGTAGAAATTCTGGACCAATTAGGAAACGCTCGTTACTTTTCAACATTTGACTTAGCTTCCGGTTTTCATCAACTCGAAATGCACCCGAACGACAAACAAAAAACCGCATTTTCTACGCCGAGTGGACATTACGAGTTCAACCGTATGCCATTTGGCCTAAAAAATGCACCAGCAACATTTCAACGATTAATGGATATAGTACTGTCAGGACTCACTGGAAGCGACCTTTTTGTTTACCTGGATGACATCGTGATCTACGCAAACACGCTCGAGGAACACGGAAAGAAATTCAACCGACTAGCAGAACGACTAACAAAAGCAGGACTAACTCTGCAAACCGACAAGTGCCACTTTCTCAGGAAAGAGGTCACGTATTTAGGCCACACAATTTCGGAAAAAGGAGTCCAACCAAATCCCCTAATAGTTCAAGCCGTAAAGGACTTCCCAGTCCCCAAGGATAAAAAAGCCATAAAACAATTCACTGCTGGATATTACAGACGCTTTATTCGAGATTTCGCAAAAATAACAGTCCCCATGACAAAACAATTAAAGAAAGACGCTAAATTCGATTGGACTCAGGAATGTCAAAAGGCTTTCGACTATCTCAAAAGCAAAATTATTGAACGACCAATTTTGCGTTATCCGGACGATAAAAAACCGTTTAAACTCACAACTGACGCTTCAGACTACGCAATCGGCGCAGTACTTAGTCAACAGCACGAAAAATTCGATCATCCGGTAGCCTTTTTCTCGCGAACTCTCTCAAAAGCGGAACAGTCATACGATGCCATGAGAAAAGAATTGTTAGCAATAGTAAACGCAGTAGAACATTTCAAAACCTACTTATACGGACAACGATTTACCCTCATCACGGACAATAGAGCATTAACATATCTGGCGAACAAGGCTGACCTTCCACAACAACTCCAACGCTGGCAAACAACGCTGAACAACTATGACTTCGAAATTCATCATCAACCAGGCAAACTAAACGTCGTCGCAGACGCTTTATCTAGGAATCCCGCAACTATTCTTCCCGTTAGACCCCGCGAAAGCTCCTCTGAAAACGCAGAAGAAACATTCAAAAAACCAAAAATCTTCCATCCGCCACACACACGCAGCCGCTCATCCGATGAATCATCCGGAAATCCAGCACCCTGGAAAAAACCGCATGAAAACGATTCAGATAACGAACAGCCACAACAAGGGTCGATGCAGAATAAAAACATAGACACAACACAAAAGAAGGAGAGCACACACGTCAGAACAGATCCAACGGTTGACGACGAAACACCACAAACCGAAATTTCGGAAGATGAACTCACCCCAAAAACCCCTAAGACGACAAGGAAACGTAAAAAGGACACTTCAGAGGACGAAAAGAAAACACGAGAACCACGCAAGAAATCAAGGACACGAAAAGAAAAAGTAACAGAGAAATATATAAGAAGCAATGAAGAAGAAAAGAGTAACAAAGAGAAGAATAAAGAGAAAAAACCGACCGTACAAAGCGAGACTAGAGTGAAAAGTGCAGAGCGCAGAGGACAGAGAGCCCCGCCTGACACAGAGAGAAAAAGTCCACAGATACGGAAGGAAGAAGATACACAAAATGGGAAAACCGATCTGGCAATGCAAAAGGAACAAGATTTACAGCAACGAGATGATCAATCGCCGCCGACAAATATCGGAGAATTGGCCAGCGACGATAAAACCTACGAACCACCGGTGCAACCAACGTTCAGGTCACCTTCAATGCACAACGTGGGGAAAGGTAATGAGCAAGCTAGAGCACGAACACCAGTGCAACCAAACTTCCGTTCACCACCCACACCTTTGGAATGTCGGGAAACAACAACAATACGCCAGCAGTCAGAGAAATGGTTGCCCAAACCGATAAAAAAACGAACAAAAAAGACGCCAAAAGAACCAACCAGGCGCAGCGAAAGGATAGCAAATAGAAAACCAAAACTTCCGGATACTCAACAAAAAAATCAACCCATTACAAAAAGCTTGAACGATCCCAAAAATCTGTCTTCTGAAATGACGAATGACTATTGGGAATCTAGAAGAACTAAGGAAACCCCAGCTGATGACCCTGGTCAATGCTCTCCCGAAATGACGGATGACTATTGGGAATCCAGAAGAACTAAGGAAACCCCAGCTGATGACCCTGGTCAATGCTCTCCCGAAATGACGGATGACTACTGGGAATCCCGACGTTACAGCCAGCCATCACCCAGCATGCCAGCTCGCAGTTACACAAACCCGCAACCCTCATATCCGATTCCTACCCCAGAACCTCAAAATCCCACCTCAACCCCACCAACGAAACACAACCAGGAAGAATCATCAAGAGACGAATCCAACGATACAGACAGCGACTCTCCTTTTGAACCATCGAGTTACCATAGGAAGCGACTAACGCATACCGGTACACAACCATCGACCAGAGGCGCAACAATAACGGAAGATGTGATTATACACGATAACATCGCAATTACACAATCTAACCTTTTAGCACAAAAAGACAACATAGCATACTTTTTGGCAGCCGATTGTGTGATGAACACTATGGTCACAGAAATATTAGTTGAAAAAAATAAGATCGACCAACAGTCACTGCAGAAATGTAACCCACAGGTTGGAAACATGCTCGTCACGCGCCAAGGAGAAACATGCTACATCGGGATGGTCTGTAAACCAAAATCCACAGACACCACAAACATGCACATGGTGAATAAATGCTTAGAAGCACTCGTCGAAATTCTGGAAAAAGAGAAACTGGAATCCTGCACAATGTCAAAAGATCCAAAAATCATCGACGCGACATTGTGGGCAAACATCAAGACCCAGTTAAGAACACTTACAAACAAATCGCGAATAGAGTTCACTATTTGCGAGGGTTTGTTAACGATCCCACCACCCGAAATCAGACAGAACATCATGAAGGAGTTGCACGGATCAACAATTGGAGGCTATAAAGGAGTATCAAAAACGTACCAACGTATACTCTCACAGTATTACTGGAAGGGTCTAAAGAACGACGTTCGGAACTTCATCAGATACTGCTTCGATTGCCAGAAAAACAAGCTGGTACGCGTCAAAAGCAAAGCCCCAATGATCATCACCGACTCTCCATTCGTACCTTTCGACAAAGTTGCAATCGACATAGTTGGACCTTTACGCGAAACAAGAAACGGTTTCACGTATATACTAACAATACTCGATCTTTTTAGCAAATTTAGTATAGCAGTCCCATTGAAAAACCAAACAACTATCGACGTTGCGAAAGCGCTTTGTACGACTCTAATATCAACATTCGGCGCTCCTCGCGCTATCTTGTCAGATCAAGGCAGTAACTTCATGTCTGAAACCTTCGAGGAATTTGCAAAGTTATTCCAAATTCAACGATACAAAACATCAGCCTACCATCCACAGTCCAATGGGGCTCTGGAACGTAGCCATCACGGACTGATAGAATATCTTAAACATTTCATCAGTAAACACCGTGATTGGGACGAGTTGCTGCCGTTCGCGACAATGTCGTACAATACAAGCGTGCACGAAACCACAGGCTACACACCCTTCGAACTTGTATTTGGTAGAACAGCCAGAACACCCTCAGAGTTCCCACCACCGGAAAAAGTGGTTACTTACAATGACTATCTGAACCAAGTGGTACAGAACCTGAAGGACGTCCAGCAATTGGCGTTTGAAAATCAAGTTCGATTTAAACAAAAGACAAAACACTATTACGACAGAAAAACCCAAACAAAAAATTTCCAACCCGAACAAATGGTATGGCTCGAAAACAAAGCTAGGAAAGGCAAACTCGACAGTAACTATTTAGGCCCATTTAAAATCCTCCGAGTATTAGATAGAAACAATGTAGAATTACAAATCTCCGAGAAAAAATCGAAAATAGTACACATAGATGATATTAAAACGGCGTATGTTGCAGATGCCATACGGCCGCTCTAACCACCAACGATCCGGTGGAAATTATACCATTGATGAAAAATCCAGGACTATACTCCGAACCACTGGGAAAACTCCGGTTGTACCACACGACATGGACACTAATCACATACATCAACACCCACGGACTCACAGATAGGCGACTACAAATACAACAAAACATAATGGCAACAGTAGAGTTTTGCTCCACACTAGGAACGCGCTGCCTCATAAAAGGACAATTATCAACAATGCTATCCCGACTAGACACCCTGGAGAATACAGAGTTAATCCTGAACGAATTGATTCCATCAATAAAAGCTAATTCTATAAACAATCGCGAAAAACGCGCACCACTTGAATTCATAGGAAAAATAAATAAGGTACTTTTCGGAACAATGGATAATGAAGACGCAGAACGGATCAACGCACAAATCGAAGCACTAAGGGATAACACTGTAGAATTGGCAGAAATTGTACAAAACCAAACTCACATTATTAGATCGGGATTCGATACAATGCAGAAACAAATCACATCATTAGTAGCAGCACTACGGAAGGAAACCCAGAGATTCAACACGATCCACGTCGCAATCGGAGCTGAAATACACATTATCGAACTAAATACAATAGCAATACAATTCACAACCCAAATAGAGGAGAATCTAACGGAACTAGAACTCGACATCGAAACACTGATCAACGCAATTCTTTTCGCAAAAATCGGACAAATACATCCCCAACTTTTGACGAGTAGAAAAATACTACTCAGCGCCGAGGCAGTCAAGAAATCCTCACCGAATACAGAATTCCCGATACCTTTAGACACCAAACACGTACCCGAGCTCATGGAACTAACTAAATTAAGCGTGTTCCATAACGGAGAAAAATTGATCTACGTAATTAAGATACCATTGCTAGACCCAGTAACATACAAACTATACCATCACACAGCAGTTCCCGTACGCCAAGCCACAAATTATAACAACTCACGATTTGCATTTATCAAGCCCACTTCCCAGTATACAGCCGTCTCAGACGATTTTGAAACCTATTTTAGTTTACAGAAACTAGATGAGTGTAAGCTTACAGCATTCAATTATGTCTGCGAACAAGTAACTCCAGTTCAACGTATTACCGATCACACCGAATGCGAGGTGCAACTAGTAACCAACCCCCAATTTTTCAGCTTGGAAACCTGCGACATCCGACTAAAAACGCTCCAACGAACCTATTGGGCTAGAGTCAGTAACACTAATGCTTGGTTGTATGCCGCACCAAAACCAGAAA
Source organism: Ichneumon xanthorius (assembly GCA_917499995.1). Classification (NCBI taxonomy): domain Eukaryota; kingdom Metazoa; phylum Arthropoda; class Insecta; order Hymenoptera; family Ichneumonidae; genus Ichneumon; species Ichneumon xanthorius. Next base: position 24,228 of record CAKJTD010000039.1, on the reverse strand, counting down.
GTCTCTATATTACTTGTAAAAACCTCGAATCGAGAATTACAATCATTAAAAATACAGGAATTCTGCAACTTAGTCCGAAATGTCAGGCGAAAAGTAAAACCATTCATTTAACACCATCAGTAGAGATAACATCGTCCATACAAACAGATTTTTCAAGCACATTAGTCCTAAATATTACACAAATGATAGAAAATGCCGTCAAAACAACAGATAATTTGAACATAACCGAGATTCTGACCGAAACGGATGCATTTGCGCTGTCGATGGAGCCGAACACTGTTTCTGACGACCTTACAAAAAACGAAGTAGCTTTAAAAACCGTAATCGCAAAGGCTAAGGAAATAACAAAAACACACCGCTTGAGTAATAGACTATCGTTACTTGAATCTTTTCTAAAGTACTCAGGAATATCACTTGGATCAATCCTCGTTTTGCTGGGAATTTGTTGGAAATTCTCATTGTTCGGAAAAATTTCAAAAATCATTGATTTGATAACGTGCATGACAAGAAAACAAAGTATCAGATTGGGAAATCAAGAGCAACCTAACGAGAGAACGGAACAAACCACACAGCAACCAATATCAGTGCATCAGCAGCCAATAGAACTCGTTGAAAGAGCAGTCGTGCCAATAACCCGTTATAGAGACGTTGCGATAGTAACTGAACCCCCACTAGAAATTGAACAAAGACAAGCACGCGCCATTACATATTATCCGCATAACAACATCATGTAAATGCTCCTTAAACATGCTCCCCATCCCAACTCGTTAAATACACAGATGCTAGAGCATGAGCATGAGCACGATGCTTTTACGAACGTTTCACAATATATATGTATTCACAAAAAAAAAAAAAAAAAAAAAAAAAAAAAACCAACGCGACAATAATTTCCTCCCTCTAACAGATAACAACAGAACAGACATGGACGTAAACAAAGAATGCCCGTTGTGCAAAAAGGAGATCGAGGCAAAGTTGTGCGCTGCTCATATCGCCGAATGCCTGCGAGCACTAACGACGAGAATGGAAACATGCAAGGCACAGGACGCACCCTGTCCATTGTGCAAAGTAGTATTTCCGGCGGCGCGAATGATGGCGCACATCGAAAAATGCTCTGCTTACATGGCTAAACATAAAACAATACCATTGGCACCAACAACAAAAGTAGCAGGAAAAACCGGACCAATTGAACAAAAAATAAACAAAGAGACAACATCAACCAGGCCACAAGCATTGAAACAGCAGAACACGACCGCAGAAAAAACTACACCGATCACGACACAACCACGCGAGCTTAAACCGGTACCTGTCACCATATATCGTGGGAAAGCACCACCCGTGGTGATATACCCAGGCAAAGCGACGGAACCTTCACAGAAGACTACAGAGACACGAGGAAAAGAGAACACAAAACCCATAACAACAATAAAAAAATCAACAGGTGCTATACCAAAAACAAAAAATGATACGGACACAAAACCCAAAGCCAAGGACGTGCAAATGGTAACAGCATCGACACAGATCCCGGTAAACAAGCTAAGCAAACCACTAGTCGCCACACCGGAAACACCAACACCAGCACCAAGACAGAGAGCAAGGACACCACCGATAAAAGCAAACCAAACTTCACGACACACACAAACCGACGACATTACAGAGTACCTGCTGTCGAGAGCATTCGATTGGACAGAGGCGACATGTCGCTGGTTCAAACACCAGGACGCGGACACCCGACGTGACCTTTTGAGTAAGTTGAACACGATCGAGTGGGACCTGTCCATCAGGAAGTACGAGAAAAAACACGGCGTAAAGATTGGAGAACTACAACAATAAAAAAAAAAAAAAAAAAAAAAAAAAAAAAAAAAAAAAAGAAGTCCACATGTAGGACACATATCAATAACCAACAAATATATTATAACCAAATAACAATAACCCCATAATTATAAGCCAAATTTCCTTTCACTAATATACATTTATATAATCAAATACTAATAGCAAATATATTATAATCAAATAACAATAACCACATAATTATAAGCCAAATTTCCTTTCATTAATACACATTTATATATCGCAAGAACCAGTTTTTTTTTCTCTCTCACCTTCATTCTTTCCTAGCACCGAACATTGGACCGTACAACATTATCACATCCTAAATTAACATGCCTCTCCCACTAACCTTGAAGCTAATCGAAATTTAGACTGTTTCAGGAAACCAAATTATTCGCTATTTTCCTGCAAATTACTACCAGTCACCATAAAGAGACTAAAACGAGGAACGAGGCGACACACACAAAAAAAAAAAAAAAAAAAAAAAAAAAAAAAATTCTTAGGAAACGGACCAATACAGAAGGAAAAGAGGGAAAACAATACCACCAAACGAGAAAATCTTATAAATCCTGAACACCAGCGTAAAGATTTTTTCTTCATTCTAATGATTTGAGCATTTTAATTCCAAACCCGACCTATCCTCTATAATACAACCAATTCCACTAACACAAAGCACTAACGAACAATAGTTAGTTTCAGATTTAGAACACAGATAACCACCCTCGACGTACCTAGCAAGGACATTTGGAAGGAATAATAATAATCATCTTGAGCAACCCGAATAAAGAAAGGAACGGACGACACAGAAGTGGGATCTAAGGAAAAATGGCTATTTTTACGACTCCCATACACACATTAAAAGAAACGCATAAAATCCGGACTCACGAACAAACAAACAAAACCATATGATTATATAGACTCACACACGCAAAAACCTTGTAAACAAATCATATCCGATGCGGAGCATCGCTCTTTTTGCAAGAGGGGGAGTGTGACGGCCCCGTATTTCGAGTTAGCATTTCTGCTCACAGGAAACTCAGGTTAAAACATTTAATCGCATCCGCGCTAATCTCTGTACCGTCAGCACCTTCCGTGCGAACGCTAACGCTCTCACGGTAGCGGTCCAGCCGCTGCACTCGCCACGCGCGAGCAGCGGCCGTCTTATCGCGCGTAAGAATATAATGTCGCGCGCAGCAATAGGCGAGGGCCCTACTTCCGTCAGGCCCTCGCATCAGTTCATCTCGTAGTCCCGAACCGTTGTGACGTGCACTCTCCTTCATTCACGCTCATTATAATAAAAGAATTATACATTCATTCGGACTTCGATAATTTATACGCATTCACTCTCAGTCATTCCCTCGACCACACCTGACGACTATCACATGTAATTGGAAATAAAAATAATTTTTATTTTTGACAGTAATATCTCACATACTCTAAAGGGCACGTGAAACACCACGGTCGGTAATAGAAACTGTAATCAATTTTTCTCATACATTCCGGAGTGTGATTTTACTTTCAATCGTGTTCTCACACGAGCGATAGAAAGGAAAATCTCATCTAAAGCCGATATCATATCCGTTTCCGGTGAAACTTCTCTTTGGATTGTACACACTAAAATCGTATAGATTCCAGTATGTACGATCGATAGAGAAGTCTTATCGGAAACGAATGAGATCTCGGTTTTAGATGAGACCTTACTTTCGATCGCACGTGCGTGAACACGATTGAAAGTAAAATCACACTCTTGAATCTATGAGAAAAGTTGATTACAGTTTTTATTACCGACCGTGGTATTTTACAGACTCCAAAGAGCATGTGTGATACTGCGATTGAAAATAAAAATAATTTTTATTTCTGACAGTAATATCTCACATACTCTAACGGGCACGTGAAACACCACGGTCGGTAATAGAAACTGTAATCAATTTTTCTCATAGATTCAAGAGTGTGATTTTACTTTCAATCGCGTTCTCGCACGTGCGATCGAAAGGAATATCTCATCTAAAACCGATATCATATCCGTTTCCGGTGAAACTTCTCTTTCGGTTGAACACACTAAAATCGTATAGATTCCAGTATGTACGATCGATAGAGAAGTCTTATCGGAAACGAATGAGATCTCGGTTTTAGATGAGACTTTACTTTCGATCGCACGTGCGTGAACACGATTGAAAGTAAAATCACACTCTTGAATCTATGAGAAAAGTTGATTACAGTTTTTATTACCGACCGTGGTATTTTACAGACTCCAAAGAGCATGTGTGATACTGCGATTGAAAATAAAAATAATTTTTATTTCTGACAGTAATATCTCACATACTCTAACGGGCACGTGAAACACCACGGTCGGTAATAGAAACTGTAATCAATTTTTCTCATAGATTCAAGAGTGTGATTTTACTTTCAATCGCGTTCTCGCACGTGCGATCGAAAGGAATATCTCATCTAAAACCGATATCATATCCGTTTCCGGTGAAACTTCTCTTTCGGTTGAACACACTAAAATCGTATAGATTCCATTATGTACGATCGATAGAGAAGTCTTATCGGAAACGAATGAGATCTCGGTTTTAGATGAGACTTTCCTTTCGATCGCACGTGCGAGAACACGATTGAAAGTAAAATCACACTCTTGAATCTATGAGAAAAGTTGATTATAGTTTCTATTACCGACCGTGGTGTTTCACGTGCCCTTTGGAGTATGTAAGATATTAAAGTCAAAAATAAAAATTATTTTTATTGTCGATCGCAGTATCGCACATGCTCTTTGAAGTCTGTAAAATACCACGGTCGGTAATAAAAACCGTAATCAATTTTTCTCATAGATTCAAGAGTGTGATTTTACTTTCAATCGCTTTCTCGCGTGTACGCTCGGAAGGGAAGTTTCATCTAAAGCCGAGATCTCATTCATTTCCGATAAGACTTTTCTATCGATCGTACATACTGGCATTTATAAGATTTTAGCGTGTACAATCGAAAGAGAAGTTTCATCGGAAACGGATATGATATCGGCTTTAGATGAGATTTTCTTTTCGATCGCACGTACGAGAACACGATTGAAAGTAAAATCCCACTCCGCAATCTATGAGAAAAATTGATTACAGTTTCTATTACCGACCGTGGTATTTTACAGACTCCAAAGAGCATGTGTGATACTGTAATTGGAAATAAAAATAATTTTTATTTTTGACAGTAATATCTCACATACTCTAAAGGGCACGTGAAACACCACGGTCGGTAATAGAAACTGTAATCAATTTTTCTCATACATTCCGGAGTGTGATTTTACTTTCAATCGTGTTCTCACACGAGCGATAGAAAGGAAAATCTCATCTAAAGCCGATATCATATCCGTTTCCGATGAAACTTCTCTTTCGATTGTACACGCTAAAATCTTATAAATTCCAGTATGTACGATCGATAGAGAAGTCTTATCGGAAACGAATGAGATCTCGGTTTTAGATGAGACTTTCCTTTCGATCGCACGTGCGAGAACACGATTGAAAGTAAAATCACACTCTTGAATCTGTGAGAAAAGTTGATTACAGTTTCTATTACCGACCGTGGTGTTTCACGTGCCCTTTAAAATATGTGAGATATTACTGTCAAAAATAAAAATTATTTTTATTTTCAATCGCAGTATCACACATGCTCTTTGGAGTCTGTAAAATACCACGGTCGGTAATAAAAACTGTAATCAACTTTTCTCATAGATGCAGGAGTGTGATTTTACTTTCAACCGCGTTCTCGCGTGTACGCTCGGAAGGGAAGTTTCATCTAAAACCGAGATCTCATTCGTTTCCGATAAACTTCTCTATCGATCGTACATATTGGAATCTATAAGATTTTAGTGTGTACAATCGAAAGAGAAGTTTCATCGGAAACGGACATGATATCGGTTTTAGATGAGATTTTCCTTTCGATCGCACGTGCGAGAGGGCGAAAAATGATAAAAATGTAATTTTATAAATGTCAACACTTAAAAATTTTATTTTTTTTTGTACAAATGGCCGATTTTTTATTATTTTTTAAAGAGAACGATAGCGAACTTTCAATCGCCATGTGGAGATAGTTTAAATGTTTGAGACACGCTTCATGTCTTTTCCTCAACGCAGTTTCGGTATTTCGAAAGGATAAAGGATATTCGGGTATTTACGGTGCTCGGAAGAGGGTTTCGTATTACTACTGAAGACGAAGACGATTTGTCAATCACAGGCGATACAATCGAGTCAATAGAATATTCTTCTATCGCTCTATTCTTAAAACTTTTCAGCCATTTTATTTTTTTCTTCCCGTTGACTCTACCACTTTTTATTTCTTTTTTTAAAATATTTTTAATTTTTATTTTGAACTCTTTGTGTCTTTATGTTTTACGCTCCGTCGTTATGATATATATATATTTATACTGGTAATGCCGAGCGTGGTATCTCATTTTGTGATGTATTGTGTTTAGGATGATGGTGTATAAAAAGGGCCCATAATAATTGACAAGATATAATATCGCCATCACTCGCAAATTTTGAGGAATTGAACCAACATCGACTCAAAAACTATCCATTTTGATATGGTATTACATTTTAATATGAACATTTGAATTGCACCAAGTAAGTGTTCATTTTATATTTTCGAATATTTTTGATTTTCGTTGAATCAGCCGAGTAAAAGACGGTATTGAGTTTCGAAATGGATCAAAGAAATTTAAAAGAACCCATCAAACGTGATGGTAATTGTCTATTCAGGTCATTGTCATATTTTTTATATAATGATCAAGACAAATACAAACAAGTGAGACAGAAAATTGTTTCAAATGTAATAAACAATTGGTCGTCGTACGAGCCGTTCATTATAGGCGATGTGTCGCACAGTGAAACGATAACCGACCAACAATCATACAAGTTATATATGTCGAAGGATGGAGTTTATGGAGGAGAGGTGGAGATCCAATCCTTCATCCAAATCTATAACGTTCAAGTACGAATATGTAGAAACGATGGTTCGAACAATGTGATTGAATTAGGACAGTGTGGTACTAATGGATCGTTGACTGTTTTGTTGTCGGGTGCGATTGACGGGGGCCATTACGATGTGATAGAGAGTTCAAATGAACATTTTTGGCAAAATTATAAACGAAATTGCAGTCGTTCGTTCTATGAGAAAAACAAAGAGTTAATCAATGAAAAAAGACGAGTAGCAAATTTGAATGAAACGATTTTGTTGAAAAAAAGAGAGTCTGATCGAGTAAAAAATTTAAACGAGGATCGCTTAGAAAAGAAACGTGAAAAGGATCGAAACTTGAACGACGAACGGTTAAAAAGGAAAAGAGAAAACAACTTACCACGGAACTTGAATGACGAGCGTTTGAGGAAAAAAAGAGCGAATGACTTACCACAAAATATGAATGAGGAGCGTTTAAAAAATAAACATGAAAAGGATCGAAACTTGAAAGACGAACGGTTAAAAAAGAAAAGAGAAAACAACTTACCACGGAACTTGAATGACGAGCGTTTGAGGAAAAAAAGAGCGAATGACTTACCACAAAATATGAATGAGGAGCGTTTAAAAAATAAACATGAAAAGGATCGAAACTTGAAAGACGAACGGTTAAAAAAGAAAAGAGAAAACAACTTACCACGGAACTTGAATGAAGAGCGTTTGGGAAAAAAAAAAGCGAATGACTTACCACAAAATATGAATGAGGAGCGTTTAAAAAATAAACTTGAAAAGGATCGAAACTTGAAAGACGAACGGTTAAAAAAGAAAAGAGAAAACAACTTACCACGGAACTTGAATGAAGAGCGTTTGGGAAAAAAAAGAGCGAATGACTTACCACAAAATATGAATGAGGAGCGTTTAAAAACGAAACATAAAAAAGATCGAAACTTGAAAGACGAACGGTTAAAAAAAAAAGAGAAAACAACTTACCACGGAACTTGAATGAAGAGCGTTTGGGGAAAAAAAGAGCGAATGATTTGCCACGAAATATGAATGAAAAACGTTTAAAAAAAAAAAAGAAAAAGACCATAGACAGAATATGAATGAGGAGCGTTTGATAAAAGAGCGTACAAATGACTTGACGCAAAATATGAACGAAGATCGTTTGAAACGAAAAAGAAAGCGTGATATTGTAGAGAACATGACAAATGATCGCGTTAATAAAAAAAGGAAAATCCAACAAGTTACAAAATTATGGCCTAATAAAATATCATATGCCGATTTTGGAGATATGAACTACAATTGCCCATATTGTTCGGCAGTTTTTTGGGATGTTGAATTTTCAAAGAAAAGTTGTTGTCATCGTGGAAAAGTGAAACTTCCACCTTTGAGTGATTATGATGAACATTTGAAAAAGTTTTTATTGTATGATCGGAATTATAGACAATTGATACGTTATTATAATAGTATGTTTGCTTTTGCGAGTTTCAACGCAAGTGTAATCAATGAATTTAAAAAGGGAATTTATAATTTAAAAATTCAAGGTCAAGTTTGTCATGTTACACCAAGTAGTATTCATACAGAAAGTGGTAACACACCTCATTGTGGTCAAATTTATATTTATGACGATTATCAAGCAACTGAACAAAGGTTAAAAATGAATAAAAATGTATCTAAGAAACATGTCGAGGTATTAACAAAAGTATTGAATAGTATAAATCCTTATGCTAAAAAATATAAACATTTATATGAGTTAACTAAAAATGAAACTTTAACAGAATATTATTTGTATTTCGTGCGCAATATAAAATTTGATAAACATCGTTATAATTCACCATCGACCGCAGAGTGTGCAGCCTTAATAGTTTCACAAGATGGTTCAATTCCACCGCTTTTTGATTTGTGTGTTTATCCAAGAAACATTCCCGAAAATGTTGATTCTCAATCATATTTAAACAAATTGTCATTCCATGTTGATCCAATGACATTTCCAATTATGTTTCCACGTGGTGATTTGGGATGGAGTCCGTTGTACACGCAATATGATAGTGCAAAAAGGCTTACGGCTTTACAATATTATTCATATCGTTTAGCCTACAGACCAAACAATGAATTTAGTCCAATTTTGTTTTGTGGTCGATTGACTCAACAATATGTAATCCAAGCATATATAGTCATCGAAAATAATAGATTGAATTTTTTTAGATACAATAAAAAAAAATTACGAATTGAATGTTATCAGGGAATAGTCGATCATGTGGCACGCAGTGTTTTGAACAATTCGGATAATTTTGATAAACCCGAACGTTTAGGCAATGTGTTTGTATTGCCATTAACGTATTTAGGGAGTCCACGAAATATGCAACAAAATTATCAAGATGCAATGGCCATTGTTAGGGCAATAGGTCGACCTGATTTATTTATTACAATGACGTGCAACCCCTATTGGCCAGAGTTACAAAGAATTATAAGCAAATTCCCAATGGGGACAACGTGTAACGATATCCCGAATATTACAGTAAGATTATTTTATTCGAAATTGCGTGCCCTTTTATGTGACATTCTAAGTGGAAAAATGTTTGGAAATATTCTGGCTTATATTTACACGATTGAATTTCAAAAACGTGGATTGCCTCATGCGCACATGTTGTTTGTATTGGATTATAAAAGCAAATTAACATCTCCTGAAGCGATTGATAAGTATATCTCTGCCGAAATCCCTTCGTTTGACCTTGAATTGCAAGAATTGGTGATAAAACATATGTTACATGGCCCGCACGGTGTCAATTCTCCATGTTATGATAAAGAAAAAAATGTATGTACAAAAAAATTTCCAAAGGAGTTTCGTGATTTTACAGAATTTGAAAAAAATGGTTTTCCTAAGTACAGACGGATAAATAATTGTAACGCTGGACATGTATATAATAAAAAAATTGATGGATATGATGTAACAGCAGACAATTCGATGGTAGTTCCATACAATGCTGAAATTCTTAAAAAATATAAATGTCATGTGAATGTTGAATATTGCGCTTCCGTTATGAGCATTAAGTATATTTATAAATATCTACACAAAGGACAGAGCATTTATTAAGATTAAAAAAAATGATCAAAACGAGGATATGGAATCTTATGATGAAATTTCTGACTACATCGATAGTCGATATCTTAGTCCTATGGAAGCGGCTTGGCGTATAGAAGAATTACCACTTTCAAGTAGATCACACCCCATTATTCGTTTAGCAGTTCATACTGAAAATCAACAACATATTTTATTTGAAGAAAATAAAGAGGAAAAAGCATTGGCAAAACAAGGAACAACTCTAACGGCATGGTTTGAGCTTAATAAAACGAATGACTGTGCAAGAAAGTATAATTATATCGAAATTCCAAAATATTTTTTGTTTGATTTGAAGAAAAAAATGTGGGTAAAACGTCGTGTATTTTCAAAAGCTATTGGTCGAATTATAAGTGTGAGTCCAAAAGACGTTGAACGTTTTCATTTAAAATTGATATTAAATCGTGTTAAAGGAGCGACCTGTTTTGGTGATTTGAAAGTTTATGAAAATATCACTTACAATACTTTTAAAGAAACTGCAATTGCCATGGGGTTAGTTGACAGTGACACGGCTATTTTTAATATTTTTGAGGAAGCTTGCGCCATTATGATGCCAGTTGAATTGCGTAAATTTTTTGCTTGGTTCGTTATTTCAGATAATTTTGTATTTTCGTGTGAAATTTGGGGTAAATTTAAAAAATATTTTTGTGAAGGTTTTCTCAATAACAATGAAGATAGAGCGTTGTTTGAAATAAATGAAATTTTTAAATTGGAAAATATGACGTGTTCTGATTTTGGACTTCCGGAACCTGTTATGCAATTAGATATGGATTTTGAAAACCAAAAAAATATAATGGAAACTCATAAAAAAATATCGGAAAAATTTATTTTACAACTGAATAGTGATCAAAAGACTATTTTTGACAGTGTAACTAAAGATGACAAGAAAATGATTTACATCGATGGCCCTGGAGGCACAGGAAAAACATTTCTTTATGTAACTTTGATTCATTATTTTTTGGGAATTGGAAAAAAGGTATTGTCGATGGCGTGGACTGGGATTGCAGCAACTTTGTTACCAAGTGGAATGACGAGTCATAGGGCTTTTAAATTGCCGTTAGATTTAGCTGGTATAGAAACTTCGTTTTTAAAATTGAAATCAGATAAAAAAAGGTTGAGAGAATGTGATATAATTATTTGGGACGAAGCATCTATGATACCAAAAAAAGCGTTAGACATTGTTGATAAGACTCTCCGCGATTGTTGTAATGTCGACCATGTACCATTTGCTGGGAAATCAATAATATTGGGTGGAGATTTTCGACAAATTCTTCCAGTTGTAAAAAATGGAACAAAATTTAGTATTATTAGTGAATCAATAAAGTTTTCAAATTTGTGGCACTTATTTAATGTTATGAAATTGGAAAAAAATATGCGTTCATGTGATCAATGTTTCTCGGAATTTTTATTGACAATTGGCAGTGGTGTTGAATGTTCGTTAAAAATACCTGAAAATTGGATGACTAATGATATTTGTACAACTATATATGGCTCTGTGATTAACGAAAATGATGATTTATCGAATAGTGCTATTTTATCTTGCCACAATGAGGATGTTTACAGATTAAATGACAAAATATTTAAAAAAATTGATAAAAAGGAACAAATATATTACAGTATTGATTATGCAAAACACAAAGGAGTTGATCAAGCCGATAATGATGACAATTTGAATTACCCAGTAGAATATTTAAATTCTTTAAGGTTTCCAGGACTTCCAGTTCATGAATTAAAATTGAAAATTGGTACGATTGTGATGCTTATTAGAAATTTAAGTATAAACGATGGATTGTGTAATGGAACGAGAATGAAAATTGTTGGTTTGTTTAAATTTAATATTAAGGTGGAAATAATAACTGGAATGCAAGCTGGCAAATGTGCTTTTATTCCGCGAATAATGATAGATACTGGAGAATTTTCTACTTTGCCGTTTGTTTTATATCGGAGACAATTCCCTATTGTTTTGGCGTTTGCGATAACTATTAATAAATCTCAAGGTCAAAGTTTTGAAAAAGTTGGCATATATTTCCGTAGGCCTTTATTTTCTCATGGTCAATTATATGTAGCACTCTCGAGGTGTAAAAATCCAAATCAGTTATATATTGAAAATGATTCGGAAGATTACGAGGAAATCAATAATGTTGTGTGGAGAGAAATTTTCGATTGATAAATGATATGATTGTTTTTTATTTATAATTAATGTGGTAGCGAAACTTTATCATTGAGTAACGTTGGTAATTGTTGTTTTTAATTATAACGTTAACGATTTGTCCGATGTCATTGATAATATGGACAAATTGTTAACACACAAGTTGATTAGGCCTACTGGGGATACAACTTGCGGTTGATTAATCTGAAATTTGATCGTATTTCTAAAAGTATTAACTTCAATCAAATGTCAGAAAAATCAAACGAAAAAAAAAAAACGCGCCGATTTATCTACTTCTTAGTGGTGTGGAAACGATAAACATGGTTTATCAGTCTTTCTTGAGGGAAAGACAAAAACCGAAAGACAATGACCATTCCATACACTGTGTGTGTAGTTAATAGTCAATGTTTCGGTAATTTCGGTAAAATTTTATTTAAAAAATGTTCATTATTTGTAATTTCTAATTTTCTAAAAAATGTTTATGTGCGCTCGGTGTCAGTTACCAATCATCGCGAGGAGATGATATAATGCAATTACTGCGAGCGCGCGAAGCGCGCGAGCCCCCATAACCCCTAGTATATATATATCGAAAACTAGTGCATTAATTTAGGGATTTCTCTAATAATATACAGATTTTACGCGGATTTTATTATTCAAAATGATTTTACTACGATTTTGCTATGATTTTTCAACTATTTTTCCACTGATTTCACACCATTTTAACGCGATTTTTATGGTTTTGCAACGATTCTATGCTGATTTTACTCGACTTTACATGATTTTACACTAATTTCAGCGATTTTCGATGATTTCGCGTAATTCTACACTGATTTCGCGGGATTTTACGCTGTATTCGCGTGATTTTACACTGGATTCGCGTGGTTTTGCACTGTATTCGCGTGATTTTACACTGATTCTACAACATCCAGTAATTTATCCCACCGCTGTCACCAGAAAACATAACCTGTTACGTCGCGGCTTTTATTTTAACAGATTTATTCCTTTCTTTTTGCAGGAATCCGGATTTTACTACTTGAGCGACTTGTAGCTGGTTATGCGAGGATGCTCCGTGTTTAAACCGGAATGCGCCGGTTAGGGATCGGAGCAGTACTGGATGAGTGTTGTGAGTATTGTCGATACGTACCTCGATTTTTGATGTTTTTATGGCAGGTGATGAGCTTCTGGGCGTAGCGGGTTGAAGGCGCTATTTTCCAAGGATCAGCTCTGGAGAGGACGCAGGGGATGGCCTGTCCTCGTCGATCACCGTGGAAGCGTCTGAGCTGTCGTCGTCCTCGAAGATTGACTCAAGATGCGGCAGAGGATGTTGAATTCGCGTTTGCACGGGTTGACCGCCGAGAGGATAGTCGCGGATAATTAGAATTTTGTGGTTGATCAGAATGACGTCGGACACGACAGTCGGCGGATTTTTCGCAGCGATTTTGTTCTCGACAGGAATTGAATTTTTACCAACGACTTCCATTAAATTGTTCCGTTGTTCCGCGGTCAACGTAGATACTGCGGAAATTCGAGAAACCTGCGCTGTTATTCGGCGAACTCTTCCACGTGAATTCGCGTTAGCTACGACAATAGTTCGGCCTCCACGCAATTGGACTTTATATTTTATGTTTTTACGATCCATTAGATTTTATGGAATACGACTAGTTCACATTTGTTCCTTTTCATTTTTGAGGGTTAGGGAAGGATTTAATATTAACGTGTTTATGCTATGGTCCTTATCTAAAAGCTTGAATCTCATTTATATCAGAATCGATTCATGTCGACACTGATTTTTATAAGATTCAATAGTTTTTAAGCGTAAATACTTATATATTGTACTTATCTAAATCTTGAGATCTCATTTATATCGGAATCGAGCGGTGTCGAGACTGATCTTACGAGATTCAAGGAGCTTAAGCGTAAATACTTATATTGTACTTATCTAAAAGCTTGAATCTCATTTATATCGGAATCGACCGATGTCAAGACCGATTTTATAAGATTCAATGGTTTTTTAAGCTTAAATACTTATATACTGTACTTATCTAAATCTTGCGATCTCATTTATATCAGAATCGAGCGGTGTCGAGACTGATCTTACGAGATTCAAGGAGCTTAAGCGTAAATACTTATATTGTACTTATCTAAAAGCTTGAATCGCATTTATATCGGAATCGACCGATGTCGAGACCGATTTTATAAGATTCAATGGTTTTTTAAGCTTAAATACTTATATACTGTCTTTATCTAACGCTTGGAAACTCATCTATATCAGAGTCGACCGATGTCGAGACTGATCTTATGAGACTTCAAGGAACTTAAGGGTAATTACTTATGTATTGTCCTTATCTAAAAACTTGGAAACTCATCTATATCAGAATCGATCGATGTCGAGACTGATTTTATGAGACTCAAGGGACTTAAGCGTAATTACTTATATATTGTCCTTATCTAATTGGTATTGGTATAGGGACAAGGAATTAATTTCTTGCGTCAACAAATGTGAAATACTCGTGGTTTGAATTAGACTGTCCAATGCTGTGGTTAGCCTTACCTTGCGTATGTTGTTAACACTTGTTGAGCAGCGGCACGGTGCCTCTGACGGGTCGCCGGTTGTCGTTTATTGTCGAGGGAGAGATTTTATGGTTTTAATATGAATTGTTTTATTTATTCGGATCGATAGGATTCGAAAAGGTATTAATATTTACTATAATATATAAAAATGTCGCCGCCTCCGCCGCTGCCGCCGCTGCCGCCGTGTCTGTCGGGGGGGGGGGGGGGGGGGGGAATATGGACCCGACCGAAAATATTCTAAGTCCCCTTAGAGGGACTTAGAATATTTTCGGCCGGAATCCCTTAGAGGGACTTAGAATATTTTCGGCCGGAATCCCTTAGAGGGACTTAGAATATTTTCGGCCGGAATCCCTTAGAGGGACTTAGAATATTTTCGGCCGGAATCCCTTAGAGGGACTTAGAATATTTTCGGCCGGTCTCTATATTCCCCCACCCCCTTAGAGGGACTTAGAATATTTTCGGCCGGAGTCCTTAGAGGGACTTAGAATATTTTCGGCCGGAATCCCTTAGAGGGACTTAGACTATTTTCGGCCGGTCTCTATATTCCCCCACCCCCTTAGAGGGACTTAGAATATTTTCGGCCGGAGTCCTTAGAGGGACTTAGAATATTTTCGGTCGGGTCTATATCCCCCTCTGAGGGACTTAGAATATTTTCGATCGGGCTCCATATTCCCCCACCCCCTTAGAGGGACTTAGAATATTTTCGGCCGGGCTCCATATTTTCCCACCCCTTAGAGGGACTTAGAATATTTTCGGCCGGAATCACTTAGAGGGACTTAGAATATTTTCGGCTGGATTTTCTCTTTATATTATAAAAAGATTTCGCCGCCGCCGCTGCCACCGCCGCTGCCGCCGCCGTCGTGTCAAGAATCGAGGGAGGTGGTCTACAATAGGGTTAAGGTAGTTATGTCGCTTCCCGCTCATCTCGCATAAGTTCGAGAAAAGTAAGAGAATAATGCAAGTACTTCTCGATGGTATAAAAATTAAAAAAAATTCATGCAGATTAAAGATATCGAAAAGATTAATTTTGCACAATAATAATTCCAAAATGTTATTAACAAATTAATCAACAAATTAATTGTTTAACAAATTACCCGGCAAAACAACTTTTTTTTAATTTTTTTTTTAATTCCAAAATGTTATTAACAAATTAATCAACAAATTAATTGTTTAACAAATTACCCGGCAAAACAACTTTTTTTTTTTTTTAATGAAAATGATTCGTTTATTTTTCTGAGTACGTATGAATTTTTTCAGATTTTTCAATTAGCTTTGATTTTTGTGTTTTTTCAGACATTTTTTCCATAAAAAAAAATTAAAAAATCAAAGTTAATTGAAAAATTTGAAAAAATTAATACGTATTCGGAAAAAAAACGAATTATTTTCATAGAAAAAAAAAAAAAAGATTTTTTGCTGGGCAATTTGTTAAACAATTAATTTTTTTATTAATTTGTTAATAACATTTTGGAATTATTATTGTGCAAAACTAATTTTTTCAGTATCTTTAATCTGCATGAATTTTTTTAGATTTTTATATCATCGAGAAGTACTTGCAATATTCGCTTACTTTTCTCGAACTTATGCGAGATGAGCGGGAAGAGACTTTAAGGTCATCGTATATACCCAGTTCCGCACCTTCGTTCACATTGGTGGTATCTATGGTAATATTGATGACATTGACACCCGTCAAATATCATTCGAAGCTAATCGAATCGAATCGTAATTCAGTGAGTGCATCGTGGTAAGTTTTTATCTTATTGAATAAGGGAGAGCGGGGCAAAAGGGGATAGTGGGGCAAAACGGGATAATGACGCTCTCCCTTATATCTCACAATTAAAAATATAACACAAATAAAACACAAAAAAAAATATTTAGAGGATGGAGGGACATCAACAAAACGATGAACAATCAAATGTGAGTAGATATTTTCGAACAAATAAAAATAAATTAACAAACAAATAAATATAAAATCAACGTTTTTTATTTTTATTTTTTTTAAATAAATATCTTAGGTGATATCTTAGGTGACAACAACAACAACAACAACAACAACAACAACAACAACAACAACAACAACAACAACAACAACAACAACAACAACAACAACAACAACAACAACAACAACAACAACAACAACAACAACAACAACAACAACAACAACAACAACAACAACAACAACAACAACAACAACAACAACAACAACAACAACAACAACAACAACAACAACAACAACAACAACAACAACAACAACAACAACAACAACAACAACAACAACAACAACAACAACAACAACAACAACAACAACAACAACAACAACAACAACAACAACAACAACAGCAGCAGCAGCAGCAGCAGCAGCAGCAGCAGCAGCAGCAGCAGCAGCAGCAGCAGCAGCAGCAGCAGCAGCAGCAGCAGCAGCAGCAGCAGCAGCAGCAGCAGCAGCAGCAGCAGCAGCAGCAGCAGCAGCAGCAGCAGCAGCAGCAGCAGCAGCAGCAGCAGCAGCAGCAGCAGCAGCAGCAGCAGCAGCAGCAGCAGCAGCAGCAGCAGCAGCAGCAGCAGCAGCAGCAGCAGCAGCAGCAGCAGCAGCAGCAGCAGCAGCAGCAGCAGCAGCAGCAGCAGCAGCAGCAGCAGCAGCAGCAGCAGCAGCAGCAGCAGCAGCAGCAGCAGCAGCAGCAGCAGCAGCAGCAGCAGCAGCAGCAGCAGCAGCAGCAGCAGCAGCAGCAGCAGCAGCAGCAGCAGCAGCAGCAGCAGCAGCAGCAGCAGCAGCAGCAGCAGCAGCAGCAGCAGCAGCAGCAGCAGCAGCAGCAGCAGCAGCAGCAGCAGCAGCAGCAGCAGCAGCAGCAGCAGCAGCAGCAGCAGCAGCAGCAGCAGCAGCAGCAGCAGCAGCAGCAGCAGCAGCAGCAGCAGCAGCAGCAGCAGCAGCAGCAGCAGCAGCAGCAGCAGCAGCAGCAGCAGCAGCAGCAGCAGCAGCAGCAGCAGCAGCAGCAGCAGCAGCAGCAGCAGCAGCAGCAGCAGCAGCAGCAGCAGCAGCAGCAGCAGCAGCAGCAGCAGCAGCAGCAGCAGCAGCAGCAGCAGCAGCAGCAGCAGCAGCAGCAGCAGCAGCAGCAGCAGCAGCAGCAGCAGCAGCAGCAGCAGCAGCAGCAGCAGCAGCAGCAGCAGCAGCAGCAGCAGCAGCAGCAGCAGCAGCAGCAGCAGCAGCAGCAGCAGCAGCAGCAGCAGCAGCAGCAGCAGCAGCAGCAGCAGCAGCAGCAGCAGCAGCAGCAGCAGCAGCAGCAGCAGCAGCAGCAGCAGCAGCAGCAGCAGCAGCAGCAGCAGCAGCAGCAGCAGCAGCAGCAGCAGCAGCAGCAGCAGCAGCAGCAGCAGCAGCAGCAGCAGCAGCAGCAGCAGCAGCAGCAGCAGCAGCAGCAGCAGCAGCAGCAGCAGCAGCAGCAGCAGCAGCAGCAGCAGCAGCAGCAGCAGCAGCAGCAGCAGCAGCAGCAGCAGCAGCAGCAGCAGCAGCAGCAGCAGCAGCAGCAGCAGCAGCAGCAGCAGCAGCAGCAGCAGCAGCAGCAGCAGCAGCAGCAGCAGCAGCAGCAGCAGCAGCAGCAGCAGCAGCAGCAGCAGCAGCAGCAGCAGCAGCAGCAGCAGCAGCAGCAGCAGCAGCAGCAGCAGCAGCAGCAGCAGCAGCAGCAGCAGCAGCAGCAGCAGCAGCAGCAGCAGCAGCAGCAGCAGCAGCAGCAGCAGCAGCAGCAGCAGCAGCAGCAGCAGCAGCAGCAGCAGCAGCAGCAGCAGCAGCAGCAGCAGCAGCAGCAGCAGCAGCAGCAGCAGCAGCAGCAGCAGCAGCAGCAGCAGCAGCAGCAGCAGCAGCAGCAGCAGCAGCAGCAGCAGCAGCAGCAGCAGCAGCAGCAGCAGCAGCAGCAGCAGCAGCAGCAGCAGCAGCAGCAGCAGCAGCAGCAGCAGCAGCAGCAGCAGCAGCAGCAGCAGCAGCAGCAGCAGCAGCAGCAGCAGCAGCAGCAGCAGCAGCAGCAGCAGCAGCAGCAGCAGCAGCAGCAGCAGCAGCAGCAGCAGCAGCAGCAGCAGCAGCAGCAGCAGCAGCAGCAGCAGCAGCAGCAGCAGCAGCAGCAGCAGCAGCAGCAGCAGCAGCAGCAGCAGCAGCAGCAGCAGCAGCAGCAGCAGCAGCAGCAGCAGCAGCAGCAGCAGCAGCAGCAGCAGCAGCAGCAGCAGCAGCAGCAGCAGCAGCAGCAGCAGCAGCAGCAGCAGCAGCAGCAGCAGCAGCAGCAGCAGCAGCAGCAGCAGCAGCAGCAGCAGCAGCAGCAGCAGCAGCAGCAGCAGCAGCAGCAGCAGCAGCAGCAGCAGCAGCAGCAGCAGCAGCAGCAGCAGCAGCAGCAGCAGCAGCAGCAGCAGCAGCAGCAGCAGCAGCAGCAGCAGCAGCAGCAGCAGCAGCAGCAGCAGCAGCAGCAGCAGCAGCAGCAGCAGCAGCAGCAGCAGCAGCAGCAGCAGCAGCAGCAGCAGCAGCAGCAGCAGCAGCAGCAGCAGCAGCAGCAGCAGCAGCAGCAGCAGCAGCAGCAGCAGCAGCAGCAGCAGCAGCAGCAGCAGCAGCAGCAGCAGCAGCAGCAGCAGCAGCAGCAGCAGCAGCAGCAGCAGCAGCAGCAGCAGCAGCAGCAGCAGCAGCAGCAGCAGCAGCAGCAGCAGCAGCAGCAGCAGCAGCAGCAGCAGCAGCAGCAGCAGCAGCAGCAGCAGCAGCAGCAGCAGCAGCAGCAGCAGCAGCAGCAGCAGCAGCAGCAGCAGCAGCAGCAGCAGCAGCAGCAGCAGCAGCAGCAGCAGCAGCAGCAGCAGCAGCAGCAGCAGCAGCAGCAGCAGCAGCAGCAGCAGCAGCAGCAGCAGCAGCAGCAGCAGCAGCAGCAGCAGCAGCAGCAGCAGCAGCAGCAGCAGCAGCAGCAGCAGCAGCAGCAGCAGCAGCAGCAGCAGCAGCAGCAGCAGCAGCAGCAGCAGCAGCAGCAGCAGCAGCAGCAGCAGCAGCAGCAGCAGCAGCAGCAGCAGCAGCAGCAGCAGCAGCAGCAGCAGCAGCAGCAGCAGCAGCAGCAGCAGCAGCAGCAGCAGCAGCAGCAGCAGCAGCAGCAGCAGCAGCAGCAGCAGCAGCAGCAGCAGCAGCAGCAGCAGCAGCAGCAGCAGCAGCAGCAGCAGCAGCAGCAGCAGCAGCAGCAGCAGCAGCAGCAGCAGCAGCAGCAGCAGCAGCAGCAGCAGCAGCAGCAGCAGCAGCAGCAGCAGCAGCAGCAGCAGCAGCAGCAGCAGCAGCAGCAGCAGCAGCAGCAGCAGCAGCAGCAGCAGCAGCAGCAGCAGCAGCAGCAGCAGCAGCAGCAGCAGCAGCAGCAGCAGCAGCAGCAGCAGCAGCAGCAGCAGCAGCAGCAGCAGCAGCAGCAGCAGCAGCAGCAGCAGCAGCAGCAGCAGCAGCAGCAGCAGCAGCAGCAGCAGCAGCAGCAGCAGCAGCAGCAGCAGCAGCAGCAGCAGCAGCAGCAGCAGCAGCAGCAGCAGCAGCAGCAGCAGCAGCAGCAGCAGCAGCAGCAGCAGCAGCAGCAGCAGCAGCAGCAGCAGCAGCAGCAGCAGCAGCAGCAGCAGCAGCAGCAGCAGCAGCAGCAGCAGCAGCAGCAGCAGCAGCAGCAGCAGCAGCAGCAGCAGCAGCAGCAGCAGCAGCAGCAGCAGCAGCAGCAGCAGCAGCAGCAGCAGCAGCAGCAGCAGCAGCAGCAGCAGCAGCAGCAGCAGCAGCAGCAGCAGCAGCAGCAGCAGCAGCAGCAGCAGCAGCAGCAGCAGCAGCAGCAGCAGCAGCAGCAGCAGCAGCAGCAGCAGCAGCAGCAGCAGCAGCAGCAGCAGCAGCAGCAGCAGCAGCAGCAGCAGCAGCAGCAGCAGCAGCAGCAGCAGCAGCAGCAGCAGCAGCAGCAGCAGCAGCAGCAGCAGCAGCAGCAGCAGCAGCAGCAGCAGCAGCAGCAGCAGCAGCAGCAGCAGCAGCAGCAGCAGCAGCAGCAGCAGCAGCAGCAGCAGCAGCAGCAGCAGCAGCAGCAGCAGCAGCAGCAGCAGCAGCAGCAGCAGCAGCAGCAGCAGCAGCAGCAGCAGCAGCAGCAGCAGCAGCAGCAGCAGCAGCAGCAGCAGCAGCAGCAGCAGCAGCAGCAGCAGCAGCAGCAGCAGCAGCAGCAGCAGCAGCAGCAGCAGCAGCAGCAGCAGCAGCAGCAGCAGCAGCAGCAGCAGCAGCAGCAGCAGCAGCAGCAGCAGCAGCAGCAGCAGCAGCAGCAGCAGCAGCAGCAGCAGCAGCAGCAGCAGCAGCAGCAGCAGCAGCAGCAGCAGCAGCAGCAGCAACAGCAGCAGCAGCAGCAGCAGCAGCAGCAGCAGCAACAGCAGCAACAGCAGCAACAGCAGCAACAGCAGCAACAGCAGCAACAGCAGCAACAGCAGCAACAGCAGCAACAGCAGCAACAGCAGCAACAGCAGCAACAGCAGCAACAGCAGCAACAGCAGCAACAGCAGCAACAGCAGCAACAGCAGCAACAGCAGCAACAGCAGCAACAGCAGCAACAGCAGCAACAGCAGCAACAGCAGCAACAGCAGCAACAGCAGCAACAGCAGCAACAGCAGCAACAGCAGCAACAGCAGCAACAGCAGCAACAGCAGCAACAGCAGCAACAGCAGCAACAGCAGCAACAGCAGCAACAGCAGCAACAGCAGCAACAGCAGCAACAGCAGCAACAGCAGCAACAGCAGCAACAGCAGCAACAGCAGCAACAGCAGCAACAGCAGCAACAGCAGCAACAGCAGCAACAGCAGCAACAGCAGCAACAGCAGCAACAGCAGCAACAGCAGCAACAGCAGCAACAGCAGCAACAGCAGCAACAGCAGCAACAGCAGCAACAGCAGCAACAGCAGCAACAGCAGCAACAGCAGCAACAGCAGCAACAGCAGCAACAGCAGCAACAGCAGCAACAGCAGCAACAGCAGCAACAGCAGCAACAGCAGCAACAGCAGCAACAGCAGCAACAGCAGCAACAGCAGCAACAGCAGCAACAGCAGCAACAGCAGCAACAGCAGCAACAGCAGCAACAGCAGCAACAGCAGCAACAGCAGCAACAGCAGCAACAGCAGCAACAGCAGCAACAGCAGCAA
>CAKJTD010000038.1:342372-376636 GCA_917499995.1 Ichneumon xanthorius | reverse complement strand
TCTCTCTCTCTCTCTCTCTCTCTCTCTCTCTCTCTCTCTCTCTCTCTCTCTCTCTCTCTCTCTCTCTCTCTCTCTCTCTCTCCCCCTCCTCCGCTCTTCCCTCTCTCTCCTCTTCCTCTTTCTCTTGTCGGCTACCGTTAGAATAATCCCTTACTCCAACGGTCTCCTCCGCTTCCGTTTCCTTTTCATATACTCCACTCTTTTCGTCACTCCATCCTAATCTACGTCCACTCATCTTCATTCACACCTCTTGCTTCCATTCTCTCCTTCCTCCTCTTTTCTAGTTCTTTCATCCATCTCTCACCCGTACCCCTTTCAGACAGTATTTCCCTTATTCTTTCCCCTATGCCTCTCTCTTCTTCGCTTCCCCCTCTACATCTATCTAGGACGTGTTCCCACGACTCACTCTCTTCTCCACCTATTCGACATTCTCTCTCTTCATCCCTCGCCCAGTATCTGCCTTCTCTCATTTCATTTCCTAGTCTGAACCTTGCTATCCTCCTACATCTCTCCTCTCCCCACCCTGACCTTAAGTATCTTGGAACCTCTTCCGTTCTTATTTCTCTGTACCATTTGTTGTACCTTGACTGCTCTACTTTCTCCATCCTTTCCCTTTTCTGCTCTAATATATCTTCTTTTTCTTTAATATCGTATCGCTCTCTTCCCTCTTCCCATTGACCTCCCCCGCCCTCTCCATCCTGCCCTCCTCTAAACTTTCTCCTCTCTCTCTCCCATTTCGACAGCTCTTCTTCTTCTTTCCTCTCTCTATCTATAATTTCCTCTAAACACGCTCTCACTATCTCACTGCCATCCCCTCTTCTTAGCTTTTCCTCAAAGTTCCATGCTCTTCTCCCAGCCCTCGTCCTCATTTTATCCCTTTTCGCTTCTTCCCTTATCATATAGCCCGGCGTTCTCCAATCCATCCCTAACGTCCATCTTATATATCTTTCCTGCATGGCCTCTATTTCCTTTCTCTCCTCTCCTCCCCATATCTCTACCCCGTATCCCATCACTGTCCACACCAATGTGTCGAACAGCCACATCCTCCTCCTCCAATCCTTACCAAACTTTCTTTTTCCTATTCCCCACACTTGTCTCATTACCGCACCTGCTTTTCTTAATCTGTCTTTTATATGCGCTTCCTGGCCCCCATTCCTTGTAAATACATATCCCAGATACTTGAATTCCTTTACCTCCTCTATCTTTTTTCCCCTCCACTTCCAATCCACCTGCTTGCTCTTTCCTCCACCTTTCCTAAACCTTAACACTTTGGTTTTCCCTACATTCACCTCTAGCTTCTTTTTTTCGAAATACTTCTCTAATCTCCTAATCATACTCTCCATCTCCTCTTCCCTTTCTGCCAGCACCACTACGTCGTCCGCGTAGGCTAGTGTGCAGATTCTTCTTCCTCCTACCTTTACCCCTCCCCATCTGCCTTTCCTGAGCTCTTCCTCCATGTCCGCGGTCAGCAGGTTGAAGAGTGCGGGACTAATCGGACACCCCTGCCTGACTCCTTTTGCCGTCCAAAATCTCTCCCCTGTCTCTCCCCTCACCTTCACTCTGCTTATTGTCTCATCATATACTTCTTCTATTCTTTCCCTTAGCCCTTTCCTCACTTCTCTCCTCTCCAACGCTTCCCACAATACCTGCCTGTCCACCGAATCAAATGCCGCCCTTAGGTCCACGAACAGTGCAATTACTTTGCCTTTCTCCTTCGTTACCTCTCTATTTACTATATAGTTCAACGTGTACACATTGTCTATTGTCCCTACCCCTTTTCGAAATCCCGTCTGATTTTCTGGTATCATCCGTTTTTCCTCTACTTCCTTTTCTAATCTCTTCGCCAAAATCATCGTATATATCTTATATATCGATGGCATTAGCGTTATTCCTCTATAATCCTCAACCTTCCTACCTTCTCCTTTTTTGACTATCGGCACTATAATTCCCTCCTTCCATTTTTCCGGCCACCCGTCCCCTCTCCACACTCTCTTGCAAATTTCCCATGCTATCTCCTCTGTTCCCTGTCCTCCACACTTCCAAGCCTCATTTGGGATCTCGTCTCCTCCCACTGCCTTCTCTTCCTTTAGCTTTCTTACCGTTCTCTTTACCTCTTCCTTGCTTAATTCCTCTTCGTCCCCCTCTCTTGCCCCTCCGCCCCTTCCGCTCCACACTCTTTCTTCTACCCCTCCCAAAAGCCTCATAAAGTATTCCTTCCATTCTTGCTTCTCTATACTTTCATTTACTCTCTTCCTTCCTTTTCGTCCTCTATTCACTATTTCCCATACTTCATTTTCCGATCTCGCATCCGCTACTTCTCTTGCCAACCTTTCCTGTTCCTCCTTCTTCTTTCTCTCACATAATTTTTTATACTCTTTCTTCTTTTCTATGTACACTTCTCTTGTCCCCCTTCTTCCTCTCCATTCCCTTAGGCTCTTTCTTAGTTCTTCTTTTTTCGCTCCGCATTCCTCGTCCCACCATCCTTCCTTCCTATACCTCTCCTCTCTTCCTCCTTCTTTCTCGCTTCTATTTATTTCCACTTTGATTTTCTCCATTGTCTTCTTTATCATATCTTGTACCTCTCGCCCCTCTGCTTTTGTACCTTCCATACCTCTTGCGTATTCTTCCTTCATCCTCTCCGACCATTTCCCACTCTTCGCTCTCTTCTTCCCTTTCTCCTTTTTCTTTCTTTCTACCCTTCCTTCAGCCATCGTTACCACCAAGGGGTGGTGATCCGATTCGACTCTATCCTCAACCCTCAAGCTCTCAATTCCTTTTCTTGTATTATCATCCACTAGCACATAATCTATTACCGTTGCCCCTCTTACTCCAGTGTATGTGTATTCCCCTTCTTCGTCCCCTTCTATGTCTCCATTTTAAATCTGCCAACCCACTTCTTCTACCAGCTTCACTAGCCTCTTCCCCTCTCCGTTTAACGTTTTGTCCTTCGACCTCCTGCCTTCTTCTCCTTCCTCCCCTTCGTTTCTAACTTTACCCCACTCTGTTCCTGTTCTCGCATTAAAATCACCTCCTATAATCACCCTCTCTCTCTCTGCCCGACTCTCCAACCACCCTCTTATGCTCTCCACTTTTTTGCTCATGTCTCCGTTCACATACACCGCTACCACCGTCCACTTTTCCTGTCCTGCCTTCACTTGTTTCACCATCAATCCCTCTTCCTCCGCTTGTCTCTCCTCGTTCTCCACTGCCATCTCTTCTCTTACTCCAATTATCATTCCCCCCCTCGCTGCCTTTCTTTCTCTCCCTTTTAGCCCATTGTACTTCCCATGTGTACCTCTCTGGCAATCTCCTACTAATCTTTTCCCATCCCTTCTCTTCTAACCATGTTTCTATCAACACTATAACCTCCCACTTCCCTATCTCCTTCCAAAATTCTTTATCCTTATTTGCCAATTCTGCAACATTCCAGAATGCTACTTTCCATCTGCTATCCCTCTCTCCCTTTTCTTTTACTCCCTTGGCTTGTCTCTGCTTCCCTATTCGTTTTTTGTCTGTTCTGTCTCCTCTCCTCCTCTAGCTTCATCTAGCCTCCTCTTTTCGCGTTCTTCTTCTTCTCTCCTACTCTCCTTTTTGTGTGCTTCTCCTTCTCTTTTGTCCCTTTCCTTCTTTTCTCTCATATTACCTCTCCAATCCCTCAACCCTTCTCTCTGCTCATCCCACCACCACATTCTACCGTTTATCTCAATCTTCCCATAACTCACTCTTGTTCGGTTTCCCTGCCGCTCTTCCTCTTGGCCTATTTCTCTCAACCTCCACTGCATCCTTCTTTCCATCCACGTCATGTCCTCCTCAATTGTTGTTCTTCTTCCTCTTATATTTTTCCTCTTTATCATTACCTCTTTTTTGCCTTCCAGACTCTCCATTTTCACCTCTATCATTGCCTGTTTCCCATCCATTATTCTTTTGCCTGTCTCTTTCGCCTCCTCAATCTTTGCCTGCACTCCAATTCCCTCTAGAAGCCTCTCTGCCGTTTGTTTCACTGTCCCTGCTACTTCCACGCCTTTTATGATCACATTCTTTCTTCGTCTTTCCCTCTCCTTTGTCTCCAGATTTCTTTCCAACTTCTTCAGTCTTTTAGCCATCTCGCTCCCCTCCTCTCCTTCCATCCTTCTGCCCACGTCTCCCTCCGCGCTCTTTTTTTCTTTTTCTATCTCTAGCTATTAAATTAATTTAATTAATTTAATTAATTTAATTAATTTAATTGTATTGTGCTTTATTGCGTCCCCGAAGGGTTACAAGGGTTCCGTTTCCTTACATTTCTCCTTTACAATTCCTTTTCTCCCTTCACATCCGCTTCCTCTCTCCACTCACGCTTTACAATTAATTTCGTTCTTTTTTTTGTGTTTCCACTCTCACACTCTCCGCTCCTGTTTTCCTCGCATTCTACTTTTACATTTCTTCCTTACCTTTACCTTTGCTTTTATTTATTTATATATTTCTATCTACACTTTTTACATTTGTACATTTTCTTACTTCTATCTTACTCTATTTACATTTCCTCCTTCTTTCCTCCTCGCTCGCCGCTCTCGCCTGCCCCACTCGCCTCGCCCGCACGCTCCGCTCGCCGCTCTCGCACGCCTCGCTCGCTCTTTTTTTTTGTTTTCTCTTTACTCTTATCTCCTCCTCCGTCTCTCTCTTTCTCTCTTCTTTCGCGCTTCATTTTCGAGCTCCGTTTCCGTCTTATTCACTCCATTCCTTCTCGCATCCCCTGTTTTCAGCCCATTGTCTCACTATCTCTCGCTCTCTCTTTCTGCCTAAACCCTATCTACTCCAATCGCCCTTCATCCGCTCCCCGCATCCTCTCTCTCTCTCTTTCACTCATCTCTTCTCTTCTCTTTTCTTCTAATTCTTTCATCCACTCCTCTCCCTGTCCGCTCGCATCCAGAATCTCTCTTACTCTCTCACCTATCGACCTATCTACTTCCCCTCCTGCTCTACACCTATCCAGTACGTGTTCCCACGTCTCGATTCCCCCTCACACATTCTACATCTCCTCTGTTCTTCCGATTTCCAATACTCTCCTTCTCTCATCTCGTTTCCGAGCCTGAATCTGGCTATTCTTTTGCTCCTTTCCTCCTTCCACTTCGATCTCAAATATTGCGGTGTTCCTTCTGTCCTCACTTCTCTGTACCATCTGTTATATTTTGACTCTCTTATTCGTTCCCATCTTTCTCTTTCCTGTTCTCTTCTGTCCGCTTTCTCCACTTCCTCATACTCTATCTCTCTCTGTCTCTCCTCTCCTTCGTTCCGTCTTCTCGCTTCTCGTCTTCCTTGTTCCCACTTCGACTCTGTAACATTCAGATCGTTGCAAAATAATAAAAACACAAATTCTATTCTGAGGTCGCACGTTTATCAATTTTCGGACTTACAATAATATTTCACAGCCAATATATATAAAACTCACGCGTGAATCCTTTAATGTATATAAAATCGTAGTTTCCTTTTTCCGTTCATTAACATTAATTCGTCATTGTATTTTTCCTATTCCATTAATATTCATTTTTATACCGTTTTTCATTCAATCAATCTCAAATCGTCATTTCTTCGTGCATACTTCGTTAATGTCATTTCCCATACTTTCATGCATCACACCGTCGTTTTCTCTTTCCTCAATACAATATAATAATAATTTTTACTTGTACGTTACGTAACTTTTATGAGCGGGTGGCTTCCTCGTTGGCTCTTTCAGACCTCTGGGGCTCGCAGATGGAAATGTGGGTAAAGCCGGCTGGCCAAGCACGGCAGAAAAGGCGTCCAACACGAGATACGTCTCGCTAGTCCTCGATACTGTGTATTGTCCACCCAGCACGACGTCCCCAGAGCGAAAGAGGCCGAGACAGAGGTGTGCTCGCCTATATTATTGTATTTGGGCATGCGCAGATGTCCCTTACTCGGTAGTATCGATATCGATCATCGATATTCTTCGATTTCGTGTTTCTTGCTATGGCGCTATTCCAGTTCAAATTTGACTTCTAATCTTACAATGCCCCCCCTTTTATGCTATCTCTCCACACTGGAGTAGTAGTCATAAAAAAACGTGATAGGGGCAAATTTGAACGATGGTATTCATTGACTTCCTCATTTTCGACGCGACACATTCCTTATGACGGATTATCATTCCTTTTTTTTTTATATTTCGTAGCCGACATGACATTCTTACTTATTTCCTAATTCGCTGAGTTTAATTCGAAATATTTTCTCGTCCTACTCTAGTCATTTGCGAGTCGTTCTCTATATACATTTTACATATTATTTATAACAGATATTTACAATAACCTTACTTAAACCTAACTTGCTTTCCGAGTGAGAGGGTCTGAATAGACATCGTGTCCGTTGTCAACGTTCATGGATTTTTATTAATAATTGAATTTATTCTTTTATTTTTTATTTTTTTTGAATTATTTTTTAGCGCCGCAAATGATACTTGCGAAGGTTCGAGCGATTATAAGTCCCGATCTCTTTACTCAGATCTTCTGGATCTGCTAGAACATACGCGTTATTTCCAATTTGCCGAACCAACTCGTAAGGCCCTTCGAATAAATGGAAAAACTTTTTGATCACTTTATCAAAAGCGTTAGATAGATGCCGAACTCTTAAAAGGACTAGATCGCCCACAGATAATTCGACGTTCGATACTGATTTTTGCCCCTTTTTCCGGTTTTCGAAATTTCTCCTCATATTTTCATTAGCTAATTCGATAAGATATTCATGTGAGATAGATTCCGTGCTCGGGTATTCAATGAATTTGTGAATTTCTTCTTGTACGGGAGTGCCGAAATCAAGCTCGTGTGGAGATATTCCGGTGCTGTGATGTACCGTCAGATTCAGGACTTTCTCGATATTTGGCACGAAATCTACCCACTTAGTATGTCTTTCTGCGCATAAGGTTCGAAACATACGACCGAGTTCGCGCATTACGCGTTCCGTAGGGTTAGACTGAGGATGACGAATTGAGCTATAAAGTACTTGGATATTTTCTTTTTCTAGCGTTGTTTTCCACAAATGCGAAGTGAATTGGGTGCCGTGGTCCGATAAAATTTTACGAGGTTTGCCGAATTTTGGAATAAACTTGTCAAAGATGCGCTTCAACGTTACTCGAGCCGTTGCATTCTTCATGGTGTACAGGCTAACATATTTCGTGAATGCATCAAGCATGACGAATATATATTGAGCCCCCCCCCCCCTGGCCATGGGTAAGGGTCCATAAAAATCAACAGTTACAAGTTCGTTGGGGCCTTTGGATGAGACAAAATTGTACTCTCCTTCCATTGATATTGAAAGATACTTCACTCTCTGGCAGAGATCGCAACAAAGAACGAACTCCTTTACCTGATTCGACATTCCTTTCCAGTAATAAAACTTCTTTAAATGAGCTAAAGTCTTATACACGCCCGGGTGTCCTATCTTATCGTGCATTGCTTCGATAAGTTTTGATTGCAATTTTTCCGGAATCACGAGTCTCCAATCCATTTTTGCTTTACTCCGATGGAAAAGAATACCGTTATACTCTTTGAAACACGCGGCATCCGATGTTTTATCACACTCAATAACGTATTTTTGAATTTCCCTATCTTCTTTTTGCCATTTGTGGAATTCCCGGAAATTCTTCGATAATTCTTTATCGCTTTGCATTAGCGCCAGGGTTGTCAGAGACGTTTCGTCTTCTTGATTCTCACCCGGCAACAGACATTGGTGTATCGATGATATTATAAGTTTTTCCGCGTTTTCATCAACGAATTTGCCCGCTGGGTGACGACTGAAAAAATCGGCCACTACATTATCGGTACCTCGGCAATATTCGACTTTGAACGAATATTGTTGCAATAGAAGACTCCATCTGGTAATACGAGCGTTTTGGAAATTCGCCGATTGCAAAAAGGTTAAACATTGATGGTCAGTGATGATGAGAAAATTCGTTTGAATCAAATATACGCGAAATTTGAGTAATGCATACACGACGGCTAATAATTCTTTCTCTGTCGTTGTATATTTGATTTCGGCCCGGTTTAAACATCGACTTACGATATCTATTACGAAATGATTTCCTTCGTCGTCTATCTGATAAAGAATACCGGCAATACCTCGATCGCTGGCGTCAGTTTGCACTCTAAATCCCTGACCCGGTATCACGTGACTCGATTTAATGCACCTTCAGAAGTCTCGCTTTAATGACTCGAATGCCTCTGCGTGATTTTTGGTCCAATCCCATTCGGCATTCTTTGTTAACAATTCCCGAAGGCGGTCGACCGACTGGCTATGACGAACGTTGAATTGTCTGTAATAATTGCAGACCCCGAGGAACTGCTGAAGCTGTTTTTTGTTACGCGGCTCTTCGAAGTTCAAAATCACGTCGAGCTTGTTTGGTTCAGGCGCAATTCCACGGTGCGAGATGATAAAGCCGAGAAATGGCACTTTCTCTTGAAAAAACAAGCATTTAGACAGTTTTATTGTAAAGTTATTATCAGACAACCGTTGAAAGATCCCGCTTAACACTCGAATGTGCTCCGAAAAAGTTTCAGTTGCAATGAGTATGTCATCTATATAACACGCGATGTTCGCGTCGAAATCGTTTCTCAGAGCCATGTTTAGTGCACGGATAAAGCCGCTTCCTGCTGTTTTTAAACCGAAAGGTATTCTCCGAAACTGATATACCTTCGAATCAAATAGGAACGCTGTATATTGTCGTGATTCCTCGTGTAACGGCACTTGCCAATACCCCTGAGTGAGGTCTATTTTTGAGAAATATCTCGCACCGTGAAATTTTCGCAAGATTTCTGTTATTAACGGAGGAGATTCGTGATCGTTTTCAATGACTTTGTTCAAAAATCTCGCGTCCAAACAAACTCGTACCGATCCGTCGTCCTTAAGAACGATCCTTAACGGATTACAGTATTGACTGATCGCACGCTCTATTACACCTGTTTCCACCATCTTGTCAATAGCCTCTTTCGTCGGCTGTCGCAATTGTAAAGGGATGGGATACGTATGCCGAATACTAGGGTGTTCGTTTGTTAGTTTTAAGCGATGTTCATACCCCTTCGCGCATCCTGGTTTATTAGAAAATAATACCCGAAATTTTTGCAAGACTTCGCCGAAGATTCCTCTCTCCGAGTCGCTCAGTAATGCTAGTTCACACGCGACCGCTCGAAACCCATCGGGAAATTCACCCTTGCTCGCGACCAATTCTACGTTGTCAGTGTTTTCTTTTGTTTTCTTTTCGGCTAAATTTTCATTTTTTCCCGTTATTATCTCTTTGATTCTTAATATTTTTTCCATATCGTTACACTCGCTTATCTTTTCTTTAATTATTTTTTCTTTTACTGTTTTTTCTTTTTCCTTTTCCCGTTTACCCTGTGAAGCGGGCGGGTTATTTATCACCACTGATTTCTCGCGAGATTGATTTTTCGTTACGTCGCAAGATATTGAATGGACGTTAATTATGAAAACATGAGTTTCGTTATTTTGTCGCGTACAAAGCAAAGTTTCCGACGAGCTTCGCTCGAACAGTACTGACGACTCCGAGAGAAGACCTCCGCCTATTTCTATAGTGCGATTTTTGTAGTTGATTATAACCTCATGTCGAGCCATCCAATCATTTCCCAATATAACCGTAGATGTGAGATATGGTATAATGAGAAAAGGGTATCGGTATTTCTTCGCATCTATCTCGACTTCTAAAAACACTTGGTGTTTGATCGTTGTTGATTTTCTTCCAATCGCGGTGGTTACGAATAGATTTGATACCGGTAACAAATTTAATTTATTTCGCGAAGCTATTTCTTTGTAAAAATCCTCAGATATTGCTGTGATCTGGCTGCCAGTGTCAAGCAGGATTATTCTCGACTTCCCAAGGATGTTTACTTTTAAGTGAGGACACTTGGCTATAAAGGCATTCGCGAGTTCCCCTATTCGGTCCGTTTCTCCTTCGACCCCTTTGGATAAATCATCGATAAAGTCAAAGTCCTGACGCGTTGGCGGGCCTCGGTACAACGCGCCACAATTTAGTTTAAATTATCTGTCTGATTATTCATATCGGCGTTCGGTTGTTGTTGAATTCGAGTGTTCGGTATCGGCGGTGGCGGAAAACGCGTGTCCGGCATAGATATCGGTATCGTGTTATATCCGCGATTATAATTCTGTCGACCCGTGTTGTTGTTATAATTCGGCGGACGATTGTAGTAGTTTTGGTTGACGTTTAGCTCACTTCGACTTTTGTAAAGATAATCGTTCTGGGGATTATATTGTACACGCATTTGTCTGACCGTTTGGTTCGACTGTCTCGGGTTGTTATAGTGATAGTTTTGCTTCGCGTCACGATTTCTCTCGCGTTCCCTTCTGATCGAGTCCAAACTCGCTAGGGTTTGACCAATTATATGGCTGTCATTATAATTTACGGTTGCAAGAGTTTCTTTAACCCATACCGGGTATTGCTGAACGATACTATAGTTCAATTCGTAATCGGTTAATTTCGGTATAAAATATCTAGCTTCTTTAACTTGCTGATAATAAAATGTTTGTAACGATTCTATTTGTGGATTATATCTTTTTTCCATCCATTTATTCTTCGACTGAACGCGGATCGGACTTGAATAAAATTCTTCGATGAAGCTCTCTTTGAATAACTCATACGCATCGAACATCGGTTTTGTCTCGAACCATAAGCTAGCCCGACCGTCCAGCGCGTGTTCAACGACCATCATTTTTTTCTCTACTTTCACATTTTTTATTCTAAAAAATTTTTCCATTTCTTCTAGGAACTCGAGCGGATTTTTCTCTGTTTCATCTTTGAATTTCGGCATGTTAATATCAATTCGAAATGCGGATACGTTACTTAGCATCGCTGCGAGATCCCCGTTGTTCACTTCGCGCTGCGCTCCAATATTTCCCTCGATCATATTTGGTCTGTTTTCGGCCGGCGGCTTTTGTTGTTGACGGATTAGCGCGCGCTCGGCTTCGAGGACGCGTCGCATTTCTTCCAACTCGGCTCTCTGTCTATTCAGACCTTCTTGCTCCAATTCGATCTCTCTCCTACGTGCCGCTTCGACGTTTAACGGTCTCTCATCGGGCAACACCGGCATCGTTTCGACTCTCTTCACCTTTCTTTCTGTAAAATTATAGCTTTGAAATCGCTGTTTCGATTTACGTCCTGATTTTGTCACATATATTTTACTAGCATTATCTGCCATACATTTTTATTATATTATTTAACTTTATGATTATTGGGCCGATACGCAAAAAGAAACCAATAATTAACTAATTAGCCAAATCTATTTATTTTTATTTTATTTTATATTTTTTTTTTTTGGCTTTAAACACGAACTGAATTTTTATTTTGATATCTTTTTTTTTTTTTTAATTTGAGTTCCTGATATCAATCACCGAATCAATATAATCAACTCCGCGACTTTATCAGGCCCCGCTGTTGGGCGCCAGTTTGTAACATTCAGATCGTTGCAAAATAATAAAAACACAAATTCTATTCTGAGGTCGCACGTTTATCAATTTTCGGACTTACAATAATATTTCACAGCCAATATATTGTGACGTGACATTTCGCGTCCCGTCACTTCGCACGGTTTTGGTCGGGCAGTGGGCCGGATTTTCGGCCCTGAGTACGCCGCTCGTCGAACCGCCTAGATCGTCGACTCGCCGAAAGGGATTTTTCCTTTTATTTTCTTTATGTTCTTTGATTTTACTTTTTTTTTTATTTCTTTCGCCTTCTCTGTTTCTTTTGTTGTTGCGGCGTTTGGAAGTTTTTTTTTTTGTAGGCCACGAAGGAGTCTTGCGACTCTCCGACCCGACCGTCGGGCGGTGTTGCCCTCGGTCGTGCCCATCGGGGAGATTGGCCTAAGTGGGCCGGAGAATCTCCACTCGTCAAGCAGGCGGAAGCAGAAAATCCGCTTCCGTGGAATAGGAGGCCGGAGGGACGCGGGGTCGTGACCGATATACAGTGTTTTCCCGTCCCTCCCGACTACACGGCCAGGAGCCGTTCCTGTCCCGTCGAATCCACGGACGCCGCGGACCGCTCATCACGGCGCCTCTACTTGTGGGATTACGAGGAAAGGATTTGCACGAGGTGCAGTTATGTGGCGTAATTATGTGGCGTATCGTGTGGGCCCACCGCGGAGGAAGAGGGACGCCTTAACTTCGCGAGGGAGGCCTCCCCTCGTGCTCATCTTGCCCCACCGGATCCTGGGAGGAAGGAGTCCGTGGACGTCGACAATCATCGCTGCGAGCGGAAGATTCTCGCGGATAGCGGGGCACGGCCGGAGGAGAAACCGGTTTCTTCCGGCGTCTTAGCCGTTTAGCGTAGGCTAGATTCGGGAGTCGCGAGAGAGGGGGAAGCGCTAGCGTGGTCAGACCCGGGAGAGGCGTTAATTTATTCCTCAGTCGGTGATCGAGTGCGGTGACGAGTGGCAGTTTGGCGATTCTTTTTGGATTAACCTCCCGGGCTGTACACACGCCGGTAAGCCTCCGTCTCTCTCTCTGTGCTCTGTGCTCGCCGGAGGCGCTAAGCCAGGACCCAATTATTTTATTTTCGAGTCATTTTCTTGTCGTTCTTTTGAGTTTTTTTTTGTGTAGCTTCTTGGAAAATTCTCGCGTTTGTCGTCTCGGGCGACGTGTTGGGTCCGGCGAAGCGTGTCCGGCGAGATTCTTTCGCGCTGGTCTTTTTCTTTTCTTTGCTTCGTTTTATTCAATACGCTTGTGTTTCCTCTCGGCTATTTTTCTCCCTGTTATAATTTCTTTATCTTTTCGGATTTATCTAATTGTTATTTCGTAATTTCGCGTATCTTTCGGCTACATTCTATTCTGGGTTCTATATCGCGTATCGCAATTCGTAATTAGCTGACTATCTCTCGCGTCTTTATTTCGAACATCGGCTATATGTTGCGAACTTTGTTTTGAATATCGGCTATATCTCGAGAACGTTCTTTCGAATACCAGCGAGGGGACTTTCGTCACCCTCGCCTATTGCGATCGGCTACATCCCGCGAATTTTATTATATCGAGTCTCAGACGATTTCGCCGGTTATCGTGGATGCATTACCTCTTGCGAGACAAAGGGACGGCAAGCGCGTCGTCCAGCGTTCGTTAGGCCGTTCGGCCGCATGTTGGCTATATCGCGCATAAAAGGTCGGGCGCGCCGTGTTTACATCGGGCGGCCCGTTCCGAGAACCTTTTTGTTTACTTCGGCTATCTGGCATCCTATAGCTAGCGTTCGGTCTTTGTATTTCTTTCTCGCGTCCCGCGGAACGGTGAATCGGCAATATACAGGATAGAATTTAACTGGCAATCGCAACACTGTTTCGTGACTTTATCTTTCTTGTATATTTTTGAGTTTATTATTTGTCGTACTAAATGCCGCATTTTTCGTCTCGGTTACCTGTAATTTCGGCAATGTAATTTTCGGCTACATTCAATTTTGAAAATAGTTTATCTTTTTCGGCTACATTTAATTTTGGCAATAATTTATCTTTCCGGCTACATTTAATTTTGACAATATTCATCTTTTTCGGCTACATTTAATTTTGGCAATAATTTATCTTTTCCGGCTACATTTAATTTTGGCAATAGTCTATCTTTTGGGCTACATTTAATTTTGGCAATAGTTTCTCTTTTCGGATACATTTAATTTTGGCATTAGTTTATCTACTCTGGCTACATTTTATTTCGGCAATAGTATATTTTTCCCCTGGCTACATTCCTTTTCGTCAATAGCTACTTTTCCCTGGCTACATTCAACTTCCGATAATAATTTATTTCCTCCACCTGCGCTTGCTATTTGTCACCGTTTGGCCTACGACTCTGGTTGCGAAAATTACATTGTCAAACAAAGAATAAATCATTTAATTATTGTATTGCATTTGGTCACTCGCCCGTCCACCCCCTCTACCAATTTCTCCCAGGTGGGCTGAGCTAGTCGGAGTCTCGCCGGCTTCGCCTTTTTACCCGCTTCCCCGTTCGTCCCCGTAACTCGCCGCGAGCTTCTTACAAATATGCCGCTTTCCGAGCGGTGGTACCAAGGTACCTGGCGCCCAATCGCGTGCGAGATAGTGGCTTCCACATTGCCACGCGGGGACGGCTTTGTTCGGTCGGCATGAGAAAATTTAGGAAATCTCGTTGTGGGTTCGAGCCCCGAGATTCGGCACCGACCAAGGTCGCGGATCGAGCGGGGAGAGTGGATTTTCGGAGAGTTGGGAGCCGTAGTGTACGAGATGTAAAAATGCTCGCTACAATATATAAAACTCACGCGTGAATCCTTTAATGTATATAAAATCGTAGTTTCCTTTTTTCCGTTCATTAACATTAATTCGTCATTGTATTTTTCCTATTCCATTAATATACATTTTTATACCGTTTTTCATTCAATCAATCTCAAATCGTCATTTCTTCGTGCATACTTCGTTAATGTAATTTCCCATACTTTCATGCATCACACCGTCGTTTTCTCTTTCCTCAATACAATATAATAATAATTTTTACTTGTACGTTACGTAACTTTTATGAGCGGGTGGCTTCCTCGTTGGCTCTTTCAGACCTCTGGGGCTCGCAGATGGAAATGTGGGTAAAGCCGGCTGGCCAAGCACGGCAGAAAAGGCGTCCAACACGAGATACGTCTCGCTAGTCCTCGATACTGTGTATTGTCCACCCAGCACGACGTGCCCAGAGCGAAAGAGGCCGAGACAGAGGTGTGCTCGCCTATATTATTGTATTTGGGCATGCGCAGATGTCCCTTACTCGGTAGTATCGATATCGATCATCGATATTCTTCGATTTCGTGTTTCTTGCTATGGCGCTATTCCAGTTCAAATTTGACTTCTAATCTTACAACTCTCTCTCGTCCGCTTCCCTCTCTCTCTCTCTTTTATCTCTTCTAGGCACTCCCTCGCTAGCTCGCTTCCTTCCCCTTTCCTCAATTTCTCTTCATACCTCCATGCTTTTCTGCATGCTCTGGTCCTCAACTTGTCTCTCTTCGTCTCTTCCCTTACCATGTATCCCGGCGTTTGCCAGTCTACTCCCATTGTCCATCTCAGAAATCTTTCCTGCATCCCTTCCAGCTCTCTCTTTTCTTCCCATCCCCATATTTCTGCTCCGTATCCCATTACCGTCCACACCAGCGTGTCGAACAGCCAAATTCTCCTTTCCCAATTTTTCTCAAACTTCCTTTTGCCTATTCCCCAGGCCTGTTTCATCACCGCTCCTGCTTTCTTCGCTCTGTCCTTTATGTGCGCTTCCTGTCCTCCATTCTTCTTGAATACGTACCCCAGGTACTCAAATTCTTTGACTTCCTCTATCTTCTTGCCTCTCCATCTCCAATCCACGTTCTTACTCCTTCCTCCCCCTCTTCTGAATCTCACTATCTTTGTCTTTCCCACGTTCAGCTCCAGCTTTTTATTTTCAAAATACTTCTCCAGTCTCCTTATCATGCTCTTCATTTCATCTTCGTTTCTTGCCAACACCACCACGTCGTCCGCATACGCCAACGAGCATATCCTTCTCTCTCTCACCTTCACTCCGCCCCATCTTCCTTTTCCCAATTCTTCCTCCATATCGGCCGTCATCAGATTGAACAGAATTGGGCTCATCGGGCAACCCTGCCTGACCCCTTTTCCGGTCCAAAAGCTCTCTGCTACCTCCCCTCCGACTTTCACTCTGCTCTTCGTCTCTCTGTAGACCTCCTCCACTCTTTCTCTGAGTCCTTTCCTTACTCCTCTTCTCTCCAGCGCCTCCATCATTTTCCTTCTGTCCACCGAGTCGAAGGCCGCCTTCAGGTCTATAAACAGTGCAATGACCTTGCCCGTCTCTTCCGTCAACTGCCTGCTTACTATATAGTTCAGGACATAGATGTTGTCTATCGTCCCTACTCCTCTCCTGAATCCTGTTTGATTTGGTGGTATCATCCTTCTTTCCTCTGCTTCCTCCTCCAATCTTTTCGCCAATACCGTCGTGTATACCTTATATAACGACGGCATTAGCGTAACTCCTCTGTACTCTTCTACCTTCTTTCCGCTTCCTTTCTTGACTATTGGGGCTATTATCCCCTCCTTCCAATTTTCCGGCCATCCGTCTCCTCTCCATACCCTCGCACATATTTCCCATGCGACCTCTATCGCCTTTTCTCCTCCACACTTCCACGTCTCGTTCGGTATTTCGTCAATTCCCATCGCTTTCTCTTCTTTCAGCTTTTTCACCGTCTTCTGGATTTCTTCTCTTCTTATATTTTCTTCTTCTCCCTCTCTTCTTGCCTCCTCCGTTCCCATTCTTACTCGCCTCTCCACTCCTCCTATCAGGCCCATGAAATATCTTTTCCATTCCTCTTTTTGTATTCCTTCTCCTATTTTCTTTCTTTCCTTTCTTCCTCTGTTTATAATCTCCCATACCTTGTTTTCCGTTTTCGCTTCCGCTATTTCCCTTACCATCCTCTCCTGCTCCTCTTTTTTCTTTCGCTCACTCAGCCTCTGGTATTCTCTCTTTCTTTCCCTGTATGCTTCCTTCGTGCCTTCGTTCTTTCTCCACCTCCTGAGTTCCTTTCTTGCTTCCGCTTTTTTCTCTCGACATTCCTCGTCCCACCATCCTCTTCTCTTTTGCTTCCTTTCTCTCCCTCCTTTTTCTTCACTTCTTCCTATCTCTTCCTTTACTTTCATCTCCATTTCTCTTACAGCTTCCTGTCCTCCTCCTCTCTCGACTCCCATTTCTTGCAAGCCCTTGGCATATTATTCTTTCATTTTCTCTGACCATTTGCCTCTTCCGGCTCTTCCATCTTCTCCTCTTTCCTCCTTCTTCCTCCCTCTTCCTTTTTTCACCGTGACCACCAGTGGATGATGATCCGACTCCACTCTGTCTGCTACTTCCAGCTTTTCTATCCCCTTCCTTGCGTTTTCATCTCCCATCACATAGTCTATAACCGTCTCTCCTCTTCCTCCTGTGTACGTGAACTCTCCTTCCTCATCTCCCTCCATATTTCCATTCCAAATCTCCCAGCCTACCTCTTTCAACAGCTTCGTTAATTTCTTTCCTTCAGCGTTGACCTTTTTATCCTTCGATTTTCTTCCTCCCTCTTCTTCTTCCTCCGGGCCTCTTACTCTTCCTCCCTCCGTTCCCGTTCTCGCGTTAAAGTCTCCTCCTATTATCGTTCTTTCTTCTTCGCTCTGTCTTTCCATCCATCCTCTCAGCTTCGACATTTTCTTGTCCAGATCTCCGTTTACATACGTTGCCACCACGTTCCATACCTCATTTCCTGCTTTCACTCTCTCATGCATGATACCTTCCTCCTCCTCTCGTGTTTCATCTTTCTCCATTGCCACTCCTCTATCACTCCCATCACCATTCGTCCCATCGCTCTTCCTTTTTTATTTTTCTTCCTCGCTCCTTGACTCGACCATTTGTATCCCTTCGGCATCCTGCTGCTCATCTTGTTCCAGTTTTTCTCCTCTGTCCACGTTTCCATCAGCACCACTACGTCCCATTCTTCTATTCCTCTCCAAAATTCCTTATCCTTGTTGGCCAGACCCGCTACGTTCCAAAATGCTATCTTCCAGTTCTCCTCCTCCTTTCCTCCGATCTCGCTCCTCTCTTTCCTATTTTTTTTGCTTAATCATTTTTGCTTCCTCCTCTTCTCCTCCTGCCGTTTCTTCCATTTCTTTGCCCTGTTTCTCCTCGGGCTTTCTCGCCTCTCTCCGCTCTTCCGCTCTTTCGTCCTTTTTCTCCTCGTCTTTCCTCTCTCTTCTTCCCTCCTCTACTCTCTCTCTCCCTCTTCCGTCTTTCAGCACCTCGTCCTTTTCGTCCCAGAACAATGCCGTTCCGTTCACGAACAGCTTACCATGCCCGATTCTCACCCTCTTTCCCTTCCTCCTCTCCACTTCCGCTATTTCCTTTATCAGCCATTGCATCCTTTTCTCTTTCCACGTGAGATCTTCCTCTATTCTCTCCTTCCTCCCTCTCAGGTTTCCTTTCTTCCTCATTACCTCTGCCTTTCCTTCCACGCTCTCCATGTTCACCTCTATACTGCCTTCTCTTCCACCGCTTCTCCTCTTTCCAATCTCCTTCGCCCCCTCCATTCTTGCTTGCACTCCAATGCTCTGCAGAATCCGTCTCGCCGACTCCGTCGCCGTGCCTTGCATATCCACTCTCTTCATGATTATATTCTTTCTTCTTTCCTCTTTCTCTCTTCTCTCTATCTTCCTTTCCATCTCCTTCACCCGTTCCTCTAGCTCTGTGCTTTCTGTCTCACTCTCTTTTTTCTCGCTCCTTGCGCTTCCTCTTTTCGCTTTTCCAGTTCCAACTTTTTGATTCTCTCCTCTACCTCCTCTCCCCTCTGTTCTCTTCTCTCTACTTCCTCCACTCTTTTTTCCAGTCCTGCCATTCTCTTTGCCAACTCTTCTCTCTCCCTTCTTCCTCTCTCCTCTCCCCTTCTCATTTCCTCTCTCATCCTTCCTATCTCCTCTCTCACCTCTCGTCCCTGTCCTTTCACATCTTGTCTCATCTCCCGAAGCTCTTTTTTGAATTCTTCTCTCATTTCCTTTATCAGTCTTTCCACACTCGATTCCTCCTCCGCCTTCTTCTGTGGGGACCTCTGAACTTTTTTACTCTTCTGAAAGATCTCAGCTTCCTCCTCTTCTTTTCCTTGCTTTTTCTCCTCCATCTGCTCTCTTTTCCTTTTCCATAGATCATTCAGCTCCACTATCGAGCCCACGCTCGCACTTCTCTCTCTCTTCAATCTTTTCGCATTCGGCGGTCTTCCTCTACCCTTCACTTCCTCGTCTTCTCTATCTCCTGTTTCGACCATGTCTTCTCCTCTCTTTGCTTTGCTTCTATTCCGCTCGACTCTTTCACTTACTTGTTCAGTTCGCGCGTCACTCTAGCTCGCCACTCCCTACTCTTTCTCTCTCTGCCACTTTCTTACCGTCTCCCACTCGCTCGCCGCTTCTTCACTCCTCCTACTGCTGTCGCTACCTGTCTACCTGTCGCTCTATCCTCTGTCTCCCTCTCACCTTACTCTCTCTTTCTTTCTTTCCTAACCTCTACTTTTGTCTCTACTTTTCTTTACTGTTATTCACTCTACCTACCTTTTCCCCTCTTCACTCTATTATTTCCCCTCTTCACTCTATTATTTCCCCTCTTTCCCTATCCTGCTCGCTACTCTTTCCTTCCACTCACACACTCTCCGTTCACTCTTATTATTCCTACCTTTACTTTTCCACTCACACCTCTGACACGCGTTGCTCTCCTTTCACACCGGAAACGGAACTCTAATTAATTTAATTAATTTAATTAATTTAATTAATTTAATTAATTTAATTAATTTAATTAATTTAATTAATTTAATTAATTTAATTAATTTAATTAATTTAATTAATTTAATTAATTTAATTAATTTAATTAATTTAATTAATTTAATTAATTTAATTAATTTAATTAATTTAATTAATTTAATTAATTTAATTAATTTAATTAATTTAATTAATTTAATTAATTTAATTAATTTAATTAATTTAATTAATTTAATTAATTTAATTAATTTAATTAATTTAATTAATTTAATTAATTTAATTAATTTAATTAATTTAATTAATTTAATTAATTTAATTAATTTAATTAATTTAATTAATTTAATTAATTTAATTAATTTAATTAATGGTGCGCTATGACGAATCCAGACACTCTATCCCCCCTCTCACTCCTACACCTCTTACCCTCCACACCACGGCTGCTCGAAAAAATGTCGGCCTGCCGTGGAGTGGGGGAAAAAGAGTGGGGATGGGAGTGGGGATAGGAGTGGGGGTCGCCATAGTGCACCGCATACTACTGTCGTCCGTCATTTCGGGAGAGCATTGACCAGGGTCGTCAGCTGGGGTTTCCTTAGTTCTTCTGGATTCCCAATAGTCGTCCGTCATTTCAGGAGAGCATTGACCGTCAGGGTCGTCTGCGGTCGTTGATTTCCGTGTTGTAGTACAGCCTCGATTCTGATCCCGAGACTTGAGGAGATTCCTAGGCATAGGTGGTCACCTGAAGTTCGGATGCACTGGTGTTCGTGCTCCAGCTCCTTTAGCACCTTTCCCCAAGTCGTTTGTTCAAGGTGACCTGTACGTTGGTTGCACCGGTCGTTCGTAGGTTTTATCGTCGCTGGCCAGTTCTCCGATATTTGTCGGCGGCGATTGATCATCTCGTTGCTGTAAGTCTTGTTCCTTTTGCATTGCCAGATCGGTTTTTCCATTTTTTGGGTCTTCTTCCTTCCGTATTTGTGGACTTTTTCTCTCTGTGTCAGGCGGGGCTCTCTGCCCTCTGCGCTCTGCACTTTTCACTCTAGTCTCGCTTTGTACGGTCGGTTTTTTCTCTTTATTCTTCTCTTTTTCACTCTTTTCTTCTTCATTGTTTTTTTAAATATTTCTCTGTTACTTTTTCTTTTCGTGTCCTTGATTTCTAGCGTGGTTCTCGTGTTTTCCTTTCATCCTCTGAAGTGTCCTTTTTCCGTTTCCTTGTCGTCCTAGGGGGTTTCGGGGTGAAATTTCGGTTTGTGGTGTTTCGTCGTCAACCGTCGGGTCTGTTCTGACGTATGCGCTCTCCTTCTTTTGTTTTGGGACTATGTTTTCGTTCTGAATTGAACCTTGTTGTGGCTGTTCGTTATCTGAATCGTTTTCATGCGGTTTTTTCCAGGGTGCTGGATTTCCGGATGATTCATCGGATGAGCGGCCGCGTGTGTGTGGCTGATGGAAGATTTTTGGTTTTTTGAATGTTTCTTCTGCGTTTTCAGAGGAGCTTTCGCGGGGTCGAACGGGAAGAATGGTTGCGGGATTCCTAGATAAAGCGTCTGCGACGACGTTTAGTTTGCCTGGTTGATGATGAATTTCGAAGTCATAGTTGTTCAGCGTCGTTTGCCAGCGTTGGAGTTGTTGTGGGAGGTCAGCCTTGTTTGCTAAATATGTTAATGCTCTATTGTCCGTGATAAGAGTGAATCGTTGTCCATGTAGGTAGGTTTTGAAATGTTCCACTGCGTTTACTATTGCTAACAATTCTTTTCTCATGGCATCGTATGACTGTTCCGCGCCTGATCGACTAGTGCGTCGAATTCCTGAGCGTTGTGGAGGATGAGATGTGAGCCGATGGCAGGCGTAAGGACTCTAACTTAAGCTCTTTTCGTTTTTGCTGTAACGTCTAC
This sequence comes from Ichneumon xanthorius, assembly GCA_917499995.1. Taxonomy (NCBI): domain Eukaryota; kingdom Metazoa; phylum Arthropoda; class Insecta; order Hymenoptera; family Ichneumonidae; genus Ichneumon; species Ichneumon xanthorius. The sequence goes on along the minus strand of CAKJTD010000038.1, from coordinate 355,458 downwards.
TATTCTGTCGGCTAAATACTGTCTTTTGTCGGCTGTGTTGTAAGTTTCTTTTAATCTGTCTGTAATTTTTCGGAGTTTTTCGCGCAATCGTGCTGCGTATTCTACTACCGTTTCATTGTATTCCTGTGGGGTTGTTTCTATTTCATTTTCGAGATCGTTTAGATCTTCCGTTTTCAAAAATGCTCGTTTGAGTTCTTTTAAGAGGGCATCAAGATTTGCTGGGGATGTGGCTTCTACTACGGAGAGGGCCAGGTCGGATAGTTTGAATGGAATCATGTTGAAACATTTTTCGCGTTATGTTTCAGCCAAGCAATCATTTGCACGATTGCATGCTCTGATAAAAACGTCGACGGCGGGGTTTTTTCCGTCGAATGTGGCCTTATAGGCTTCGCGAAACGTAAAAGTGTTGCCATTTCCGTCCGGCATTCTGAGTTGGATATTTTCAAATAACGCTGACGAAAAGATGTCGGAAGCCGAATTTCGGCGTCTGTGGCGACGCGGTGGTGGTCGGGAGTACGGGGAAGAAATATTTGCGAATTATTGAAACTGGTTCGATTAGAAAGGTATTATTTTATTTTTATTTTTCTTTCTCTGTTTTTTGTTTTCCTTTTTTTTTTGCGAAGAAGGTATAATGTTCCCTCTTTTGGAAGTTGTTAATTTAGTTGGTTTAAAATTTAAAAGAATTTCCTTTGAAAATAATCAATTTAACTTCCTTATTTGTTTGAAAAAAGGGAAAAGAGAAGAAGAAAATTTCCTTTTTTTTATTTTACTTTATTTATTTTTATTATTATTTCCTCCTTTTCTTTTTGAACAGTTATTTCAATTTGGCATTTTGCTTTTTGGTTTTTGTAAAAGGGAAGCTTGAAAATAATTTATTGTTTAATTTTTGAAATTGTGAGGAAGAGAGGGAAAAGGAACAGAATGAAACTCGAAATCTATATTACGTAGAACTTTGTGTGTCGCCCTGTGTATTTGTCGCGAGTGTTCCCTATCGGGATGAGGTGAGCGCGCCCGGCGCGCGAGTGTAGAGTGAGAGGGCGATAGTCGCAATAGCGGCACAATGGGCCGGTGTCCTCGGCTTGCCTTCGGCTTTGTTTTAATGTATATAAAAATGTTACTTTATTTTATTTTTTTATTGTTGCGTTAGTCACACAAGCAGGAATATAAGTGAAAAATAAAATTTGAGGTACTTACAGTGCCAAGAGTGTGAGAATGTTTAATTGCATGGAGTTATTTTTTTTGTATATTGTTTCGCTTCCTCCTTCCTTCGTTTTCCTTATTTGTTTTTGGGTTCCTTCTGTATGAAAATCGTATTGGGATGTTGTCGTGAAATTATTGAAAATGTTGAAAATATCCGTGAAGATGTCCGTAAATGTCAGTGTGAATTCTGTTCGAGAATCAGCGCGGCGACGTGCGCTCGCTCGAGAGGCCGCTGTTCGGCAGCACCTCCCGGCCAAGTCCAGCGAGGACGACGCGCGCCGTCGACGCACGCGCACCGGCTCTCATCCGAGGCGGCACAGGTTACGTGCCGCGTGCAACAGGTTTCGCGCTCATCTACGCGTAATGGCTGACACGGGTCACCTCGCGGTCGGGTAGATCGCCGATTTTGTTCGGTTTTCTCAACACGGTGAATCTCACGTCTGCTCATAAGTTCGGTACATCTCACGTGGTAAAACGTATCATCGTTTCGTGATATCGTTCGCGCTCATTCAGAGCATAACGCGATCGATTTTCTCGGGCCCGCAACATGCGTAATCACACCGGAATTTCTCACGTTCTCAACCGCTACCTCGCGTCGATACAGCGCCGCGGGTAGATCTTCTCACTCGGCGATTACCTCTTGGCGTTACGAAGCTACAGGTATTTTCTCATCGGTCTCACGGTCGACTCAACCGATTAATATAATTTAATGGGCTCACCGGGACCGCTCATACCGGGCTTACTCAGCATAAACGATTATTGCTATTCTCATCGTGAACTATTGTTATTCGGTACATGCTCAGTTGTACAGTGTTTTTCGCGCATTTTGCCATCGTTTTCGTTATTTAATAAAGAGTTTATTTTCACTGTTAATATCGGCAGTGTTCATTTATTTACCCCCGTTCCGCTATATCTCATCCTGGCAATTCTCAAACAGAATTCCAATTATATCCGTAGTCCGTTCAAGATGTTCGTTGAATTGCGGTAAATTTTGTTATAATTGTCACTATTTTTTTTTTTTTGTTAATTTCACTTTGTTTCTTTCCTTTTTTTGTTAATACACTTCTTTTCTTTTTTTTTTTCAGCACGATAACTTTTTGTTGTAGAAACCCGAACAAAATTTTTTTTATTGGTGTGCGCGTGTTTGTGGTTCGGACACTCCTGACACCATGTAATGATAGTCAGGTATGGTCGAAATGAATTATTTCTATTGATGCCGAAAAAGAGATTTATTGAACGAGCGAAGGAGAGTGTACGTCACAACGGTTCGGGACGTGGAGATGAACTGATGCAAGGGCCTGATGGAAGTAGGGCCCTCGCCTATTGCTGCGCGCGTCATAGTATTCCTTCGCGCGATAAGACGGCCGCTGCTCGCGCGTCGCGGGTGCAGCGGCTGGACCGCTACTGTGAGAGCGTGAGCGTTCGCACGGAAGGTGCTGACTGCACAAAGATTAGCAAGAATCCAGATAAGAATATTAACTTGAGTTTCCTGCGCCAAATATACTAACTCAAAATACGGGACCGTCACATAAGTGAATACCACAGCGGCAATGCTGGAAATTTGGATGTTGTCAATAGCGACGACCAGTTGGCGATGCAAGGCACCCATAGAGCTGTCTCATGCGTTAGCACTGTTGTGCCGCAGAAACTCTGGTAGCTAATCTGGGTTCCGTGCGCGAGCCGTTAGCTCGTAAGGTTAGGGATGTGCTCAGTAAAGGGTTGGAACCCAAGTGAAGTACAAATGTATTAATCAGTATTTAACAATGTTTATTTAACAATATATTTAGTATGTTTAACAATGTTTATTTAACAATATATTTAGTATGTTTAACAATATATTTATATCATCAGAGATTTACAAAGGTAACATTGTTATATTCATTATATAACAATGCTTACCACGAACCTTCGATTAAGGTTCCCTTTTTTGTCCGAACAGTGTGCGTTCTACCTGACGCTGATTTAAGGTCGGACAAACGATCAGTCAAGCCTTGATTGGTGCTCAATTAATGCTTTACTATCGATGCTTTTTATTGATCTGTTAATGCTTCATTAACTTGTTCACTGATGCTTTAATACTGCTTGATGGGTTTATTCATTATCGCTTTTTCAATTTATTCATTAATGCGCCGTTATTATTGGGTGAGGACCGACTGTACACCTCCCAAGTCTACACGAAGACAGGTCTATACTAAAAGTGTGCACCGAACGACTCTACACGGGGGTAGGTCTACACCAAATAACTTCGCACTGAAAATCGAACAGCATATAACTGTATACATCGACGATCTGCACTAAACGTGCGCACCGGTCGACTGTATACGCTGGCATGTCTATACTTAATAACTCTACACTGAAAACTGCATACCGCATAACTGGCCACGTCGACGGTTTACATAAAAGGTGTACACCGAGCGACTGTGCACGCAGCCATGTCTATGCCAAACAACTCGACACTGAAAACCGAACACCACCTAATTATACAATCTGTACACAAAGCCACTGTATACGGCGGAAAAAAACACGGCACGGTGAAAATTCGACACCGAAAACTCGACACGGCGAAAGGTCGACACCGAAAACTCTACACGGCGAAAGGTCGACACCAAAAAGTCGACACGACGAAAAGTCGACACCGAAAACTCGACACCGAAAACTCGACACCGAAAACTCGACACGACGAATGGTCGACACCGAAAACTCGACACGTCGAGAAAGAATGAGTATTACGCAATTCTGAATAAATAGATATATAGAACATTTTTTAATGATTACAAATTAAATATAACATATCAATTATTGTTCAAAATCGGGAGTAAAAGGTTTGGAATAATAACAACTGTAGGATCGGTCGAGATGAGTGCGATCGGTTAACGTTTTTTTCGATCAGTACTCCGTCGAAAAGTTGCACGGATTCTTTGACGAAAGAGAACTCTGATTCAACCTTTTGTTCCTTCATTAGACCACAGCCCGTGTCTGATGGATGGATGGATGGATGGATGGGTGGATGGATGTGTGAGTGGATGGCTAGATGAGTGGGACGATGGACCCATGGACCCATGGGCCCAAGAAACCATAGCATTTTTTTTTCTTTAAAAAATCCCCAAAAAAATGAAAAAAATTCCAAAAAGTAAAACATTTTTTTATCCAAAAAAATTCAAAAAAATGTGAAAATTAAGCGCATTTTTTTTTGTTTTAATCCCCAAAATAAAAACAAAAAATATTTTTTTTAATCCGAAAAAATCAAAAAAATTGTAATACAAGATTCTTGTATCACAATTTTTTATTCTTTTAGAATTTTTTTGGATACATTTTTTTTTTTACTTTTGGATTAATTTTTTTTTTACTTTTTTGGCTTGTTTTTAAACATTTTTCTGGATATTTTTGTGAATTTTTTGCTTTCTTATTTTTAATTGATTTCTTTTTTACAATTTTTTTAAACTCAAAAAACTTTTTTTGTATTAAAAAAAAGTCTCCCACCCAATCACTTTTCCTGCCACTGGTCAAGAATCGTCCACTTTTGCTTCCTTCCTCATAGAGGAAGCGTTAAGAAATTGTTTTCGTTAAAAAAAATTGGAGATTTCAACGTCAGAGTACTTCAAATAGTCAAAAACATTGTAATGGCCCGACCTTGCACATAAGAGGATGATTCAACTGAAAGAAAAATATAGGTGACATTAGGGCAGTGGTTAGAGCTCTTACTCAGTAAACGATTAATCCGGGATCGAATCCTGGTGATCACTATATGTTTTCTCTCTTCGGTACTTCGCTCGTCCATCCGCAATACTAATATCTACAGGCAACCAAAATCTCCGCTCGACCATTACATGGTGTCAGAAGTTTTATCGGACCAAAAAGCAACACGTCCATACAACACATCTGAAGCAACCACGGTACGACTCTTAGGTAACGCGGCATGAGACAGTAGTAGAAGACCGCATTACAGGACGGCAGCACAAAGCGATAAGATCGACGACGAAAGCAAGGGCCTGGCACCGAAGAGCTGCAATGAGGGATTCAACGGGCGAGCGAGGAGCTCCGACGAGGGATACAGGCACCGGTACCATGGCTGTATTATCACGTAATGCGAGATCCGCAACTCTACACAGTTGACGAGGACGTCCATTTCAGTGAAAGGGGGTGTGTAACGGCCCTGCCTTGCACATAAGAGGACGATTCGAAGGAGATAAATATATAGGTAATATTAACGCAGTAGTTAGCGCTCTTACTCAGTAACCGATTAATCCGGGTTCGAATCCCGGTGATCACCATATGTTTTCTCTGTTCGATACTTCGTTCATCCATCTGCAATACTAATGCCTATAGGTTCCCAAATTCTCCGCTCGACCACTACAACGTCGAGAAATGTGATTTTTAGCTGGCTTCCGGATATGTGTGTGTGTGTGTGTAACTTGGGTAAATTTTGAGCTAACATTCTAAAACAGCACCCAAACATGCTATTTTGATCAAATACCGTTGGTATTGAATTTAGTCAAAATCTATCGAAGTGATTGATTTTATGGAATTTTGAGTTTTTTTTTTTTTTTTTTTTTTTAATTACTCGAAACGGTATAATTCGAGTAAACATGGAGGTATCGATCGGAAATTTGACACGGGAATGAACTAACACTGTACAATGTTTAGTATTAAATTTGGCGAAAATGGATTGAACCGTTTACATTTTAAGATTATGACATTTTTGAATATTTCGAAAAATGTTTATGTGACATCCGACGAGAATTTCTGCATCGAATATTGCTCCAAGAGTAAAATAAGATCACGAATCGTAATCAGTGTGGAAAAATACATTAGACATGGTGATAAAACGGTGAATATTGGATGATAAAAAAATCTTTCTCTAAGACCCCGTTTTTCGATAAACGAAATAGATGCACAGATCTGACAAAGTGACACGCTGTTGGATTTTTTTCGCGCATAACCTGAATCGGCTAGTCGTTTTGCCACGACGTGAAAGTCTACTACGACGTTGACGTTGAAAAAAATTGAAAATTGACATTTGCATATGGCTTCCTCATAAAACTTGCAAATTGAAATTTACATATGACTTTTTTATAAAAAATGCAAATTTAAATTTTCATACGGCTTTCTCATAATGTTTTTTTTTTTATTTTTTCTCTTACAAACACATTAAACATTTACTATAAATCATTGCCACCAAGAACCGTACAATCGTACAAAATCATAGATCGACGAGCTGTCCATGCCACCAGGGAAGAGTAGCGAGATTCTCGTCTTCTACTGTTGGCATCTTCGACACAACTTTCTCGTGGTGCTGCGAAGTACAACATTAACCGGTATAAATAAAGATGCTATACTGTCTCACACTCTCAAACTCGCACTCGAACTCTCACTCAAACTCTCCCACTCAAACCCTCACACTCAAACTCTCCCACTCAAACTCTCACACACAAACTCTCACACTCAAACTCTCACACTCAAACTCTCACACTCAAACTCTCACACTCAAACTCTCACACTCAAACTCTCACACTCAAACTCTCACACTCAAACTCTCACACTCAAACTCTCACACTCAAACTCTCACACTCAAACTCTCACACTCAAACTCTCACACTCAAACTCTCACACTCAAACTCTCACACTCAAACTCTCACACTCAAACTCTCACACTCAAACTCTCACACTCCAACTCTCACACTCAAACTCTCACACTCAAACTCTCACACTCAAACTCTCACACTCAAACTCTCACACTCAAACTCTCACACTCAAACTCTCACACTCAAACTCTCACACTCAAACTCTCACACTCAAACTCTCACACTCAAACTCTCACACTCAAACTCTCACACTCAAACTCTCACACTCAAACTCTCACACTCAAACTCTCACACTCAAACTCTCACACTCAAACTCTCACACTCAAACTCTCACACTCAAACTCTCACACTCAAACTCTCACACTCAAACTCTCACACTCAAACTCTCACACTCAAACTCTCACACTCAAACTCTCACACTCAAACTCTCACACTCAAACTCTCACACTCAAACTCTCACACTCAAACTCTCACACTCCAACTCTCACACTCAAACTCTCACACTCAAACTCTCACACTCAAACTCTCACACTCAAACTCTCACACTCAAACTCTCACACTCAAACTCTCACACTCAAACTCTCACACTCAAACTCTCACACTCAAACTCTCACACTCAAACTCTCACACTCAAACTCTCACACTCAAACTCTCACACTCAAACTCTCACACTCAAACTCTCACACTCAAACTCTCACACTCAAACTCTCACACTCAAACTCTCACACTCAAACTCTCACACTCAAACTCTCACACTCAAACTCTCACACTCAAACTCTCACACTCAAACTCTCACACTCAAACTCTCACACTCAAACTCTCACACTCAAACTCTCACACTCAAACTCTCACACTCAAACTCTCACACTCAAACTCTCACACTCAAACTCTCACACTCAAACTCTCACACTCAAACTCTCACACTCAAACTCTCACACTCAAACTCTCACACTCAAACTCTCACACTCAAACTCTCACACTCAAACTCTCACACTCAAACTCTCACACTCAAACTCTCACACTCAAACTCTCACACTCAAACTCTCACACTCAAACTCTCACACTCAAACTCTCACACTCAAACTCTCACACTCAAACTCTCACACTCAAACTCTCACACTCAAACTCTCACACTCAAACTCTCACACTCAAACTCTCACACTCAAACTCTCACACTCAAACTCTCACACTCAAACTCTCACACTCAAACTCTCACACTCAAACTCTCACACTCAAACTCTCACACTCAAACTCTCACACTCAAACTCTCACACTCAAACTCTCACACTCAAACTCTCACACTCAAACTCTCACACTCAAACTCTCACACTCAAACTCTCACACTCAAACTCTCACACTCAAACTCTCACACTCAAACTCTCACACTCAAACTCTCACACTCAAACTCTCACACTCAAACTCTCACACTCAAACTCTCACACTCAAACTCTCACACTCAAACTCTCACACTCAAACTCTCACACTCAAACTCTCACACTCAAACTCTCACACTCAAACTCTCACACTCAAACTCTCACACTCAAACTCTCACACTCAAACTCTCACACTCAAACTCTCACACTCAAACTCTCACACTCAAACTCTCACACTCAAACTCTCACACTCAAACTCTCACACTCAAACTCTCACACTCAAACTCTCACACTCAAACTCTCACACTCAAACTCTCACACTCAAACTCTCACACTCAAACTCTCACACTCAAACTCTCACACTCAAACTCTCACACTCAAACTCTCACACTCAAACTCTCACACTCAAACTCTCACACTCAAACTCTCACACTCAAACTCTCACACTCAAACTCTCACACTCAAACTCTCACACTCAAACTCTCACACTCAAACTCTCACACTCAAACTCTCACACTCAAACTCTCACACTCAAACTCTCACACTCAAACTCTCACACTCAAACTCTCACACTCAAACTCTCACACTCAAACTCTCACACTCAAACTCTCACACTCAAACTCTCACACTCAAACTCTCACACTCAAACTCTCACACTCAAACTCTCACACTCAAACTCTCACACTCAAACTCTCACACTCAAACTCTCACACTCAAACTCTCACACTCAAACTCTCACACTCAAACTCTCACACTCAAACTCTCACACTCAAACTCTCACACTCAAACTCTCACACTCAAACTCTCACACTCAAACTCTCACACTCAAACTCTCACACTCAAACTCTCACACTCAAACTCTCACACTCAAACTCTCACACTCAAACTCTCACACTCAAACTCTCACACTCAAACTCTCACACTCAAACTCTCACACTCAAACTCTCACACTCAAACTCTCACACTCAAACTCTCACACTCAAACTCTCACACTCAAACTCTCACACTCAAACTCTCACACTCAAACTCTCACACTCAAACTCTCACACTCAAACTCTCACACTCAAACTCTCACACTCAAACTCTCACACTCAAACTCTCACACTCAAACTCTCACACTCAAACTCTCACACTCAAACTCTCACACTCAAACTCTCACACTCAAACTCTCACACTCAAACTCTCACACTCAAACTCTCACACTCAAACTCTCACACTCAAACTCTCACACTCAAACTCTCACACTCAAACTCTCACACTCAAACTCTCACACTCAAACTCTCACACTCAAACTCTCACACTCAAACTCTCACACTCAAACTCTCACACTCAAACTCTCACACTCAAACTCTCACACTCAAACTCTCACACTCAAACTCTCACACTCAAACTCTCACACTCAAACTCTCACACTCAAACTCTCACACTCAAACTCTCACACTCACACTCTCACTCTCAAACTCTCACACTCAAACTCTCACACTCAAACTCTCACACTCAAACTCTCACACTCAAACTCTCACACTCAAACTCTCACACTCAAACTCTCACACTCAAACTCTCACACTCAAACTCTCACACTCAAACTCTCACACTCAAACTCTCACACTCAAACTCTCACACTCAAACTCTCACACTCAAACTCTCACACTCAAACTCTCACACTCAAACTCTCACACTCAAACTCTCACACTCAAACTCTCACACTCAAACTCTCACACTCAAACTCTCACACTCAAACTCTCACACTCAAACTCTCACACTCAAACTCTCACACTCAAACTCTCACACTCAAACTCTCACACTCAAACTCTCACACTCAAACTCTCACACTCAAACTCTCACACTCAAACTCTCACACTCAAACTCTCACACTCAAACTCTCACACTCAAACTCTCACACTCAAACTCTCACACTCAAACTCTCACACTCAAACTCTCACACTCAAACTCTCACACTCAAACTCTCACACTCAAACTCTCACACTCAAACTCTCACACTCAAACTCTCACACTCAAACTCTCACACTCAAACTCTCACACTCAAACTCTCACACTCAAACTCTCACACTCAAACTCTCACACTCAAACTCTCACACTCAAACTCTCACACTCAAACTCTCACACTCAAACTCTCACACTCAAACTCTCACACTCAAACTCTCACACTCAAACTCTCACACTCAAACTCTCACACTCAAACTCTCACACTCAAACTCTCACACTCAAACTCTCACACTCAAACTCTCACACTCAAACTCTCACACTCAAACTCTCACACTCAAACTCTCACACTCAAACTCTCACACTCAAACTCTCACACTCAAACTCTCACACTCAAACTCTCACACTCAAACTCTCACACTCAAACTCTCACACTCAAACTCTCACACTCAAACTCTCACACTCAAACTCTCACACTCAAACTCTCACACTCAAACTCTCACACTCAAACTCTCACACTCAAACTCTCACACTCAAACTCTCACACTCAAACTCTCACACTCAAACTCTCACACTCAAACTCTCACACTCAAACTCTCACACTCAAACTCTCACACTCAAACTCTCACACTCAAACTCTCACACTCAAACTCTCACACTCAAACTCTCACACTCAAACTCTCACACTCAAACTCTCACACTCAAACTCTCACACTCAAACTCTCACACTCAAACTCTCACACTCAAACTCTCACACTCAAACTCTCACACTCAAACTCTCACACTCAAACTCTCACACTCAAACTCTCACACTCAAACTCTCACACTCAAACTCTCACACTCAAACTCTCACACTCAAACTCTCACACTCAAACTCTCACACTCAAACTCTCACACTCAAACTCTCACACTCAAACTCTCACACTCAAACTCTCACACTCAAACTCTCACACTCAAACTCTCACACTCAAACTCTCACACTCAAACTCTCACACTCAAACTCTCACACTCAAACTCTCACACTCAAACTCTCACACTCAAACTCTCACACTCAAACTCTCACACTCAAACTCTCACACTCAAACTCTCACACTCAAACTCTCACACTCAAACTCTCACACTCAAACTCTCACACTCAAACTCTCACACTCAAACTCTCACACTCAAACTCTCACACTCAAACTCTCACACTCAAACTCTCACACTCAAACTCTCACACTCAAACTCTCACACTCAAACTCTCACACTCAAACTCTCACACTCAAACTCTCACACTCAAACTCTCACACTCAAACTCTCACACTCAAACTCTCACACTCAAACTCTCACACTCAAACTCTCACACTCAAACTCTCACACTCAAACTCTCACACTCAAACTCTCACACTCAAACTCTCACACTCAAACTCTCACACTCAAACTCTCACACTCAAACTCTCACACTCAACTCTCACACTCAAACTCTCACACTCAAACTCTCACACTCAAACTCTCACACTCAAACTCTCACACTCAAACTCTCACACTCAAACTCTCACACTCAAACTCTCACACTCAAACTCTCACACTCAAACTCTCACACTCAAACTCTCACACTCAAACTCTCACACTCAAACTCTCACACTCAAACTCTCACACTCAAACTCTCACACTCAAACTCTCACACTCAAACTCTCACACTCAAACTCTCACACTCAAACTCTCACACTCAAACTCTCACACTCAAACTCTCACACTCAAACTCTCACACTCAAACTCTCACACTCAAACTCTCACACTCAAACTCTCACACTCAAACTCTCACACTCAAACTCTCACACTCAAACTCTCACACTCAAACTCTCACACTCAAACTCTCACACTCAAACTCTCACACTCAAACTCTCACACTCAAACTCTCACACTCAAACTCTCACACTCAAACTCTCACACTCAAACTCTCACACTCAAACTCTCACACTCAAACTCTCACACTCAAACTCTCACACTCAAACTCTCACACTCAAACTCTCACACTCAAACTCTCACACTCAAACTCTCACACTCAAACTCTCACACTCAAACTCTCACACTCAAACTCTCACACTCAAACTCTCACACTCAAACTCTCACACTCAAACTCTCACACTCAAACTCTCACACTCAAACTCTCACACTCAAACTCTCACACTCAAACTCTCACACTCAAACTCTCACACTCAAACTCTCACACTCAAACTCTCACACTCAAACTCTCACACTCAAACTCTCACACTCAAACTCTCACACTCAAACTCTCACACTCAAACTCTCACACTCAAACTCTCACACTCAAACTCTCACACTCAAACTCTCACACTCAAACTCTCACACTCAAACTCTCACACTCAAACTCTCACACTCAAACTCTCACACTCAAACTCTCACACTCAAACTCTCACACTCAAACTCTCACACTCAAACTCTCACACTCAAACTCTCACACTCAAACTCTCACACTCAAACTCTCACACTCAAACTCTCACACTCAAACTCTCACACTCAAACTCTCACACTCAAACTCTCACACTCAAACTCTCACACTCAAACTCTCACACTCAAACTCTCACACTCAAACTCTCACACTCAAACTCTCACACTCAAACTCTCACACTCAAACTCTCACACTCAAACTCTCACACTCAAACTCTCACACTCAAACTCTCACACTCAAACTCTCACACTCAAACTCTCACACTCAAACTCTCACACTCAAACTCTCACACTCAAACTCTCACACTCAAACTCTCACACTCAAACTCTCACACTCAAACTCTCACACTCAAACTCTCACACTCAAACTCTCACACTCAAACTCTCACACTCAAACTCTCACACTCAAACTCTCACACTCAAACTCTCACACTCAAACTCTCACACTCAAACTCTCACACTCAAACTCTCACACTCAAACTCTCACACTCAAACTCTCACACTCAAACTCTCACACTCAAACTCTCACACTCAAA
>CAKJTD010000038.1:322839-341872 GCA_917499995.1 Ichneumon xanthorius | reverse complement strand
TCCGATTCCGATTCCGATTCCGATTCCGATTCCGATTCCGATTCCGATTCCGATTCCGATTCCGATTCCGATTCCGATTCCGATTCCGATTCCGATTCCGATTCCGATTCCGATTCCGATTCCGATTCCGATTCCGATTCCGATTCCGATTCCGATTCCGATTCCGATTCCGATTCCGATTCCGATTCCGATTCCGATTCCGATTCCGATTCCGATTCCGATTCCGATTCCGATTCCGATTCCGATTCCGATTCCGATTCCGATTCCGATTCCGATTCCGATTCCGATTCCGATTCCGATTCCGATTCCGATTCCGATTCCGATTCCGATTCCGATTCCGATTCCGATTCCGATTCCGATTCCGATTCCGATTCCGATTCCGATTCCGATTCCGATTCCGATTCCGATTCCGATTCCGATTCCGATTCCGATTCCGATTCCGATTCCGATTCCGATTCCGATTCCGATTCCGATTCCGATTCCGATTCCGATTCCGATTCCGATTCCGATTCCGATTCCGATTCCGATTCCGATTCCGATTCCGATTCCGATTCCGATTCCGATTCCGATTCCGATTCCGATTCCGATTCCGATTCCGATTCCGATTCCGATTCCGATTCCGATTCCGATTCCGATTCCGATTCCGATTCCGATTCCGATTCCGATTCCGATTCCGATTCCGATTCCGATTCCGATTCCGATTCCGATTCCGATTCCGATTCCGATTCCGATTCCGATTCCGATTCCGATTCCGATTCCGATTCCGATTCCGATTCCGATTCCGATTCCGATTCCGATTCCGATTCCGATTCCGATTCCGATTCCGATTCCGATTCCGATTCCGATTCCGATTCCGATTCCGATTCCGATTCCGATTCCGATTCCGATTCCGATTCCGATTCCGATTCCGATTCCGATTCCGATTCCGATTCCGATTCCGATTCCGATTCCGATTCCGATTCCGATTCCGATTCCGATTCCGATTCCGATTCCGATTCCGATTCCGATTCCGATTCCGATTCCGATTCCGATTCCGATTCCGATTCCGATTCCGATTCCGATTCCGATTCCGATTCCGATTCCGATTCCGATTCCGATTCCGATTCGATTCCGATTCCGATTCCGATTCCGATTCCGATTCCGATTCCGATTCCGATTCCGATTCCGATTCCGATTCCGATTCCGATTCCGATTCCGATTCCGATTCCGATTCCGATTCCGATTCCGATTCCGATTCCGATTCCGATTTCGATTTCGATTTCGATTTCGATTTCGATTTCGATTTCGATTTCGATTTCGATTTCGATTTCGATTTCGATTTCGATTTCGATTTCGATTTCGATTTCGATTTCGATTTCGATTTCGATTTCGATTTCGATTTCGATTTCGATTTCGATTTCGATTTCGATTTCGATTTCGATTTCGATTTCGATTTCGATTTCGATTTCGATTTCGATTTCGATTTCGATTTCGATTTCGATTTCGATTTCGATTTCGATTTCGATTTCGATTTCGATTTCGATTTCGATTTCGATTTCGATTTCGATTTCGATTTCGATTTCGATTTCGATTTCGATTTCGATTTCGATTTCGATTTCGATTTCGATTTCGATTTCGATTTCGATTTCGATTTCGATTTCGATTTCGATTTCGATTTCGATTTCGATTTCGATTTCGATTTCGATTTCGATTTCGATTTCGATTTCGATTTCGATTTCGATTTCGATTTCGATTTCGATTTCGATTTCGATTTCGATTTCGATTTCGATTTCGATTTCGATTTCGATTTCGATTTCGATTTCGATTTCAATTTCAATTTCAATTTCAATTTCAATTTCAATTTCAATTTCAATTTCAATTTCAATTTCAATTTCAATTTCAATTTCAATTTCAATTTCAATTTCAATTTCAATTTCAATTTCAATTTCAATTTCAATTTCAATTTCAATTTCAATTTCAATTTCAATTTCAATTTCAATTTCAATTTCAATTTCAATTTCAATTTCAATTTCAATTTCAATTTCAATTTCAATTTCAATTTCAATTTCAATTTCAATTTCAATTTCAATTTCAATTTCAATTTCAATTTCAATTTCAATTTCAATTTCAATTTCAATTTCAATTTCAATTTCAATTTCAATTTCAATTTCAATTTCAATTTCAATTTCAATTTCAATTTCAATTTCAATTTCAATTTCAATTTCAATTTCAATTTCAATTTCAATTTCAATTTCAATTTCAATTTCAATTTCAATTTCAATTTCAATTTCAATTTCAATTTCAATTTCAATTTCAATTTCAATTTCAATTTCAATTTCAATTTCAATTTCAATTTCAATTTCAATTTCAATTTCAATTTCAATTTCAATTTCAATTTCAATTTCAATTTCAATTTCAATTTCAATTTCAATTTCAATTTCAATTTCAATTTCAATTTCAATTTCAATTTCAATTTCAATTTCAATTTCAATTTCAATTTCAATTTCAATTTCAATTTCAATTTCAATTTCAATTTCAATTTCAATTTCAATTTCAATTTCAATTTCAATTTCAATTTCAATTTCAATTTCAATTTCAATTTCAATTTCAATTTCAATTTCAATTTCAATTTCAATTTCAATTTCAATTTCAATTTCAATTTCAATTTCAATTTCAATTTCAATTTCAATTTCAATTTCAATTTCAATTTCAATTTCAATTTCAATTTCAATTTCAATTTCAATTTCAATTTCAATTTCAATTTCAATTTCAATTTCAATTTCAATTTCAATTTCAATTTCAATTTCAATTTCAATTTCAATTTCAATTTCAATTTCAATTTCAATTTCAATTTCAATTTCAATTTCAATTTCAATTTCAATTTCAATTTCAATTTCAATTTCAATTTCAATTTCAATTTCAATTTCAATTTCAATTTCAATTTCAATTTCAATTTCAATTTCAATTTCAATTTCAATTTCAATTTCAATTTCAATTTCAATTTCAATTTCAATTTCAATTTCAATTTCAATTTCAATTTCAATTTCAATTTCAATTTCAATTTCAATTTCAATTTCAATTTCAATTTCAATTTCAATTTCAATTTCAATTTCAATTTCAATTTCAATTTCAATTTCAATTTCAATTTCAATTTCAATTTCAATTTCAATTTCAATTTCAATTTCAATTTCAATTTCAATTTCAATTTCAATTTCAATTTCAATTTCAATTTCAATTTCAATTTCAATTTCAAGTTCAATTTCAATTTCAATTTCAATTTCAATTTCAATTTCAATTTCAATTTCAATTTCAATTTCAATTTCAATTTCAATTTCAATTTCAATTTCAATTTCAATTTCAATTTCAATTTCAATTTCAATTTCAATTTCAATTTCAATTTCAATTTCAATTTCAATTTCAATTTCAATTTCAATTTCAATTTCAATTTCAATTTCAATTTCAATTTCAATTTCAATTTCAATTTCAATTTCAATTTCAATTTCAATTTCAATTTCAATTTCAATTTCAATTTCAATTTCAATTTCAATTTCAATTTCAATTTCAATTTCAATTTCAATTTCAATTTCAATTTCAATTTCAATTTCAATTTCAATTTCAATTTCAATTTCAATTTCAATTTCAATTTCAATTTCAATTTCAATTTCAATTTCAATTTCAATTTCAATTTCAATTTCAATTTCAATTTCAATTTCAATTTCAATTTCAATTTCAATTTCAATTTCAATTTCAATTTCAATTTCAATTTCAATTTCAATTTCAATTTCAATTTCAATTTCAATTTCAATTTCAATTTCAATTTCAATTTCAATTTCAATTTCAATTTCAATTTCAATTTCAATTTCAATTTCAATTTCAATTTCAATTTCAATTTCAATTTCAATTTCAATTTCAATTTCAATTTCAATTTCAATTTCAATTTCAATTTCAATTTCAATTTCAATTTCAATTTCAATTTCAATTTCAATTTCAATTTCAATTTCAATTTCAATTTCAATTTCAATTTCAATTTCAATTTCAATTTCAATTTCAATTTCAATTTCAATTTCAATTTCAATTTCAATTTCAATTTCAATTTCAATTTCAATTTCAATTTCAATTTCAATTTCAATTTCAATTTCAATTTCAATTTCAATTTCAATTTCAATTTCAATTTCAATTTCAATTTCAATTTCAATTTCAATTTCAATTTCAATTTCAATTTCAATTTCAATTTCAATTTCAATTTCAATTTCAATTTCAATTTCAATTTCAATTTCAATTTCAATTTCAATTTCAATTTCAATTTCAATTTCAATTTCAATTTCAATTTCAATTTCAATTTCAATTTCAATTTCAATTTCAATTTCAATTTCAATTTCAATTTCAATTTCAATTTCAATTTCAATTTCAATTTCAATTTCAATTTCAATTTCAATTTCAATTTCAATTTCAATTTCAATTTCAATTTCAATTTCAATTTCAATTTCAATTTTAATTTTAATTTTAATTTTAATTTTAATTTTAATTTTAATTTTAATTTTAATTTTAATTTTAATTTTAATTTTAATTTTAATTTTAATTTTAATTTTAATTTTAATTTTAATTTTAATTTTAATTTTAATTTTAATTTTAATTTTAATTTTAATTTTAATTTTAATTTTAATTTTAATTTTAATTTTAATTTTAATTTTAATTTTAATTTTAATTTTAATTTTAATTTTATTTAAGAACGCGTCCGATACGCTGGGGAGGTCGAACGGCGACGTCGCCGGCCTCAGTTAAGAGCCGCCGATTATGTCAGCCCACAATCACCTCCGGATGCCCCTGTGCAATACCGGCTGTGGTACAGGGAAGATGGGGCTGCGCCGATACGCGTCCCCATTTTTGACGATCGCCCTTACGCGCATCCACGGCGTTACCAAGATGATGGTAAGAGTACAAAATTTCAAATGATCGTAATAATAAATAATTATAATTAAAATTAAAAATTAAAAATTAATTTTTTGCAGGAAGGAGGCCCAGAGAAGAGCCGATCGAGAACGAAGAAGGAGAGCGATAGCGGCACCGCGGTAAAGAACAACGGTAAAATAATAATAAGCTATTGTTTTATTTAAATTATCGATGTAATTATTTAAATTATTTAATTTAGAATTTTTTATTTCAGGAGTCACACACGCTGCCATCAACAAGAAATAACAACAAAATAATAAAATAATAATAAAAATAATAATTATAAATTAAAAATAAATATAATAATAAATTAAAAATTAAAACCCGGGGTTTATTACAAATAATAATCATGTGGTGCACTATGGCGAGCCCAGAATTCTATCCCCCTCCCACCCCCACGCCTCTTACCATCCACACGCGGCTGGCCAAATTTCGACCAGCCGCTGTGTGGGGGAAAAAGGGTGGGGATGGGAGTGGGGATAGGAGTGGGGGTCGCCATAGTGCACCGCTACCCGCGTAGAAAAGATTAGTATTGCCGAGATTCTCGGCAAGAATCTCGCCGAGAATCTCGCCAAGAATCTCACCGAGAATCTCACTGAGAGTCAAGCATGAGCGCCGAACCAAGATTCTCTCCGAGATTCTTTCCGAGATTCTCCAAAAAAAAAAACGTTCCGGGAATCCGTTGGAAATCCCTCCGAGATTCTTTCCAAGATTCTCCAAAAAAAAAAGTTCCGGGAATCCGTTGGAAATCTCTCCGAGATTCTTTCCGAGATTCTGAAAAAAAAAAGTTCCGGGAATCCGTTGGAAATCTCTCAGAGATTCTTTCCGAGATTCTCCAAAAAAAAAAAAAAAAAACAAAGTTCCGGGGATCCGTTGGAAATCTCTCCGAGATTCTTTCCGAGATTCTCAAAAAAAAAAGTTTCGGAAATCCGTTGGAAATCTCTCCGAGATTCTTTCCGAAATTCTCAAAAAAAAAAAAGTTCCGGGAATCCGTTGGAAATCTCTCCGAGATTCTTTCCGAGATTCTCAAAAAAAAAAGTTCCGGGAATCCGTTGGAAATCTCTCCGAGATTCTTTCCGAGATTCTCCAAAAAAAAAAACAAAGTTCCGGGAATCCGTTGGAAATCTCTCCGAGATTCTTTCCGAGATTCTCCAAAAAAAAAAACAAAGTTCCGGGAATCCGTTGGAAATCTCTCCGAGATTCTTTCCGAGATTCTCCAAAAAAAAACAAAGTTCCGGGAATCCGTTGGAAATCTCTCCGAGATTCTTTCCGAGATTCTCCAAAAAAAAACAAAGTTCCGGGAATCCGTTGGAAATCTCTCCGAGATTCTTTCCGAGATTCTCAAAAAAAAAAAAAAAGTTTCGGAAATCCGTTGGAAATCTCTCCGAGATTCTTTAAAAAAAAGTTACGGGAAGAAAAAAGTTCCCCGAGAAAAACCGTATTGCAAGCGGTGTATAGACGCGCGATACTAGCTTTATCGCGCTTGCAACAAAGCAGCACTCAACGATGAAGTTACATCGAAATTTTATGACCCTATAAAGATATCTGCATGAGACTAAATTTCATCAAGTTATAACGACTGTGTTTTACATCGCACAAACTTCGCTCGGGGTATTTCACTTGAAAAATAAAATTCTACAAGCAATCTATTTCGTCGATTCCGCTCGCTGATAATACTTATGATCGGTCCTGAGTCGCACCGGGGCGGGGGGTGGGGGGGGGGGGGGGGGGAGACGGTCGCACAGCTTGAACATTTATCTGTGATCCGTTTACTTCCGGTTGTTTTCGACTGAGGCAGTTTGGCAATCTGAGTTTCACTGAACGATTACTTTGAGGTTGCCTTCCAGTAACTTTTAGCGAAAAAGCAACCAGCTGTTTCATTGCTTTGCGCTTACGGTAGAACCTCGATTACCCGAACCTCCATTTAACCAAACTGCGAGTTGCTTTATCCGAATTTCTATTATCCGAACCATAGTGCAAATTTCGTGTCCCTGAAGTTATCTCGACTGCATCAAATTTCATCGCTGGCAAATCTGTGTCAATGCACTGGTATTGAGGGAAAAATAGATTGCTTGTAGAATTTTATTTTTCAAGTGAAATACCCCGAGCGAAGTTTGTGCGATGTCGACACAGTCGTTACAACTTGATGAAATTTAGTCTCATGCAGGTATCTTTATAGGGTCATAAAATTTCCATGTAACTTCATCGTTGAGTGCTGCTTTGTTGCAAGCGCGATCAAGCTAGGATCGCGCGTCTATACACCGCTTGCAATACGGTTTTTCTCGGGAACTTTTTTCTTCCCGTAACTTTTTTTTAAAGAATCTCGGAGAGATTTCCAACGGATTTCCGAAACTTTTTTTTTTGGAGAATCTCGGAAAGAATCTCGGAGAGATTTCCAACGGATTTCCGAAACTTTTTTTTTTGAGAATCTCGGAAAGAATCTCGGAGAGATTTCCAACGGATTCCCGGAACTTTGTCTTTTTTTTTTGAGAATCTCGGAAAGAATCTCGGAGAGATTTCCAACGGATTCCCGGAACTTTTTTTTTTGAGAATCTCGGAAAGAATCACGGAGAGATTTCCAACGGATTCCCGGAACTTTTTTTTTTTGAGAATCTCGGAAAGAATCTCGGAGAGAATTCCAACGGATTCCCGGAACTTTGTTTTTTTTTTTGGAGAATCTCGGAAAGAATCTCGGAGAGATTTCCAACGGATTCCCGGAACTTTTTTTTTTGAGAATCTCGGAAAGAATCACGGAGAGATTTCCAACGGATTCCCGGAACTTTTTTTTTTGAGAATCTCGGAAAGAATCTCGGAGAGAATTCCAACGGATTCCCGGAACTTTGTTTTTTTTTTTGGAGAATCTCGGAAAGAATCTCGGAGAGATTTCCAACGGATTCCCGGAACTTTTTTTTTTTTTGATAATCTCGGAAAGAATCTCGGAGAGATTTCCAACGGATTCCCGGAACTTTTTTTTTTTTGAGAATCTCGGAAAGAATCTCGGAGAGATTTCCAACGGATTCCCGGAACTTTTTTTTTTTAGAATCTCGGAAAGAATCTCGGAGAGATTTCCACCGGATTCCCGGAACTTTTTTTTTTTGAGAATCTCGGAAAGAATCTCGGAGAGAATCTTGGTTCGGCGCTCATGCTTGACTCTCAGTGAGATTCTTGGCGAGATTCTCGGCGAGATTCTTGCCGAGAATCTCGGCAATACTAATCTTTTCTACGCGGGTAACTACTAATGGATAATGGGACGAAATCTATTACCTATTTTTTGAAAAATGGATAATGAAGGCGAGCTCCATTACCCATTTTTCAGAAAAATGGATAATGGGAGCGAATTCCATTACCCATTTTTTGAAAAATGGATAATGGAGCATGCCCATTTTTCAGAAAAATGGATAATGCAATCCATAATCCATTACTCAACAAATGCATTATTCGCAACTCTGCTTAGAAGCATTTCTTTGATCTCAGAATTATGGGCTTTCTATGGGCCCTTAAGATATGTCCCTCCGTACTGCCCCGGAGTAAACCCTATGAAATGAGTAACCTTGAACATTTTCAAATCTCGAAAATAAAAACATTTTACGCCAAATCTGTGTCTAATATTTATGAGCTATTTATAGGCTCTGTTCCGAGCCTAACCACTACCTATTGGATTCACTTTACTTCATGAAAATCACCGCGTGTTGACAAAATAACCCCTGGGGATGAGAAAAAAATCAAATCTCCGCGTATCGATGGCTCTTAGACTCGGCTATAAATTCAAAATTCATCCCCGTTTATAGTCTCGACTTTTCGGTACGTTGCTGTTTTATGTAAAAAAAAATTTTCCTGACCGAGTAACAGGCAATACTTTCTGAGCACTGATCGCTTACGTATTCCGTATTGGTATCAAAATTAATATGCAATCGTGAACTGTAGTTTTCGCGAGGCTGCAATTTTTGTCCTTCCCATAACTCCCAGCTCCAATTGGGGTACCTTTTTCGAATTAAAGGTGGAGCCAAAAATCATAAGCCTGCGAATAATCTAGCCCATAAATAATTACTAATTTTTAAACCATTACCGCGTAATTAAGTTATCTGCACTAGCCTATTGTGACTCGTTACTCTTTGAGGGGTAGTTTTTTGACACGGGGGTGCAGTTGAAAAATCGTAAGGTAACGAAAAGTCGAGACCATGAATGCGGATGAATTTTGAGTTCGTAGCCGAGTCTGTGAGTCATCGGTACTTGGAGATGCACCTTTTTCCCTTCCTCGGGGTTGGTTTTATCGGTAAGGGGCTGTAATAAATCCAGTAAGTAGTGGGTAGGCTACGAGTAGAGCCTATAAATAGCCCATAAATATTCGACATAGATTTGGCGGAAAAAAAATGAAAATTTTTTAAGGGTTGTTACCTTTCTAAGGGTTGAACCGGGGAAGTAAGAAGTTGCATATCTGAAGAGCTCATCATTCTGAGACCAATGAAAAGTTTCTAAGTATCATACGAAAAAAGTTGGCGGTGGCTTAATGTTAGCTGGCACCCCCACTTTTGAAATTCGATTTTCTCGAAACAGGGATGAGCGCAAAAATTATTTTTAGTGGCATTCGATAGCCTATAAAAAGCCTATTATTTCGAGATATTTAAACATTTTTTTGGACGTAGTGGGGGTGCCAGCTTAATAGACCTAAGCTTGGAGCGATAGCATCGCGCAACGGCCAGCGATGGGGTAAAATGACACCGCAGCTGCAGCCAACTCAATGCAGGCTTATATCATTGAGAAGAGGCAACGGATTACAGATTTACAAACAGACCGGCAGAAAGTTTACAGACGCCGACCCATTCTTTCTTAAATTTAATTGAGGGAAGATGGGATTGAGTTTTTCCAATTTATATCGCTGTAGACATCTAAATTGGTATTGGAACGCTTGGTTCTGACGTCCCCTTCAGCCAGCAATTATAAACTGCTATCGCGAGAACCAGACAGTCAATATCGTGAACATCTCAGCTTTCAAGCCCACAGATAATTGGCATCAACGACGATGCGGTGATCTGTATCCTTCCTGTTAATGGATTTACAAATAGTAAATATGGTTTTTCATCACGCGTAACCTGTAACTTAAATTTATATAAAAATTATTGAGGTTGAAGCGCTGCGCAGCTATGGGTAGACGTATCGTTTCGATCACGGTCACATCTAGACACAATCTTGACGAGATATGGAATTGCGAAATTGTTTATAATTTTCATGAAACTTCTTGAGAAGCTGCTGCTACTTTGAGATAAGATAAGTTTTTTAAATCTATTTCTTTAGGTTCATATGCGAATTATTAATTAAAAAAATACCATTAATTGTATATAAAAACAAAAACACAAATACATTTCCGCCAGTTATCACTATCTTCGCAACGTGTTGTCAAATAAAGTGAAAACTCTTAAGTATGCAGTGCTCAGTACATGACAATATTTATTTATAATTTGTAAAAGTACATTCTTATCGTGACAATAAAGATCAAGAATAAAAGTCACGATATTTCATGTCATAATTTACAGGCAAAGCTATATGATATATATTCCCTCGTTTTATCGTGCTAGCCACACCCAGTTTCAGGTTTAGAAACCAACGCAATTCGCTTCTATTATCCAATTTCTGAGATCATTTATCAAATGCTTCTTTTAAATTTAGAAAATAAACAACTGAATCGTTTCCGGTAAAAAATATTTTGTTTACAGGGATAATATTTAGTGATATGGAAATTCAAGTTCGAATTCAGATTGACCACTATTATCATTGTTTTTATCTTTGTCCTTCGTCACTTTTGTCAACTTTGTTTTTGACAGAGTCATTTCAGGCTAATTGGTCATAAGATTCCTCGTCATCCGAGTCCTGTATTGAATTAATTTTCCTTTTCCTCCGAGGATGTATTATTTATTCTGTTATGTCCTACGTAACTTCTTATTAAAGGAATAATTACAATTATTAAACTTAGCAATAATTACGCATCAATTTATACAGAATACTAATGCGACCAACCACCGTGTCTAGACAATCGCGAGTGCGTGCTGCTGCCGCACGCCCCGAGTATCCCCTACTCAAAACTCCACCACTCTACCACTACCACAACTCTCTTCCCCATCTTAAAAACCCCCGTTCCAATTTCTCTCACCCTATTCTGTCACTCGTCTAATCCCTCGTGCTTCCTATTTTTGTAAACAAAAACAAACCGCGATCCTCCAGTTTCTCATTCATTTTGGTCGTAAAATCGCCATCTCAGAATCGTAATAAAATCATTAATCCCCGCTCTTTCTTAGTCCAACGTACGTAACACCAATATTTCCATTTCGCATTTTATAAAAATCTGACCTTGAAGATATCTGCATCAGCCAAAATGTAATCTTTAGCATGCCATAACTCCCTTATTTTTGATCGTACAGACTTTTCGCTGGGCTCGTTTTCTTCGTTATGAAATTCTCGAAGTGTGCAAAAAAGAAAAAATGCACACTTAGAGAATTTCATAACGAAGAAAATAAGCCCACAGAAAAGTCTGTACGATGAAAAATAAGCGAGTTATGGCGTGCTAAAGATTACATTTTGTCTGACCCAGGTCAGCATTTATTGGAAAAATAAATAACTGTTTATTACCGACTGAGTGTTTCACATCGCCTTAAAGAGAGAACACTTAGTACGTAATACAAATAAGGAAATAAATATTTATATTTTTTG
Source organism: Ichneumon xanthorius (assembly GCA_917499995.1). Lineage (NCBI taxonomy): Eukaryota > Metazoa > Arthropoda > Insecta > Hymenoptera > Ichneumonidae > Ichneumon > Ichneumon xanthorius. The sequence continues at coordinate 330,241 of CAKJTD010000038.1, read as the reverse complement.
TTGTTCCAATTCCACCGTATACCCTGTCGGGTTTTTACGGAACCCCATCCCGATTCCCCCCTAGCACTCCCTACCCGCACTCAGCTAAGCTACCTAACTTCCATTGCGTCCGTAGCCGACTTAGCTACACTGTACCGCATTTGCCAGGGACACGGGGAAACTACGGAAAACCCGTGCCGGCACAGACGGCCATATTCTACTGATCCACCGGTATTTTTGCACTTGAGTAAAGTGCAGAAACACCAAAGTCTCAGAAGAAATCGCCTTCCGCTCAACGGTCAATGCGCCAGCTAGCGCACGGCTAAGCGGTCACACGGTTTATTGTTAATTCCATTCAATGCACTGCCTTCAAAAAATTTTTTTTAAATTCACATCTAGAGAATTTCGAAAGGAATAAAATGAGGCCTGAGCGAAGTATCTACGATGATAAACATAGCAGTTACGACATGCTAAAGATTAAACTTTGTCTGATGCAGATATCTTCAAGGTCATTTTTAGGCACGACCGAGCGTAAGCGAAAAGAAGTGCCTTATACATTCGTCATCGCAAAATCTGTAACTCTCTGAAAACTAAATGATATCAGTATAACTTTGCCTTTTGACCATTTTATAAGTGATTTCAATAGATTTTAGCGGTGTGTGTGTGTGTGTGTGTGTGTGTGTGTGTGTGTGTGTGTGTGTGTGTGTGTGTGTGTGTGTGTGTGTGTGTGTGTGTGTGTGTGTGTGTGTGTGTGTGTGTGTGTGTGTGTGTGTGTGTGTGTGTGTGTGTGTGTGTGTGTGTGTGTGTGTGTGTGTGTGTGTGTGTGTGTGTGTGTGTGTGTGTGTGTGTGTGTGTGTGTGTGTGTGTGTGTGTGTGTGTGTGTGTGTGTGTGTGTGTGTGTGTGTGTGTGTGTGTGTGTGTGTGTGTGTGTGTGTGTGTGTGTGTGTGTGTGTGTGTGTGTGTGTGTGTGTGTGTGTGTGTGTTGTGTGTGTGTGTGTGTGTGTGTGTGTGTGTGTGTGTGTGTGTGTGTGTGTGTGTGTGTGTGTGTGTGTGTGTGTGTGTGTGTGTGTGTGTGTGTGTGTGTGGTGTGTGTGTGTGTGTGTGTGTGTGTGTGTGTGTGTGTGTGTGTGTGTGTGTGTGTGTGTGTGTGTGTGTGTGTGTGTGTGTGTGTGTGTGTGTGTGTGTGTGTGTGTGTGTGTGTGTGTGTGTGTGTGTGTGTGTGTGTGTGTGTGTGTGTGTGTGTGTGTGTGTGTGTGTGTGTGTGTGTGTGTGTGTGTGTGTGTGTGTGTGTGTGTGTGTGTGTGTGTGTGTGTGTGTGTGTGTGTGTGTGTGTGTGTGTGTGTGTGTGTGTGTGTGTGTGTGTGTGTGTGTGTGTGTGTGTGTGTGTGTGTGTGTGTGTGTGTGTGTGTGTGTGTGTGTGTGTGTGTGTGTGTGTGTGTGTGTGTGTGTGTGTGTGTGTGTGTGTGTGTGTGTGTGTGTGTGTGTGTGTGTGTGTGTGTGTGTGTGTGTGTGTGTGTGTGTGTGTGTGTGTGTGTGTGTGTGTGTGTGTGTGTGTGTGTGTGTGTGTGTGTGTGTGTGTGTGTGTGTGTGTGTGTGTGTGTGTGTCTGTGTCTGTGCGTGCGTGCGTGCGTGCGTGCGTGCGTGCGTGCGTGCGTGCGTGCGTGCGTGCGTGCGTGCGTGCGTGCGTGCGTGCGTGCGTGCGTGCGTGCGTGCGTGCGTGCGTGCGTGCGTGCGTGCGTGCGTGCGTGCGTGCGTGCGTGCGTGGCGTGCGTGCGTGCGTGCGTGCGTGCGTGCGTGCGTGCGTGCGTGCGTGCGTGCGTGCGTGCGTGCGTGCGTGCGTGCGTGCGTGCGTGCGTGCGTGCGTGCGTGCGTGCGTGCGTGCGTGCGTGCGTGCGTGCGTGCGTGCGTGCGTGCGTGCGTGCGTGCGTGCGTGCGTGCGTGCGTGCGTGCGTGCGTGCGTGCGTGCGTGCGTGCGTGCGTGCGTGCGTGCGTGCGTGCGTGCGTGCGTGCGTGCGTGCGTGCGTGCGTGCGTGCGTGCGTGCGTGCGTGCGTGCGTGCGTGCGTGCGTGCGTGCGTGCGTGCGTGCGTGCGTGCGTGCGTGCGTGCGTGCGTGCGTGCGTGCGTGCGTGCGTGCGTGCGTGCGTGCGTGCGTGCGTGCGTGCGTGCGTGCGTGCGTGCGTGCGTGCGTGCGTGCGTGCGTGCGTGCGTGCGTGCGTGCGTGCGTGCGTGCGTGCGTGCGTGCGTGCGTGCGTGCGTGCGTGCGTGCGTGCGTGCGTGCGTGCGTGCGTGCGTGCGTGCGTGCGTGCGTGCGTGCGTGCGTGCGGCTGCGTGCGTGCGTGCGTGCGTGCGTGCGTGCGTGCCGTGCGTGCGTGCGTGCGTGCGTGCGTGCGTGCGTGCGTGCGTGCGTGCGTGCGTGCGTGCGTGCGTGCGTGCGTGCGTGCGTGCGTGCGTGCGTGCGTGCGTGCGTGCGTGCGTGCGTGCGTGCGTGCGTGCGTGCGTGCGTGCGTGCGTGCGTGCGTGCGTGCGTGCGTGCGTGCGTGCGTGCGTGCGTGCGTGCGTGCGTGCGTGCGTGCGTGCGTGCGTGCGTGCGTGCGTGCGTGCGTGCGTGCGTGCGTGCGTGCGTGCGTGCGTGCGTGCGTGCGTGCGTGCGTGCGTGCGTGCGTGCGTGCGTGCGTGCGTGCGTGCGTGCGTGCGTGCGTGCGTGCGTGCGTGCGTGCGTGCGTGCGTGCGTGCGTGCGTGCGTGCGTGCGTGCGTGCGTGCGTGCGTGCGTGCGTGCGTGCGTGCGTGCGTGCGTGCGTGCGTGCGTGCGTGCGTGCGTGCGTGCGTGCGTGCGTGCGTGCGTGCGTGCGTGCGTGCGTGCGTGCGTGCGTGCGTGCGTGCGTGCGTGTGCGTGCGTGCGTGCGTGCGTGCGTGCGTGCGTGCGTGCGTGCGTGCGTGCGTGCGTGCGTGCGTGCGTGCGTGCGTGCGTGCGTGCGTGCGTGCGTGCGTGCGTGCGTGCGTGCGTGCGTGCGTGCGTGCGTGCGTGCGTGCGTGCGTGCGTGCGTGCGTGCGTGCGTGCGTGCGTGCGTGCGTGCGTGCGTGCGTGCGTGCGTGCGTGCGTGCGTGCGTGCGTGCGTGCGTGCGTGCGTGCGTGCGTGCGTGCGTGCGTGCGTGCGTGCGTGCGTGCGTGCGTGCGTGCGTGCGTGCGTGCGTGCGTGCGTGCGTGCGTGCGTGCGTGCGTGCGTGCGTGCGTGCGTGCGTGCGTGCGTGCGTGCGTGCGTGCGTGCGTGCGTGCGTGCGTGCGTGCGTGCGTGCGTGCGTGCGTGCGTGCGTGCGTGCGTGCGTGCGTGCGTGCGTGCGTGCGTGCGTGCGTGCGTGCGTGCGTGCGTGCGTGCGTGCGTGCGTGCGTGCGTGCGTGCGTGCGTGCGTGCGTGCGTGCGTGCGTGCGTGCGTGCGTGCGTGCGTGCGTGCGTGCGTGCGTGCGTGCGTGCGTGCGTGCGTGCGTGCGTGCGTGCGTGCGTGCGTGCGTGCGTGCGTGCGTGCGTGCGTGCGTGCGTGCGTGCGTGCGTGCGTGCGTGCGTGCGTGCGTGCGTGCGTGCGTGCGTGCGTGCGTGCGTGCGTGCGTGCGTGCGTGCGTGCGTGCGTGCGTGCGTGCGTGCGTGCGTGCGTGCGTGCGTGCGTGCGTGCGTGCGTGCGTGCGTGCGTGCGTGCGTGCGTGCGTGCGTGCGTGCGTGCGTGCGTGCGTGCGTGCGTGCGTGCGTGCGTGCGTGCGTGCGTGCGTGCGTGCGTGCGTGCGTGCGTGCGTGCGTGCGTGCGTGCGTGCGTGCGTGCGTGCGTGCGTGCGTGCTGCGTGCGTGCGTGCGTGCGTGCGTGCGTGCACTGCGTGCGTGCGTGCGTGCGTGCGTGCGTGCGTGCGTGCGTGCGTGCGTGCGTGCGTGCGTGCGTGCGTGCGTGCGTGCGTGCGTGCGTGCGTGCGTGCGTGCGTGCGTGCGTGCGTGCGTGCGTGCGTGCGTGCGTGCGTGCGTGCGTGCGTGCGTGCGTGCGTGCGTGCGTGCGTGCGTGCGTGCGTGCGTGCGTGCGTGCGTGCGTGCGTGCGTGCGTGCGTGCGTGCGTGCGCGTGCGTGCGTGCGTGCGTGCGTGCGTGCGTGCGTGCGTGCGTGCGTGCGTGCGTGCGTGCGTGCGTGCGTGCGTGCGTGCGTGCGTGCGTGCGTGCGTGCGTGCGTGCGTGCGTGCGTGCGTGCGTGCGTGCGTGCGTGCGTGCGTGCGTGCGTGCGTGCGTGCGTGCGTGCGTGCGTGCGTGCGTGCGTGCGTGCGTGCGTGCGGTGCGTGCGTGCGTGCGTGCGTGCGTGCGTGCGTGCGTGCGTGCGTGCGTGCGTGCGTGCGTGCGTGCGTGCGTGCGTGCGTGCGTGCGTGCGTGCGTGCGTGCGTGCGTGCGTGCGTGCGTGCGTGCGTGCGTGCGTGCGTGCGTGCGTGCGTGCGTGCGTGCGTGCGTGCGTGCGTGCGTGCGTGCGTGCGTGCGTGCGTGCGTGCGTGCGTGCGTGCGTGCGTGCGTGCGTGCGTGCGTGCGTGCGTGCGTGCGTGCGTGCGTGCGTGCGTGCGTGCGTGCGTGCGTGCGTGCGTGCGTGCGTGCGTGCGTGCGTGCGTGCGTGCGTGCGTGCGTGCGTGCGTGCGTGCGTGCGTGCGTGCGTGCGTGCGTGCGTGCGTGCGTGCGTGCGTGCGTGCGTGCGTGCGTGCGTGCGTGCGTGCGTGCGTGCGTGCGTGCGTGCGTGCGTGCGTGCGTGCGTGCGTGCGTGCGTGCGTGCGTGCGTGCGTGCGTGCGTGCGTGCGTGCGTGCGTGCGTGCGTGCGTGCGTGCGTGCGTGCGTGCGTGCGTGCGTGCGTGCGTGCGTGCGTGCGTGCGTGCGTGCGTGCGTGCGTGCGTGCGTGCGTGCGTGCGTGCGTGCGTGCGTGCGTGCGTGCGTGCGTGCGTGCGTGCGTGCGTGCGTGCGTGCGTGCGTGCGTGCGTGCGTGCGTGCGTGCGTGCGTGCGTGCGTGCGTGCGTGCGTGCGTGCGTGCGTGCGTGCGTGCGTGCGTGCGTGCGTGCGTGCGTGCGTGCGTGCGTGCGTGCGTGCGTGCGTGCGTGCGTGCGTGCGTGCGTGCGTGCGTGCGTGCGTGCGTGCGTGCGTGCGTGCGTGCGTGCGTGCGTGCGTGCGTGCGTGCGTGCGTGCGTGCGTGCGTGCGTGCGTGCGTGCGTGCGTGCGTGCGTGCGTGCGTGCGTGCGTGCGTGCGTGCGTGCGTGCGTGCGTGCGTGCGTGCGTGCGTGCGTGCGTGCGTGCGTGCGTGCGTGCGTGCGTGCGTGCGTGCGTGCGTGCGTGCGTGCGTGCGTGCGTGCGTGCGTGCGTGCGTGCGTGCGTGCGTGCGTGCGTGCGTGCGTGCGTGCGTGCGTGCGTGCGTGCGTGCGTGCGTGCGTGCGTGCGTGCGTGCGTGCGTGCGTGCGTGCGTGCGTGCGTGCGTGCGTGCGTGCGTGCGTGCGTGCGTGCGTGCGTGCGTGCGTGCGTGCGTGCGTGCGTGCGTGCGTGCGTGCGTGCGTGCGTGCGTGCGTGCGTGCGTGCGTGCGTGCGTGCGTGCGTGCGTGCGTGCGTGCGTGCGTGCGTGCGTGCGTGCGTGCGTGCGTGCGTGCGTGCGTGCGTGCGTGCGTGCGTGCGTGCGTGCGTGCGTGCGTGCGTGCGTGCGTGCGTGCGTGGCGTGCGTGCGTGCGTGCGTGCGTGCGTGCGTGCGTGCGTGCGTGCGTGCGTGCGTGCGTGCGTGCGTGCGTGCGTGCGTGCGTGCGTGCGTGCGTGCGTGCGTGCGTGCGTGCGTGCGTGCGTGCGTGCGTGCGTGCGTGCGTGCGTGCGTGCGTGCGTGCGTGCGTGCGTGCGTGCGTGCGTGCGTGCGTGCGTGCGTGCGTGCGTGCGTGCGTGCGTGCGTGCGTGCGTGCGTGCGTGCGTGCGTGCGTGCGTGCGTGCGTGCGTGCGTGCGTGCGTGCGTGCGTGCGTGCGTGCGTGCGTGCGTGCGTGCGTGCGTGCGTGCGTGCGTGCGTGCGTGCGTGCGTGCGTGCGTGCGTGCGTGCGTGCGTGCGTGCGTGCGTGCGTGCGTGCGTGCGTGCGTGCGTGCGTGCGTGCGTGCGTGCGTGCGTGCGTGCGTGCGTGCGTGCGTGCGTGCGTGCGTGCGTGCGTGCGTGCGTGCGTGCGTGCGTGCGTGCGTGCGTGCGTGCGTGCGTGCGTGCGTGCGTGCGTGCGTGCGTGCGGTGCGTGCGTGCGTGCGTGCGTGCGTGCGTGCGTGCGTGCGTGCGTGCGTGCGTGCGTGCGTGCGTGCGTGCGTGCGTGCGTGCGTGCGTGCGTGCGTGCGTGCGTGCGTGCGTGCGTGCGTGCGTGCGTGCGTGCGTGCGTGCGTGCGTGCGTGCGTGCGTGCGTGCGTGCGTGCGTGCGTGCGTGCGTGCGTGCGTGCGTGCGTGCGTGCGTGCGTGCGTGCGTGCGTGCGTGCGTGCGTGCGTGCGTGCGTGCGTGCGTGCGTGCGTGCGTGCGTGCGTGCGTGCGTGCGTGCGTGCGTGCGTGCGTGCGTGCGTGCGTGCGTGCGTGCGTGCGTGCGTGCGTGCGTGCGTGCGTGCGTGCGTGCGTGCGTGCGTGCGTGCGTGCGTGCGTGCGTGCGTGCGTGCGTGCGTGCGTGCGTGCGTGCGTGCGTGCGTGCGTGCGTGCGTGCGTGCGTGCGTGCGTGCGTGCGTGCGTGCGTGCGTGGCGTGCGTGCGTGCGTGCGTGCGTGCGTGCGTGCGTGCGTGCGTGCGTGCGTGCGTGCGTGCGTGCGTGCGTGCGTGCGTGCGTGCGTGCGTGCGTGCGTGCGTGCGTGCGTGCGTGCGTGCGTGCGTGCGTGCGTGCGTGCGTGCGTGCGTGCGTGCGTGCGTGCGTGCGTGCGTGCGTGCGTGCGTGCGTGCGTGCGTGCGTGCGTGCGTGCGTGGCGTGCGTGCGTGCGTGCGTGCGTGCGTGCGTGCGTGCGTGCGTGCGTGCGTGCGTGCGTGCGTGCGTGCGTGCGTGCGTGCGTGCGTGCGTGCGTGCGTGCGTGCGTGCGTGCGTGCGTGCGTGCGTGCGTGCGTGCGTGCGTGCGTGCGTGCGTGCGTGCGTGCGTGCGTGCGTGCGAGCGTGCGTGCGTGCGTGCGTGCGTGCGTGCGTGCGTGCGTGCGTGCGTGCGTGCGTGCGTGCGTGCGTGCGTGCGTGCGTGCGTGCGTGCGTGCGTGCGTGCGTGCGTGCGTGCGTGCGTGCGTGCGTGCGTGCGTGCGTGCGTGCGTGCGTGCGTGCGTGCGTGCGTGCGTGCGTGCGTGCGTGCGTGCGTGCGTGCGTGCGTGCGTGCGTGCGTGCGTGCGTGCGTGCGTGCGTGCGTGCGTGCGTGCGTGCGTGCGTGCGTGCGTGCGTGCGTGCGTGCGTGCGTGCGTGCG
>CAKJTD010000038.1:200339-317839 GCA_917499995.1 Ichneumon xanthorius | reverse complement strand
CCCGTGAAAAAAAATTACAATTTTTTTTTTATTTATTATTACCATTTTCATTTACGACAAATAGAACCCATTTACATCGAATCAAATAATAGTAATTTACGATTCTAGTGCGATAAAACTTATTCTGACGAGTGTGAGTTTGCAGCACGAACCGAAGGCGAGTGTTGCAATCACACGAGTTAAGAAAACGTTTTTCGCACGAGTATCGTACGAAATTTTATTTCAGAAGGTGCAAAAGAGGAGTTTTTCGCGCGCGAAGCGTGCGTAAAACTGCACTTTACGCACCGAGTGAAATAAAAAGTTTTTGGCATGAGTATTGTACCAAATTTTACTTCACAAGGTATAATAATAATAAAAATTGAGGTTTTGTGCACGCGAAGCGTATGCAAAGACGGCATGTTCCCACCGAGGGACATAAATTTTACTCGGTGTTACAACAGACTTAATAATAATTTAAATAATAATAATTTAAATAAAAAATGTTCTTTGTAATCGTCTGTGCAAAACACAATAACTTAATCAAACCAATTTTAAACCTAAGTTAGACTGTATAATAATTAAATATCAAACGTAAGTCAGCTTCATTAAATTTCCAAAAAGTTGTGAAGATTTTAATTAATTAATTAATTGATTTAATATTCTTATTAAATCAATTAAACGTCACAATTAAGTATAGCAGAGTGTGATACGCTTACCGCGTCAAAACATATTACAAATAGCCCATTAAACAGCGGCAATAAAGTTATAATAAACAAAAAAAAAAAACAAATTAAACCCGGAAACGTAAAAAATCTCATAAACAAAAGAAAAATACAAATGAAAAAAAAATTTATCAAAAACCAGAAAGAAAACACTGAAAAAATTATTGCAATAAGAAAGGACAACAAAAACTGTATACAACATAAATGTCTTATCGATGATTTGTACAAAAAATGCGAACAAAAATTAAATGCTTTTAGAATAGTAAAAAATTACACTGCCAAATTTGGATTACAAAGAAACAATAAATAAAAAAGAGCAAAATTTAAGTCGAATGCATGAAACAAGACACAACTTTGATTACAAAGATTAAGAATATTTTGTTCTTTTTGGGAACTTTTAGCATTATTGAAGACAGTTCCTCAAGCGATAATGAGACTATATTAGAATTAAATATTAAACGTTAGTCAGCTTCATTAAATTTCCAAAAAGTTGTGAAGATTTTAATTGATTAATGAATTGATTTAATATTCTTATTCTCATTGATTCATTGATTTTATTTAATATTGTTATAAAATAAATTAATAAATAAAAAATAGAATCATAACGTCTTTCATGAGAAGAACAAACAGAAAATTTAAGAATTTCTCACCCAAAACAATATTTTTTTTTCACTGAGAAGGAAAGTAAAACACATTCATTATTTATTGTTTACAAACGTATAAAATTTTATTATCTGTACCATATGAGATATATTTTTTCTTACATCGTTTTATTATTATTGTTTTTTACCAATACAAATACGTGTACTTAAATGAACTTAGGAACTCTTGTACGTAAATATATTCATACTGATTATTAATTTCTTTTAAATAATAAATATCAATTGTAGTACCATCCTCTCGGAAGCTGCTGAGCATTAAACGCAGTTAAATTTACTTACGCTTGAGGTAATTGCTGCATAAGTCCAGGTATCGGTACCGGCACTGGTACATACTGAACTTGAGACGACGAATAATTTTGAGCTGGAGCCATTTCGCGATTAAGACGGTATAAGTAATTTCCCCTTCTATTATTATTGAAAGTGCGTCTTCCGTTGTACGCAGCACCTCTGTTAATGTAAGATACACCTCGTCCACCATCAAAATTACCCCTATTCGAGAAAGATCTCCCCCTGAAGCCATAAGAAAGATTTCTGCGACCATAAGCACTTCCACGATGAGAGAATCGGTTTCTGTTACTTGGCCATACTCCTCGATAGCCACTACCGGTTTCGCGAAGGACTTCATCAACAGTAACTCGAATAAGTTCATAGGGACTCTGAAAGTAAAAGAAATGAAAGACAACAGAAATAATAATATTGCGAAACGACATAAATGTGAGAATAGAAGAATGGACATGCATACATAAAGAAATAATAAGGCAATTTTCAATTTCATCAATTTAAAAAATGTAAACGGTAGTATACAAAAAAAAAACACTATATAAAATTTCTTTTAACTAAAATAACTTTTTAACATACTATAATCGGTTGATGGGGAATTGAATCATGCTGATGAATACACGGATTAGAAGCCGATGTTGAATTCATGTTTCTTGCACTGAAATTCTGGCCATTTCTGTCTTGTAGATAATGCTCAGGTCCTATAGTAGCACAATTTTGACAATTTTCTTGCTGTCGAATGTGCTGAATTCCTATCGCAGCTGCATTCTGATGGTTGTTTCCCTGTCGAACAACTTGAGGTGGCATCATAGCTACATTTTGCCCTATTTCTCTCTGTCGGACAACTTGAGATGGCATCATAGGTACATTTTGCCCTATTTCTCTCTGTCGGACAACTTGAGATTGTATCATAGGTACATTTTGCCCAGTTTCTCTCTGTTGGACAACTTGAAGTCCCATCGCAGCTATATTTTGTTCATTCCCTTCCTGTCGAACAACTTGAACTCCCATCACAGCTATATTTTGTTCATTCTCTTCCTGTCGGACAACTTGAACTCCCATCGCAGCTATATTTTGTTCATTTTCTTCCTGTCGGACAACTTGAACTCCCATCGCAGCTATATTTTGATGAATTCCATCCTGAACATGCTGAAGTGCTCCCGCAGCACAATTTACACAATTTTCTTGCGGTCCACGTTGCTAAAGTTCAACAAAAACAATTGCAGAATAGTTATTTTTACTAAATTTATAGCAAAGTCAACATACATTTATTAAATTCTCACATTTTCCACATGCTGTCCATCAGGTGGTATATTCTGAATCCCCCCCGTCGGTGCAACTAAAGGCTGTCCACCTTCTCCGGACATTTTCCTAAGATAGAACAATTTTATTATTTTTTTTTTCATTTAATTTATAAACTTAATTTTTTTTAGGTTACAGATACAAAAATTTTCTTTACTTTTATTATCATAAATATTTCGAATTAAAAAATTATATACATCCACAAAATTATCTACAATATAATGGCTGAAATAAAACACAATACTTACGGATTAATTTCGTAAATTTAACAAATAACACCGGCCCGAAGATTAGCTATAAATTCTATAGTAATGTCGATGACAGTGATCGATAACGACGTTTCGACAGTGGCACTGAATGCAAATTCCGTGAACAATGATAGCAACTGCTATTTCCGAGTGAACGTAGCCACACATTTGCTCGGTACAGTCGACACGTTACGATCTTAGACATAAATACTATTATAACTTCACCGAATTCAACAACATTATTTTTTGTAGACGGTTAAGTCCCAAGTCCCAAGTAATTCACATGTAGTTTGATTATATTCGTGTTTTCGACGAATACGAATTAGTGAGAATATTAGTGTAAAAAAGTGTGAAATTCCAGACTACTTTTCACTAAAGTGTACATTGGTACCTATCATTTCAGTGTCAACATTTCATGTAAAATGTTTGGTACTGTTTATCGTATCCAACAAATACGTTTCTTTTTTTTCAAAGTATCAATCTACTTCCATAAATAAACCTTCGAATTCGAGAAGAGTAGTGTTTTTGTGAGTATTCGTATCTATTTTTTTATTTTCTGTAGATTATAAATAATTGTTACCATAGACGAAAAAGGCCATTGTCAATCGCAACGCAGGAGGTTAGTAATTCAAGAGGTATATCGAGAGACGATAAATGTTGAATTTTATTTTCTTGCTTTATTATTATTATTAAATAATAAAAAGAAATAAGTACATTTTGATGAAAAAAGCTAAAATGACGTGTAAAAAAAAAATTCACAAAGTAAAAGGAGATGGAAATTGTTTGTTTCGCTGTATGAGTTACGCTCTATACGGGAATGAAGGCTATTACAACCGTTGTCGTTTAGACATAGTATCCTACATAATGGATCATTGGGATACTGAAGAAATTAACGTGAATAACGTCCATTCAACGGGTGTAACACTGAATAAAAACTCCTACTTCACAAAAATGTCAAGAAACGGAGAATACGGAACAGAATATGAAATTATTATATTTGCGAATCTTCATAATAAAATCGTCAACGTTTATCGTCACCTATCTGACAACACCGACGATTTACTTATTCTTCACTATCCGTGGAATTCAGATTCTAACGATCCAAATGCTATTCACTTTCGATTCTCAGGAATGAAAGAACAAAATAATATGGACGGACATTACGATTTACTTATAGATGAATTCGAAGATGAAAATATTTTGCCACAATCTCTCATGTCGCTCAGTCGATCACAACCAGAAATTGAGATTACAACAAAAAGTACTGAAACTTTAGAAAATATTTGCGAAAAGCTTTCACAAAAATTGTCCAATTTAAGTATTTCCCAGTCGAATAATACTAGTACTCCACAAGATAAAAATAATACAAATTATAATTTACAAAGCAACATAATAAAGGACTCAACCGAAAAACAGAAAGAAACCAATGTCAAATATGAAACAAATTCTAGTAAACAACCAAAGGTACAAACGAATGAAACGAATCCAAACTTTAGGAGAAGTGAAAGAATAAAAAATCTTATAAACAAAGATAAGTTTGCCGTAAACCCAATAAATTTACAAGAAAGCTACAAAAATCTTACAAAAACGTCACCATTAAGTATAATGGAGTGCGATACGCTTATCGCATCGAAACATCATATTACAAATAGTCCATTAGACAACGGCAATAAAGTTATAATAAACGAAAAAAAACAAAATCAATCCCGGAAACGTAAAAAATCTCATAAACAAAGAAAGATACAAATGAAAAAAAATATGTTAAAAACCAGAAAGAAAACCCTGCAAAAATTATTGCTATAAGAGAGAAAAACAAAAACCGTATGAAACGTAAACGTCTTAACGATGATTTGTATAAAAAATACGAACAAAAATTAAATGCTTCTAGAATAAAAATTGCACGGCCAAATTTGGATTACAAAGAAACAGAAAACGAGCAAAATTTAAGTCGAATGCATGAAATAAGACAAAACTTGGATTACAAAAAAAAAGAAAACGAGAATAATGTAAGTCGAATGCATGAAACAAGACAAAACTTGGATTTCAGAAAACAAGAAAACGAGAAAAATATAAGTCGAATGCATGAAACAAGACAAAACTTGGATTATAAAAAAAAAGAAAACGAGAAAAATATAAGTCGAATGCATGAAATAAGACAAAACTTGGATTACAAAAAAAAAAGAAAACGAGAAAAATGTAAGTCGAATGCATGAAACAAGACAAAACTTGGATTTCAGAAAAAAAGAAAACGAGAAAAATATAAGTCGAATGCATGAAACAAGACAAAACTTGAATTACAGAAAAAAAGAAAACGAAAAAAATATAAGGCGAATGCATGAAACAAGACAAAACTTTAATTACAAAGATAAAGAATATTTTGTTAATTCTGAACGAATTCAATCTCTACGAACAAATCCAGAGTTTAAAAAACATGAACAAATAAAAAATGTACAAAACACAAGAAAAATTCGTAAACAAGTTCGAGAAACAAACAAACGTAAACGCGCTGAAAGTTTAGATAAAATAAGAAAAAAAAGAAAATCTACACAAGTATGCAAAAAAGAGAAACTGATATCTAATGTATTGAAATTATTACAAAGTGTGACTTTTAGCATTATTGAAGACAGTACCTCAAGCGATGATGAGAATAATGAATATACATATGATTCATATAATTTGAAAAATCGTGAAGAATTTACAGCTAAAATAGACAAATACATTAAATCTTTAAAAGAAGGCCCAACATGGATTTGTTCAAGTTGTGGGGGATTATGGTTTCAAAAATCAATAAAATCTTACACTGAAAATATCTTACAAACAAAGGTGAATAAAATATTTAAAAATTGGCAAGGAATATGCTTAATAAAAACAAACGATAAAATTATTTTGTGTTCTACTTGTAAAAATGCAATTTTTAATAAGAAAATTCCGCAGTTAGCATTAATAAATGGTTTACAATTTCCTGAAATACCTCAAGAATTGCAAAATATGCTACCGATAGAAGAACGATTGGTATCACCACGTTTGCCTTTCATGCAAATCAGACATCTTGGTATAGGTCGTCAATTTGGATTAAAAGGTAATTGTGCAAATGTACCGATAAATATTAATACAACAGTTACTGTGCTTCCTAGAAGTCGAAATGATGATCAAACTGTTCATGTACAACTTATGAGAAGAATGACCGACAAGCAACCTTACGCTTTTCAAACATTAAGACCAGCAAAAGTTTTTCAAGCTGCACAATTTTTTATAACTCAACCGCTTTATAAAAAGCATAATATTGCTCTCGCAGAAGAATGGTTAAATGATATTGCAAAAGATACTAATGATTCATCAAATATCGTACACAATCAAAACGAAGAAACATTATCGAATAATGATGACTGGGATGAAACTATAAATGATCTTCCAATTAATCTTGATATTGAAGAAACACTTTTACAAGATGAACTTCTGTGTATTAAATTCGCACCGGGTCAAAATCAAAAGCCTATATCATTATTAATGGATGAAAATGTCGAAGAATTATGTTTTCCTACTATTTATTGCGGACAAAGCAGAGTAATTAAGGGTCGCCTCACTATTGGTCAAATAGCTAAATCAGAAGCTCGAATGTTCGATCGAAGATGCGCCAAAAATATACCAAAACTAATGTTCAGCCACTGTCGTATCGTCTAAGTAAATTGACGTCTAATATTGGAATTAGCATAAGAAAAAAAAATACCAGTCAAACAAAGTTACTGTTCAAAACATATTAACAGACAATTTTATAGAAAATTTAATTCAACAAAATGATGGTTATCGAATCTTACAAGTAGATAGATCAAGCCCATCATTTTGGGAAGCAAAAAAAAAGAATGTCATGAGCATGATTCGTCAACTTGGAATGCCTACAATATTTCTAACATTATCTGCAGCTGAAACGAAATGGATAGAATTACTTACAATATTGGTCAAAGTTGTCGACAATAAAGATGTGTCAACAGAAGAATGTAATAATCTCAATTGGGAAGAACGATGTCGATTAATTCAATCAGATCCAATTACATGTGCTAGATATTTTGATAATCGCATTAGAGAATTGTTTAAAGTTTTAATGTTTAAAAATGGCATTTTTGAAAATTATAATGTCCTTGAATTTTATTGGAGAGTTGAATTTCAACACAGAGGAAGCCCACATGTACATTGTATATTGTGGCTTGAGAATGCTCCAATATTTGATAGCTTAAATAAAGAGTCAATAAGAGAATGTGAATCATTCATTGATAAATTTATCACAAGTTACAATGATCCGAATATAAAAAATCTAATTGCGTATCAAGTACATAAACACAATGCCACCTGCAAAAAAACAATGTCGATTGAGAGGAACGAACATTTTTTTTGTAGATTTGGATTTCCTAAATTGCCAATGACCGAAACAAAAATTCTTATGCCAAATAAAGATGTTGAAAAAGGAAAACAAAAAAAAGTAATTGAACAATGGAATAAAATTAATGAAATCACCCACATGATAGCAAGTCAAAAACCTCCTGAAAATATTACTTGCATACAAGACTTTCTAGATACAATAAAGTGTACGGAACAAGAATATATTAATATCATTGAATACAATTTAAAACGACCAACAATTTTTTTGAAAAGATGCATTAAAGATTTACGTATCAATTGTTATAATAAACTTATATTACAATTAAATAAAGCCAACATGGACATGCAATTTATATTAGATCCATATGCCTGCGTTGGCTACATAATTAATTATATTGGCAAAAGTCAAAGAGGTTTATCAAAATTATTTAAAGATGCTGCTGATGAAGTTCGTCGTGGTAATGCTTCGGTGCAAAATCAATTACGTAATATAGTCAATGTATTTGTTAATAAAACTGAAGTGTCTGCTCAAGAAATAGCTTATCATATATTAAGTATCCCATTATCGAATGCATCTAGAAGTTGCATTTACATAAATACTTCTCCCTGTGATGAACGATGTCATTTACTAAAATCTAAAAAAGAACTTGAAAAATTATTAACTTCAGATCCCGAATCTACTGCTATTATGATGATAGGATTAATTGATCATTATATTGTTCGCCCAGATGAACTTGAAAATTATTGTTTAGCGGATTTTGCTGCAAAGTGTAATTATTCGCGTACTCGCAAATCATTACAAAACTTTGATGAAATCAATGATGACAACGATGATATTGGAAGTGTTGAAAGCAATGAACTTGTAGCAAAAAAGAAACCATTAAAATTGAAAGATAATTCAGGATTTATTACATTACGTTAAGCAACAAAAGTAATCAGATATCGACGTTACAATGCGGTACAAGACGAATTCAATTTTTATAGAGAACAATTGATGTTATTTAAACCATGGCGAAATGAAAACGAATTTAGTGATGTTAGCAATCCGCGCCAATTTTATGAAGATAATCTTGAAATAATAAAAATGAATAGAATGAAATATATAAAAAATGATACAATTGAAAGAGACTTAACTGATGCTTTTGAAGAAATAATAAATGATGAAAATCAGTTGATTGATGACCAAGTAAGAGAAGTCCACAAAAAAATACCTAATGAATTAGCTATTTATGACCCTGAAGAATTGAATGCTGATATAGCAACGGAAATGTCCAATAATCCAACAACATTTGACATCGTAAAAAAGATAATATTACCACGGCTATTAACAGATGATGAATATTACACTTTGATACGTAATTTAAACGAGAAACAATATAGATATCATCATAATTTCATTTATCACCTAAGAAAAAATGACCATCAACCATTTTATCACTTTATCAATGGCGGTGCTGGTGTTGGTAAAAGTCAATTAATCAAAGCTTTGACGCAAACTGGAATAAGACATTATAATAAAATTCCAGGAAATGATCCGAATGACGTGCATATACTTCTGTGCGCGCCTACGGGAAAAGCCGCTTTCAACATAAGAGGTGTAACGCTTCATACAGCATTCCATTTACCTATCAATCGTGATACTTTGAATAAATTACAAGATGATGAATTAAATACTTTGAGCACAAAATTGCGTAAACTGAAACTTATAATTATAGATGAAATATCAATGGTTGGTAGCAGAATATTTAATTTCGTTAATAAAAGGCTGCAAGAAATTTTTCATACATCTGATCCTTTTGGTGGAATATCTATGGCCGTATTCGGTGATTTCAATCAATTAAGACTTGTGCTTGATAGCTGGATTTTTAGTGTAAATAAGAACGATTCTTTAGCAATACTAAGTGGTCCGTACTTATGGAACTTATTTTTTATATACGAATTAGACGAAATTATGCGTCAAAAAGATGACTCAACATTCGCAAAAATGTTAAATCATTTAGCTATAGGAGAATTGAATGAAGATGAAAATAACTTATTTAAATCTCGAGAAGTTGAAAATTTAATGAAAGAGAACATAATTATACCACCGCAGGCATTACATTTATTTGCAACTAATGCAGAAGTCAATGCATATAACTCATCATATCTACAACAACTCAATACTGAATTTTGTAACATTGAAGCATACGATGTATGCATAGGATCGCAATCAGTCAAAAATAAGCAAAAAATTTTAAACCATACCAAGACTCTTCCTGTTACGAAAACACAAGGCTTACCATTTCAAATATTAGCGAAATTGACAGCGCGATACATGTTAACTGTAAATATCGACACTGAAGATGGTTTAACTAACGGAGCATGTGGACGGTTGAAATACATGACCTGGGGATCTGATAGTAAAAATCAACGAATACCGATAAAATTATACCTTGAATTTGACGATCCTACTGTTGGTAACAAAGCCCGAACAAAATGGAAAAGCTACATGGAAAAATTCGGCATTAACATAAATTGGACACCCATTGAACAAGAGATTCGAACTATAGTGACGAAACAAAACAATTTATGCCAAGTAATGAGAAGACAGTTTCCACTCGTACCAGCCGAAGGTATCACAATACATAAATCACAAGGAAGTACTTTTACAAGTATAGTAGTTCATATTGGTTCCAAAACAATGGAATCGCGAATGTTATACGTTGCATTTAGCAGAGTTACATCAATGAAAGGACTTTTTATCGAAGGAAAATATAAACCTTCAAAACCCAGTTTGAGTGAAAAACATTCGAAAAACATTTACAATTAAGTTTACAATTTCCACAAGATTACAAAATGCCCGATAAAATAAGAATTATGTTTCAAAATGTGAGATCATTGAACAAGCATATCAATGATATAAAGCATGACAAAGGTTTAATATCGGCAGATGTACTCATTTTCGTAGAAACATGGACGTTACCGAATGACTTCTTATCGATAGACTCATTTCTTTGTCACCATTATTTAGACTGTCAAAAAGTTCGTAAGCCATTTGGGCATGCCGTATTTATTCAAATATCTTTACTTGGATGCATTACACAATTTTATCATGAATGTTATGAAGAACAAATAGATGTCACCGGAATATTAATCAAAAACGTAATAATCATATATCTTTACAGTAAACCAAAAGCTCCCTATGAAAAATTAGAATTACTCATTCGTGAAGCATTTAATAAAAGTAAAAACATGCAATACTCTATATCAAAAATTGTTATTGTTGGAGATTTTAATATTAATTTTGTAACGGCCGCAGCCTAACTATTTCGACTTTAACCTTTCGACTTTAATATTTATTCGAGGGTATCGATACGGAGCGTTTCCGTTCGATACGCTCTTCAAAGAAGCCCTTAAGGCTATCGAAGCATCCGGACCGCCGTGAGCGTCCACTTATCTAGCTTAGACTAAACATCCTTCGACTCTTTATTCCTTTGTAACAGCGAGCGCGAAGCCCTCAGCTTCACGCCCGCTTCAATCAGTTCAGCTCCGACGACCGACCAGTGCGGTACACTCTCCCAAACAATTAACGCTACGACTAATAAAGTACGTATATAATTTATTCAATCCGGCTTCAAGTTAACATCGATCATCCTAAGACCCAAGCGGCCATCCGTCACATTTGGTGTCAGAAGTGGCGCTACCACGTAAACACGCCTACATAAAAAAAATAATAACAATTGAAAAAAAAAGTTTTAACATTTTATATTAAAAAAAAAAAATAATCTGACACCCGTGTACATCCGTCACATTGGTGTCAGAAGTGCCGGAACCATTCAAACACGTTCACATTAAAAAAAAAAAAAAATTAATAAAATTTAGCTTTTATAAAAAAAAATTTTTGATACTCGCGTTTGAGCCGCAGCTCACGCACCCGGAATCAACAAACGTGCTCGAGCCGTGCTCCCACACAAAAAAAACAGTGAATAACAACAAAACGAAAAGTGACACAGTGAAAAAAAAACGACAGTGAAAAAAAAAACTAACAGCGAACGAAACACGGTGATCAACAGAAAAAAAATACAACGAACAGTGACAAACAGTGAAAAGATACAAAAATAGTATAATATACTGAACAGACACTTATTAAATAATATATTCAACATTGACAAAAAAAAAAAACAACAACAAAAGTTACAAGTGAGAGTGTACGGAGTGAGCGAGCGACGTCGGGTATACCGACCGCCGAAAGTCCTCGCGCAGCGGCAGCCGCCAACGTTACCACCGGCGAGCCGTCATCGATCGCGGCATCGATCCGCCACGGATGTGATCCGCCGCACCGACGTCTCGACGCCCACCGTCCCTAAAATTTTAAATCCCTTTTTCTCAAATATACACGTAAAATCCCGTTTTGTCATTTGCTTCACTTCAACACAAAGTAAACGCGCCTCACGTAGATGGCAGCGAATGATTAAGGAGAATAATAATACAACATTTATCGAAATACACAAAAAAAGTATAACCAAAATATAAAAAAAATTGTATGGATGCGAATAAAAAAAAAAATAAAAATAAAGTAATTAAAAAAAAGACAATTTTAAATAAAACTTTGACTAGAGCATTACAAATATTTTTAAACAATATTTACAAATAACAATACATTTTCAAACCTTTTTGAGCATTAACAAAATCTTTTTTTTCTCTTCCTTTAACTACATTTTGTCTTGTATAACTTCGAATTTTATTTTCATTTTGCCCTTTACCAAAGTATTCTTTTTTTTTTGTGTGAATATTAAATAATGTCAGTTTCGAATTCAATCCAGTCTTTTTTTCACATATTCGATCATATATTTTAGCATAAGGATTTTAAAAAAAATATATAAAAAGTCCCCTTTTTCTCCAATACGTCAATTCTCTTTTTGCCTTTCTTTTCACTTCCACATAAAATAAACGTGCGACACATGGCAGCGAATAAAAAATTAATACAAAATTGATAGATATCAGTAAAAAAAAAGTAATAAAAAAAATCTTAATATATACAATTACATAAAAAAAACAGAAACAAAAACAAAAAAATAACAATATTTGCGAACAAAATTTAACACACTTTATCCAAATTAATACATTTTTAAAACCTTTTTCTCAATGTTAATAAAACCTTATTTTCATTCAATTAAAATTTGTTTTATATAACTTCGAATTTATTTTCCGTTTTGCGCATTATCAACTTTGGCGAATATTAAACAATTACCGTTTCGATTTCAATTCATTTTTTTTTTTCACATGTTAGATAAAACTCTTCAGCATTTACAATAGAAATAGTCTTTATATTTTACAATTTTTACACATTTTTGAAAATTTATCAAACATTTACATAATCATCAGTTATGGCAACCAATAATATTGCGTTTCGCGATGTTTGCAGCGCAATACCATCGTTCGATGGTGAAAATATACCAATTCACAACTTTCTACGCACTTGTAGAAAGGTAGCAGAGATGGTTTCCGAAATTGACCAACTGCGATTTTTAAACATAATTTCTCTAAAACTATTTGGATCGGCTGCAGATATAGCAGATTCGAAAACGCATCTTACACTCGAAGCGCTCCTGAGAGATCTCAGAAATGCCTTCGAAAAACCAGTAGAATTATCCGATTTCGAATTAGAATTGACGTCTAACGTACAAAATTACAACGAATCTGTTAGGGACTACGCAATGCGTACACGAAAAATCATCAAAAGAATCGAAGAGCACCTCAAAGAACTATACACAGATCAAGAAAAACAACAGTACCTGAAAAACAGATTGCAAGAAGTAAACCAAACAGTAATTAAATCCTTTATCCGTGGACTTTGTGACCAAGTTGCAAATTTGCTCTTGTTAAAAAAGTTTCCAACCCTCGACGATGCAATTGACGAGGCATTAAACATCGAAAACGAACTAGTCCGCAGACAAACTATGTACCAAACATCGAAACGCGACCAATCGCAAACCAGGGATAAAAGCTCGGAAACAGCCAAATTTCGATTCACTCAGGCTACCAACAGTAACGGACTTAAATTCTGCGAAGTACATCGGGAAAACCCTACACATTCGACATCGAACTGTTCCATACAACAACTACGCGAAAACACGAACACTCGCGCTAACGGTCGTCAATATCAAAGTCACTCACGAGATAACTACCAAAACAATTCGCGTGACAATTACAACAATTCGCGTGACAATTACAACAATTCGCGTGACAATCACAACAATTCCCGCAACAACTCGCGCGATAATTATAACAATCCACGTGACAATCAGAACGACTCGCGACACGACGATTTGCGAGATCGCAATTATCAAAACGACCGAAAATATCGTGACAACTCGTACAATCGAAACTATCGAGATAGTTCACGCGACCGAAATTATCGAGACAGTTCACGTGACCGAAACTATCGAAACAAATCACGAGATAGCAGGCTCAGCGATTCGCGAAATCGCCAAATATCCGATCAACAGTCGAGCCTCGATATAGCACAGATCGAACAGATTTTTCAACGCCTACTTAAACAAAAAGAAGCAAAGTGCTCCACGAGACTTCGCAACAGAAATCAAGTCTCAACAGTGTACGACGTAAGTGTCGAAAAAACTGAACAAGTCCTCCTTAAACAGACAAAGCAATCACAAGAAGAAACAAACCAATTACCGAAAAAGACAGAATCAAAACAAATAACGGAGAGTGTACCGATAAAAATTGATTTATCCATTGACGACGAAACACCGCAAACTGAAACATCAGAAAAGGAAGCTGAACTCATAAAAATACCTACACGGAAACCGACTAGGCGAATATTAAAAGGAATACGCAGAATCAAACTACAACGGAAACCGATTCAAAAATGTCTAATGGATTCATCCGAAGACGAAGCCGAAGAAATAAAGGAACCACACAAACAACATAGGAAACGAGATGACACTGAAACAAAATATAAGTATACAGACATAGACGATAGTACAACGGAAGAAGAGCAGGACAACGAGAGCCCAATGAGGCCGCAAAAAACAAAGAGCCCAACGAGGCCACAAAAAATAAAAAGCCCAACGAGGCAACAAAAAGCAGAAAGCCCAACGAGGCCAGATAAAACAGAAAGCTTATCGCAGCTAAACAAAAACGAGTTTCGCGAAAAAGTCAGCCCTGACGGGGCAACCGGCTACTTATACGGTGACAAAAGCGAAAAAACAATGGAACTCAAAACAAAAACGACAACTCTAAGGCACGGAATATTGAAAACGAGACGGAAGACGAGACAGAATCCGAGAATGAAAATTCCAACAGACAAGGATTCAAACCGTTACCGACGAACATCGGAGAATCGTCTGGTGACGAAAATTGTGGTAAACCACCCGTAAAACCAACTTTCAGATCGCCTCCAACAATTGCACAGGAAAAGGATGACCCTCCGAAAGCCGCACAAATACTAGTGCAACTTGATAACTCACTGCCAATTCGCGACGAAAAAATACCAAATTCGGAAAACTCAGTACAACCATCAATACAACTGAATCCCGAACTGTCACGAGAACATAAGGATGCCGCGAAACTCGAAAATCAATCAGTAAATACCGACATAGCAAATGAACTATCACCACCAATGACACTGGATTCGCGACAATTTGATCCACCTTGGCATCAAGAAACAAGCGCATCGGAGAAAAATAAACACAGCATACCACAGGAAGTACCACCGAACTTCCGATCACCACCGATTCCTAGAAACGTTTCAGAACTCGGAAGTTTACCATCGCCTTTCAGCTGTATTGAATGCGCAACGAAATCCAAAATGGATGCTCCATCACCCGTGCATTCCAATATTGGACTACCATCGATAAACGCTGAACGAACAAATGATTCTGAACAACATCCTGCACAAACACCAGTGCAACCGAACTTCAGGTCACCACCAATACTTCATTGTGACGTAAAAATTGATACACCGAAAGCTAACAATTATCAACCAATGATACTAATATCGCGCAACAAAGTGTTACCAGAAACGATCAGCAATCTTCTATCGAATCTAACATCAAATCGCAGAATATCGCCTGGATGCGCATAATATGCATTATTGGCCTTAAACAAACATACCGATCATTGACAAAAAAAAACAAATATAGGAAAATATTCATTAGCGATTAACCTAAAACTAAATATAAGGTAAATTAATTCCTACACTTAAATACAACTAACACTATCCACACTAAAAAAAAAAAATTCAAAAAAAAAAACCTAATAAAACAGATACACAGAAAATTTAAAAGTCAGAATGTAGACAAAAACCAAGCCACCAAGATACATAATAGAACCAAATGAACCGCAAATTCTTTTCCGGACAACCAGACAATTTGACAAACTACAGTAATAGGGTTATACTTCTCACAAACAAATCACAACTAAACAAATACACACAAAACCCATATAGTTATTCACACGTACATTTAAGCTACATTTACTTCGATACAAGCGCGCATCCATCAATATATTTGATTATTAAATTTACTTCGTAAATAGAAACATGAGAAAAACGGAAACAAATAAAACAAAAACAAAATTGAGACAATGACAATCTAACAAAAAAAAACAGATGTTTATATACATTGTCTGAGACATGCTCTGCGACACACGTATTTTAATGCAACAAAGAAAAAACGAAAGTCAGCAACTTTATATTTATAACAAAAAAAATCGTATGGGAACAATCATATCCCAATATCAATCAATATCAATGTCAATTTGATTTATTTCATTTTTTTTTCTTCTTTCGCAACGAAATTATTGTCTACCCTTTTGGCCAATATATATTTGCTATGTTTTTTTTTTCATACTATAAATACTCGTGTTAATCATTTTACCTATTCCAGAAACAATTTCCATCTTTTACCACCAAACCACTTCCAAATAACATACCTAACCCACTAACCACCACTAATCAGAACTTAGAATGTTACAGGCATTACAACCATCAAAATTCCAAATTATAACCGAAATACCAGGGAAAAGAATGAACATTGGAATACAAAGAATACCAGGAAACGGAAAATCTACCAAATACGGACAATTTTACCAAAAACGGAATAAATATTTTGGAAAATCGAACATGGAACTTCACCAACCGAACGAAACAGGATAACATTTTAATTTTTCTTAACCATTTTTAACACCAAATTTGAACCCATCCAATTTAACCAAACCATTCCCACTAACATGAACAACTAAAAATTTTACTGAGTTACAGATATCAACAACCACCAACTATTTAAAAAAAAAAAACAACAGGAGTGTACCGCAAATCAACTTCAAAACCATGGGATTTCAATCATCCAAACCAACATGGACAACAACTAGGAGTTTTACTTAATCAACAATCAACAATCAACAATCATCAATCAAATAACAACACAATTTACACAAAATGAAAATATCTTAGAAAATCAAATAACTTTTTAATTATATCGAGTCACACTTAACAAATCATGTCAAATGTAAAATCCGTAATATCCGATGCGGGGCATCGTTTCCTCCCAGAGGGGGAGTGTAACGGCCGCAGCCTAACTATTTCGACTTTAACCTTTCGACTTTAATATTTATTCGAGGGTATCGATACGGAGCGTTTCCGTTCGATACGCTCTTCAAAGAAGCCCTTAAGGCTATCGAAGCATCCGGACCGCCGTGAGCGTCCACTTATCTAGCTTAGACTAAACATCCTTCGACTCTTTATTCCTTTGTAACAGCGAGCGCGAAGCCCTCAGCTTCACGCCCGCTTCAATCAGTTCAGCTCCGACGACCGACCAGTGCGGTACACTCTCCCAAACAATTAACGCTACGACTAATAAAGTACGTATATAATTTATTCAATCCGGCTTCAAGTTAACATCGATCATCCTAAGACCCAAGCGGCCATCCGTCACAATTTACTTAATGAAAGTGATAAACGAACTCGTCGTCTTTGTAAATTGATGACTGATCTGCAGTTACAGCACGTTACACCTTATGCGGCTTATTCAACAATATATAGCACACAAATTGATTTTTGTTTCGCTTCTCAAGAAATGAAAGCCACATATTATGAGAGTATAACAAGTGACCATAAAGCTATTTGGTTTGATGTATAAAAGGTAATAGTTTTATTAAATGTACATGTCATATCTGTTAAATGTATTTTACAAAAACGTTATATGAAAAAAATGCTTGAATTAATACAGCATTATAATAAAAGGAGGAGTTGGCTGGTTAGAAGGAGAGGTAGAGAATGATTTACAATGTTCTATAATTCTGTTTCCACCTGCATTTTATCTTTTATCTATAAAACTGCATTATCACGGATGTTGGTTATTTCAATTCACGCCGCAAATTTTGTTAAATATTTTTTAATTTATTATTAATGATCGAATTATCTAGTGAACCAATTTGCTCACACTTACTAATATGATGTTAAATCCTACTTTCGGACCCATTTATTTTGCGATCTATATCACTAGAGTTGTATACAAGAAGTTTCACAGACTCCTTTTACTAAATTTTATCTCAATACTTAAAACTTATCCAATAGCCAAAACAAATTTTTATTCTAATAAGAAACCGAATTCTAGAATTTATGTGTAAATCACACTCGTGGAGGCCAGTACAAACATTAGAATAGATGTCATAAATTGTAACCGAGCGCAAAGCTTAACTTGTATCGCGGGTCTTTTTATCCCCCAATTAACATCAAAAAGCCGTATCATGCGTACCTTGTATACAGACAACACGCCTTTCTAATGTTGGTCACAATATAGAAACGAAGCGCATAGCGCAACAGGCAATTATTACAATGGAGCGCGACAACAGATGGTCGTGCCTATTGCGAAAAAGCGAAGCTTTTTTGCCATTTTCTTTAGTTTCCAAAATTGTGCATCGGACATCCGTATCAAACTTTGAAACTTGGGAATGAATCAAAATATCTTTCGCCGTCTTAATTCATTATATAGTTAACATATAGCCCAACAAATTTAAAATTATTTAGACATTTGTAAATAAGTTTTGCCAATAAAATCTTTTGATGCCAATGATTACACGAAATTGGTGAATAAGAATTCAGAGCGGAAACGCGAGGTGTGCATAAAATTTCGTAGTGCGTAGCGCAACATATGAATACCATTTCAGAGCACGTAGTACGACGTGTCAATAATTTTACAAAGAGTACAGTGCGATATGTACACGCTGCGAATGCCTTCAAAAATCTCACTGCGGGATATCTGCACGAAGTATGAGCGACAAAACTTCAAAACGAAGTTTGAGAAACAAAACCTCAAAACGAAGTTTAAGCAAGAAAACCTCAAAACGACGTTTGAACCACAAAACCTCAAAAGACGAGCCCCGTAGGGGCTCCAAGCCCCGAAGGGGCTTGTTAAATATTTACCCGCATTTTTAATATATACTTTCCCACAAAAGAGACAAACGTTTATTCTCTCTCCCTTCATCTACACAGAGCGAGAAAGGCTCTACTGCGACAAACCTCTAGCCCTGCGAGGGACAGTCCAACGTTTCAAAGTTAAAACGAGCAAGTCAGCTCAAACTTCATTCAATATATTTTGTTAGTATCTTTTAAACCAAACTTTTTTTTTCTGGACAGGTATCCTCTATTGTTCTCGTTGTTGGTGTCGGTAAGGTTATTTCGTTTTTTTGTTTTGCTTCCTCATAGAGGAACCTTTGTTATGGCGAAAAAAAAATCGAGATTTTAATGAAAACGTGTTCAGAATGTTCCAAAACATCGAAAAATCATATTTAGAAAAAATGTCCAGATGTATGTGCACGAGTGTGCGCGTGCGCACGTGTACGCGTGTGCGCATGTGTGTGTTGTGTGTGAATCGGACGTGAGAAATTCACACCGCTATAACTCGAGAACGTCCGAGAACGACCGATCAAGCTGAAATTTCACGCACCGCATGTGTGATTAATAGCTCATGTAAGGGTAATAATTTTTTTCTGAATGCACCAAGAGTCCTTAGAAGCTGATTTTTTCCCTACACTTTCAAAATATGTACTCAAGTGTCCACATATTTTTTGAACGCGTTTGAACCTCCGGAAAGAATTTTCGTTCTCGATATACCCTCACATGAGCCAATTTATCGAGAACGAAAATTCTTTCCGGAGGTTCAAACGCTTCCAAACAAATTTAGGACACCTCAGTACACGTTTTGAAAGTGTAGGAAAATAATCAGCTTCCAAGGACTCTTGGTGCGTTGAGAAAAAAAAGTTACCGGCCAGTCGAGCTTTCGTGATGTGTTAATGATACTTTATTAGTCCTATGACATTTCATTAACCTTATCCGACTAATAATCCTACTAATCCTACTAATCCTACTAATAATATCCTGTGGAATGATTAGAAATAATTAACATTATCCGTGATACTCATCGGGACACGGAATCCAGATATTATATTTTCGTTGCCATGAAAAGATAGGTTAAGTGTATGGAAAATGGGTCCTATCGACAACGACTTTAGAACTTTGACAGGTGCCAACGAACTCGTTGCAGCATCGTTGCTAACTTCCACGCCATAGGAAGGTAAAAATAATGGCGTGGAAATTAGCAACGTTCCTTTTTTTTACCTTCCTGCAGTTCACAGCGATCATTCTCCGTGGCATTGATCAATTGCCCGTGTTCACCCGGCTAATTGACCTTAATTGAAAAGCACCTTAATAAACAAACAAACATTATTACCTTCTTCAAGTTCATGGACAGCATTCACTTCGGGAATCGCTAACTCTTTGTCCTCTTCCGCTCTCTTGACGACTGCATCAACTGCATTAAAAATGGATATACATTTTCGATTTACAGGACGTCAGGTAGGAAAGGCATCTTAATAATTCCCAAGTTGAGCAAAGACGAGTTAGAAAAAATCTCGCGAATGAGAGGAGAGTTTTTGAGATTGATGTGAAGAAAAAGAAATACTAAGAAAAAGAAGAAGAAAGATTATCCAGATATGCGTTCATACGTAACGTTAATTAATGTGATAAGTTATAGTTATACTGTATATATTACCATATTTATATTCTTCCATGCCCTTCAGTGGTTCAAAGGCCGCTAGGCAAGATTCCCCAATGAACAATAGCTCGTCGAAAAGGGGGGCCAACAGATGACAGCAAGTCTCGAAGAATTCCCGGTACGCCATTTCTGCTCTTTCCAACCGATCCCACCGACATTCAGCTCCAGTCGGTTAGCCTCTTGAAGTAAGGCCTGTAAAAAAATTATGAAATATTTCAGCAAAAATATGTTTTAAAATTCAAGTAAATAAACTGTAAATGTAACTGAGCGAGTGACATTTATGATTATAGATGTTTTTGTATATGATTGTGAATGGGGATTTGTATCCGTGGAAAGCAGCAATAAAGCATACATACATACAAACATACATACATACATACATACATACATACATACATACATGCATACATACATACATACATACATACATACATACATACATACATACATACATACATACATACATACATACATACATACATACATACATACATACATACATACATACATACATACATACATACATACATACATACATACATACATACATACATACATACATACATACATACATACATACATACATACATACTTACATACATACATACATACATACATACATACATACATACATACATACATACATACATACATACATACATACATACATACATACATACATACATACATACATACATACTGTTGTACGCGAGGTCAACAAATTTAATTTAAAAGGTAATTTGGGATCGTTGCCAAATTAAGAGTGAAACTCAAGTTTGTTTATACAAACTAAATAACAAGTTTATTCAAAGAAAGATAATTAATTTGATCGTTGCCAATATTTCTTGATACAGTCGTCGATTTCTTTGAACATGAGCCTAACTCTGAGACCAACCTCTCTGTTCTCTAGTCGAGTTCAGACTGCCAATTTCCCGGTCGCGATCCGCGACGTGCAAATTGATGCGTCTGCAATTTTATTACCTGCCCATATTTGGGCATATAGAATCGAGCATCGCCTGATTCTTACTCGGCGATTTGTTGTTGCCGGGTGCACTGCCCGGGCATCATTCGATACTTACTCGGCAAATTCCTACACGTGTCGGCTTCGCGACGCGGTGGATTTGCCAGTAAGTATTTCCCAATGCATTCTCTGATTTATTTAATGCTTCTTTTAATTTTAATAGATAAAATAATTCGGGGTACAACATCCCTCCCCCCTTAAAGAGAAAAAATTGAGTTTACGAGATTTTTTCGTTTGGCTCGACGCCGTGCGTCGGCCGCTGTTATCGTTGGTTGTGGTCAGGTATCGGCTCATGTTTCACTCTCGTAACATTCAGCTGTGAGCTGCGCGGTTCATTCACTCTTCGCTCCACATTATTTGTGCATACGTTGATTTACAATTCCAATGTTACCTTTATTTATTTATTTGTTTATTTAATTATTTATTTGTAGTTCCCGGTTATTAATATAAACGAAAAATTATTACTATTGTTATTAATAATTTTTTTTTTTTTTTTCGTTGTACACGATTTATTTTTTCTACATCGTGCTGGTACTTTGCTTATTCCGTTGAAACCCTACCCGGAGGTTACCGACTGTTGTTTTTCGTTTTGGCGCTCGCGGGACAGCTGAGCGCGGACATGGCTTTAGCTGTACTTCCTCCGGTGGTGTTACGACTTCGATGGTCGTTCGTTGTCTTGGAATGTATTTGTATATAATGAAGATAATTAGCGCTACAAGTGTTATTGTCCCTATTGAATAACCACCTATGGTATAATAATATTGGTTTTCGTCCTTTGTAATTTTTTCTAAGTCCTTTTTTACTTGCTGAATTCGCATACCGATTTGGTTTAATTCCTGTGGGTTGTTTATAACCCTTTTTAATTTTAGTTGTTCACTCGCACTTTCCACTTTCGGTATAAGTTCATGTTCGCTGATGCTTAATGTTAGGTTGAATGGTGGTAAGTATGTATCGAACACTTTCTGCGTAATTCGTCGTACCGTTTCTATTTTATAATCCTTGGCAGTCACGGTACATTTCCCTATCAAAGCCAGTATACCTGAACCCTGAAGTTTTTCGTACTTCTGGGGTTGATTGTAACATTTGATTGCGATGGTCTCGGTCGTGGGGGTTACGTATAGCCATCTACCCGGTTGTTTCATGGTTATTATTATGGGTCGTTTTAATGTTACAATTCTTTTAGCGCATTCGGTATGTACACTGTCTAGGTTAGAATAGGTTACCACCTCGCAGGGTGCGTCTTCGTTTATGGATAATGACGGATGATGCGGCTTACATATGTATCTACTTTGTTTATGTTTGCATTCGTCGAGCTCGGCCTCGGACATTTTTATATACCGCTGATGTTCCCTGTCTACTATTACGGGTTCCGCGTTTGTTTCGATGTATTGGTAGGTCTGATTCGCGGCGCGTGTCGGTAGCGGGTATGCTTTGCTGACGCGGTATTCTTGCGTTCCGACCAGCGGTATCTCTACTACTACTACTACTGCGTCGCGTCGGCTGAAGGCCTTAAGTTCTGCTATCTCTAGCAGGTTGTGTGCCTCGCTCCGTACTATCGGTGTGGGGAAGCTTCGACCCCTTGGTATGTGTGGGAGCGCGTCGGTAAGATACTCTATTAATTTGTTTGGCGTTATTACCTCTGGGATTATTATTCCATGCGACAGGTTGGACACAAAGCTTATCAGTTCGATTACCTCGTCTAATAATGATTCTATTATTGCGTTACCTATTCTTTGCGTTTATTCGGAGTTTATATATATATGTGGATATTTTTATTTCAATTTATTTTGTTTTATTTTATTTTATTTTATTTTATTTTATTTTTTTCTGGTGTATGTTTATACTCCGCACCGTATGTGGGTCCAGGTTAGGACTCCACAAAATGTTGTAGTCGGTTCGCATGAATTTTTACGGACTTCTTTCCCTTTTTTATCGTGTAATTCACCGCGGATTGTTTGGCGATTATTTCGTAGGGTCCGATTTTCTTTGGGGTTAATTTAGCCGATCGGCCTCGTCGTACTGTGGGGTCGTACACGAGGACCTTGTCTCCGACTTGGAATTCGGTTATTTTAGATTTTCTGTCGTAGTTTATTTTCGATTTTTCCTTCGCGGCGATGAGATGGGATCGGGCGAGTTTCCATGCGGCTCTTAATCGTTCTTTTAATTCTTGCACGTAGTCGTCGTAGGTGTAGGTGAGCCGCGGCTCTTGTTTCAATGCCGTCGGTATCTCCGCCCGGTCACCGTACACCAGCTCGTGTGGCGTGAGACCCGTAGCTGTGTGTGGCGTGGTATTATACGTAAACATTGCGTATGGTAACCACTCGTCCCAGTTTTCCTGGTCTTCGTCGGCGTAATTTTTTAGGTATTCGGCCAATGTTCGGTGAGATCGTTCCAGAGCTCCGTTCGATTCGGGATGGTACGCCGTCGTTTGAATTTTCGTTATCTTCAATAACTTGCACATTTCCTTAAATGTGTCGCTAAGAAAATTCGTCCCTTGGTCGGACAGAATGGTTCCCGGTGTCCCGTAACGGCATATTATTTCGGTCACGAGAGCTTTGGCTACTTCCTTAGCCTCTTGATTTTTTAGCGGTATTGCAGCGCTGTACTTGGTGAGAGCGTCCTGAAAGGTGAGTATGCATTTGTTTCCAGCGGAAGTTTCCGTTAACGGTCCTACGATGTCGACAGCGCATTTTTCGAATGCTCGGCTCGGTGTGTCGGTGATGACCATCGGTGCCCTTCCTCTCGGGAATATTTTATTTAGTTGACATTTTTTACATTTGGAAATGTAGTCGTTGACTTCCTTCCTTATGCCTGGCCAGTGATATCGGAGCTGTATACGCTGGAGCGTCCTCGCCGTGCCCTGGTGCCCACCCAGGGGGGCATCGTGATATTCGCGTATTATTTTTCCGCGCTCTGCCTCGTCGGGACAGGTTCCGCCTATGCTGCGGCTATCTTCGTCGGAAGCATCGGGTTGCGCGTCGCGGCTATACTCTAGCTGCTGGTGGCTTGCCTCCCCGTGCTCCGCGTCCCGCTCTTCGCTCGTCCGCTTTGTGCGGCTGTTCGTACCCGCTGCCTCGCTGTCGACGCGGGTATCGCTCTCTCCGTCGCACAGCTCCGCTCTCGCTTGCGCGCTCGCGGCGGTATCGGCCTCCTCGTCGCCCGCTAGTGCGCTCTCTCTCTTCTCGGCTCTCCTCTTTGTGCGGTCGTTCGTATCTGCCGCTTCGCTGTTTCCTGCTTGCTTTCTCGCTTGCGCTCGCGTCGTGGTGTATATTCGACTCAGAGCGTCGGCGTTCGTGTTAATTTTTCCGGCTTTATAATGTATTTCGATGTCGTGCTCGGATAATTTAATTTTCCATCGCATGAGCCGAGATCCTGGATCTTTTACTCCGAATAACCACGTGAGGGATTTATGATCAGTAACCACCTTAAATCGGGTTCCATATATGTACGGTCGGAATTGTGTTGTTGCCCAGACGATAGCGAGCAATTCTTTCTCCGTCGTCGTGTAGTTTTGCTCGGCTTTATTCAGTGTGCGGCTCGCGTAGCACACGGGTAGATCTTGACCTACCTCGCCCTGCGATAGGATAGCTCCTATCGCCTTATCTGATGCGTCGGTCGTTACCACGAACTGTTTCTCGAAGTCCGGGTACTGTAGGATCGGTGCCGTTGTCAGCGTTGTTTTTAATTTTTCGAAAGCCTCGTCTTGCCTCGGAGTCCATTCGAATTTTACCTCTTTTTTGGTTAGCTCGGAGAGAGGTTTGGCTGTCTTCGCGAAATCTTTAATAAATTTCCGATAATATCCTGCTAGCCCTAGGAATGATTGTACGCCCTTAACGTTTTTTGGCGTAGGAAAATTTTTTACAGCAATGATTTTTTCGGGATCTGGTTTTACTCCTTTTTCAGATATGACGTGCCCGAGGTATTGGGTTTCCTTTTTCAGGAAATGGCATTTTCTGGGCTGGATTGATAGCTTGGCTTCTCGGAGTCGTTGGAAAATTTCTACCAGTCGTTTATTGTGTTCTGTGAGCGTCGTTCCATAGATTACAATATCGTCCAGGTATACGTAGCATTTTACTCCTTGCAGTCCGGACAATACGGAATTCATTAGTCTTTGGAAAGTCGGCGGTGCGTTTTTTAAGCCGAAGGGCATACGAGTGTACTCGAAGTGCCCTTGTGGTGTTGAGAATGCCGTTTTTTCTTTGTCGCTCTCCGCCATCGGGATTTGATGGAATCCCGAGGCGAGATCGAGCGTGGTAAAATACTGTGCTTTTCCCAACTGGTCCAATATTTCGGTGATATTGGGCAGTGGGTAGGAGTCTCCAATCGTGGCTTCGTTTAGTTTTCGGAAGTCTACGACGACTCTCATACGCGCTTTTCCCGTGGCGTCGGGTTTCTTCGCTACGACCAATAGCGGCGCGTTCCATTGGCTTCGGCTCGGTTGAATTATTCCATCGTTTAACATTTCCTGGGTTTGTTTCTGGACCTCTTTTTTGTGGGCCTCAGGTAGTCGATACGGGTTGACCTTGATCGGTCGAGTCCCTTCCTGGAGCGGTATAGAGTGCTCTGCCTTGTCCGTGCATTTGAGTTTGTCCCCCTCCAGGTGAAATATATCTTCGTATTTCTCGCATATTTCTATGAGCGATTTGCGCTCTTCCTCGTTCAGGTGGGCAGTCCGTAATTCCTCGCGTATTTTTTTCTAGACGGCTCGCTCCGCTCGCTGCTCCGATTGTACTTATCTGGAGCGCCTCGGTGTCACCTTCGCCTGATAGCTCGGTCAGCGTCAGCGGTTCGAGCGTGACGGTCGGTCGCTGCACCCGTGCTTCTTTTTCCGTCGTGTTTACGATGCTCACGACGCAGCTGTTTCCCTTCGGCGGTGTGACACATGACCCTAGGATTATTCCTTTGCCTATTTCGATTTTTCGGACGAGTCCTATAAATTTGCTGCGTGTTTTTGCATGCAATAAATTTTCGCTTCGAGGGGGTAAATTTACGGTGGTTGCCCCGTCGATTAGCGGCATACAGTGTCCGTATAGTTTTAATATTTCTCCCCCTAATATGTCGGCCTTGTGTTTTTTGATGAATTCCATTCCGAGCAATCCGTCGACGTTAAGCGGTACGTCGTTGCCTACGACGTAAAACCAATGTTTGATAGCGACCGTAGGGGTGTCCAGTGTCACCTGAGCGCGGCATAAGGGTTTTATTACTTTTCCCGCTACACCTGCTAGGTCGACGGCGGCTTCCTCGATCGGAGTGTCGGATGTCAGCGTGGATTCTTTCAGGATGCTGCACTGAGCTCCTGTGTCGGCCTTGAGAGTGAGGATGCCAATGTTTACTACCGGCGATTCGATGTGGAAATCGCTTGCTGTCTCGCTCGGCGTTGGCAGGTCTACTGTGTACAGGCGTATCGTCTCGCGAGGTTTTTCCTCGCTTCCCCATGCGGTGAGGGTGTTCAGGCGCAGCATCCCCAGGGTTTTCTTTTCTGTCTCTGGTGCAGGGGTATTCCTTGTCCCTGTCCGTTTTGTCCTTGACCGTTTTGTCCTGGATTATTATTTTGGCCTTGCCAATTATTTTGGCCTTGCCAATTATTTTGACCCTGGTAATTGTTTCGCCCCTGGTAGTTTCCTCGTCCGCGGTAATTTCCTCGACCTCGATAATTTCCTCGTCCGCGAGAATTATTGTTTCCGTTATTTCCCTGACTCTGATTACCTGCGGCTTCGTCGCGCAAGCGTCCTCGGCACTCGTTATAGACGTGTCCTTTCTTTTTGCAGTAGTTGCAGACTATTTCTACGGTATTTAGGGACCGTCGTCCCCCGGGTCCGGGTAGACTGGACCGTCCCGTCGGGCCCCTGCACTCCCTGGCGAAGTGCCCGGGCTTCCCGCAATTGTGGCATTTTTGCGCGGACTTGTCGCCATGCGTCTGCTTGTTGATGGAGTCGTTGCCCTGTACCGTTTTTTCTTCCTCCATGGCCCCCTTCATGGCCGACTGGAGGTCCGCAAACCCGCGTGCCTTGACGATCAGCTGATACTCGCGTCTGAGCCCCCTCTCGAAATTATTGAGGCCCATTTGACGGATGTATCCCTCGATCGTTTTTTTCTGAACGTCCGTGTCCTCGTTTATCGTGCTCGCGTCTATTAGTTCCATCATAATTTTCTCAAGTCTCTGTCCGAAAGCTAATACTGTCTCGTTCGGTTTCTGTTTGCTTGTATTGAATTCTACCTGTAACGCGGCGACTGTCCGTTGCGTCCCGTACAGTGCGGTCATTTCTTCCCTGAATTTTTTGAAAGAATTTATCTGTTTGTATTTTATGTCTTTTGCGGCTTTCCCTACTATTTTTGTTTTTAGCACGGCTTTCAACAGGTCGGGTCTGTCAGCCTCGGCTACCTGTTCGTCAGCGTATTCGTAAGCGTTTATTACATCGTCTACCTCCTCGGGTTTTGATCCGTCGAAACGCGGAATTAATGTTCTTGCCTCCTTCAACGTCATGTGTACGACGGCGTCCGGCATTTCGGGAGGTTCTAGTACGGTGTTATCAAGCAAAGAAAAATCTATTAAATTTATTCCGTAATTTCTTTCGGTCTCGACAGTATCGTAATACTCGTGTTCGGTTTCGCGCGAGGTGTCGGGTGACTCTAGCTCTAACCCGGATGATTTTACGCGCTTTTTTGGACGGGTATTTTCTTCCGTCTCTACGGTTTCGAAATTTAGAAAATTATTTATGAATGAGTCTAGTGACCTTGACAGTACTCTTGTTCCCGGTAATTTTAAAGATCTCGCTCGATCGTCGTCGGACATATATTCCTAACTGGCTTTGATTTTCGCAACTAAAATTGTGACTGCCACTTACAGGAGTAGAATTTTCCACATCGCGGATTTTTGTCTTCCTCTCGTTCGGGATTGTACTTTGACGAGCTGCTGTCGTCCTTCCTGGATGCTGCTGATCCTTCCGGTAGTCCTCGGGACTCCTGGGTTGGTCTCTCCTCGTCGATCCTCGGGATGACGGTTGTCTCTGCTTCCTTCGTGGCCTCGACGTCTGTGTGTCGGGCTCGGCTACTCGCAATTCAACGTCTGCGTGTTGAACTTGCGCCGGTGTCTCCTTTCAACGTCCGCGTTGTCGAGACTCGGTGTCACCGGTGTTGGTGAATAATACTTTTTCTGTGTGTGTCGATGCTGACGTTTGCACTGGTCTTTTCGGCACTTGCCGTCGTTGATTTCTTGTTATGTTTGTGTACAAGACTTTTGGCGGATCCCACCGCTGCCACCAATTTTGTTGTACGCGAGGTCAACAAATTTAATTTAAAAGGTAATTTGGGATCGTTGCCAAATTAAGAGTGAAACTCAAGTTTGTTTATACAAACTAAATAACAAGTTTATTCAAAGAAAGATAATTAATTTGATCGTTGCCAATATTTCTTGATACAGTCGTCGATTTCTTTGAACATGAGCCTAACTCTGAGACCAACCTCTCTGTTCTCTAGTCGAGTTCAGACTGCCAATTTCCCGGTCGCGATCCGCGACGTGCAAATTGATGCGTCTGCAATTTTATTACCTGCCCATATTTGGGCATATAGAATCGAGCATCGCCTGATTCTTACTCGGCGATTTGTTGTTGCCGGGTGCACTGCCCGGGCATCATTCGATACTTACTCGGCAAATTCCTACACGTGTCGGCTTCGCGACGCGGTGGATTTGCCAGTAAGTATTTCCCAATGCATTCTCTGATTTATTTAATGCTTCTTTTAATTTTAATAGATAAAATAATTCGGGGTACAACAATACATACATACTGTAGCGCGGCTAATTTGTAGGCCGTGATTTTTGCTCGTTCAGGCTCACACGAGGCGACACCGCAGGGCCTAGTTGTAAAAACGAATTGTTAGTAATCTAGTGTGATACTATTTTCATGTATACCGGGACGAGAGTGTGGATCGAGAGATGTGTCGGCTGCGAAAGTCGAGCCAAAGCGTCGGAACGGGAAGAGCATCGGGGAACATCGGAGCCGGACTTCTACCTCCCTGCTGTTGGAGTCGCACGCCGGGACGATTTGGAGATTGCCAAGGACATTGGTTGGCCGCAAGCCCCGTAGCCGCGCCGGAAGAACCTGGATGTTTACCCGTACAGCTGTCCGGAGTCTCGGGCTGTCACGGGAGAAAGATTTGCCGGGAGTCCCGAGGCAGGGGGAACTGAGTACCTCTGCAGGGTTCTGTGTTACCGGCGCGCGACGGAGATCGTTGTCGTGCGAAGAATCGATCCGCGGGTCGATGGGCGAAGCGTCGCGAAGGTGTCGGAAAGGGCCGAGTACTGGCCGGAAGCGTCCGAATTGGCGTAGCGATTAGGCAGGCGGGGTAACGAGAGCGATCACGCGTCGATGCTCGGGGCACTTCTCCGTTGGGAGCTTGAGCGAGCGGATCGATCGTGAGATTTTGGAGATTGCCGGGAATTTTCCCGAGAGGAAGGAAAGAAGAAGGAAGGAAGACGGCCGACCATAAGATCGGGTTCGGCTGAGCATTGGCGTATCCACGACTCGTTTCGGTGAGCTGTCTGTCCAAGGGACTATTCTTTTGTGTGCGACCTAAAGAAATATTGTTTGCTTCGATTGTAACCCCGTGCCTGGGGAAAAGATTAATTTGTGTATCGACGGCGTGCTTCGTTCGGCCGTGCCGGAGAGACCGGGACCGCCGTGTTTCGGCAGGTGTGAGTGTATCGTTGCGTACGGGTTCGGTTTTGTTTGACGCCGCGTGGACGGCCCGAGAATTCGTATGCGGTCTTCCTCGAAGCCGCCGAGAGATTGGGGAAGTTTAATCGGGAAACCGCGTTCGTTAGATTCATGCAGTTCATTCAATTCGTTGAGTTTGTGAAACTAGACTTGTAAAATTCGTGGGGATATCGGGTGTCGCCTTGGAAAATTTTCACGGGGAAGTGTACTAAGCGACGCGTCGTCGTTGGTGGAGTCTTCGCGCGCGTGCTCAAGGGCGTGAATGTTTGTTCGTTACCGCGGAAACGGGTTGGGTGGTTGTGTTAAAAATCGCGGCGTTTATTCGGGCGGAGTGTATGGGAGCGGGGAATATTGTCTCGCGCTGTGTGTGTGAAGATTTGGTATTAATTGAGAGCACGCGTGAATTAACACGAAGATCCGGGAGAGCGCGACCGTTGGTGTGTGTGTGGACGTATGCGTGAAGATTTGTGGAAGCGAGCGAGTCCCGGATATCGGGCAATTTTCCGGGTACAAAAATTGTAATTCGTTAAAAAGATTGTACTTCATTTTAATTTGCGGGACGAGGGTTTTACTCCGGGTTCTCCGGTTTTCCCCTCATTAGAGTGTTAATTGGCTTTTAATAAAATTCGAGTCTTGGTTCCCGCACCACTGAGTTATTTTATTGTGGTTTGGTGTTTGTGCTGTGTTCTATCCGAGCAGTCCGTCGCTTATCCAGCCACTCTGCCTTTGAGACGGCCGCAGTTTAGCCGGGATTGGCCGGTTTCCCTCTTGGTGCATCTTGATGTACCTGGCGCCCATTCCTTCGGGATAAAACAAAAGGGAGGGAAAATCGGGCTCGCGGTAGGTGGTTTCCCGGCTCGAGGGAAAGCGCGCTACAAAAATTGGCGCCCAACGTGGGGCCCGACTAACTGCTCGGAAATTTTGTTGTTTTGTTTAATAATAAAAAAAAAGAAACTGGTGAATAAATAATTTTGGTCGGAAGGTTAGCGGGATAGCGGGATCGTCGGTTGGACTTTTGTGCGAAGTTTATTCGATTCCGTTGTCCGAGATCTCGCCGGTGACCGGGACTTCGCCCTTCAAGCGTGAATGTGTGCCATAGCGGTGGCCGAGCGGTTTGTGTTTACGTTTCGGGACGCGCTGGAGTGAATGTTGTTGTCGTTGGCGATTTGAGTCGGACGAGAGATTTCTCGGTTTCGGCTCGATTTAAGAACGTTAAAATTTTATCATTGCCTTTGGGAATATTTCAGGATATTATTTCGACGGCTTGAGCGCGTGACGTCAGCGGGCTTTTGTCTCTCTCTCGGGTGACAGTGTTTAACTTTATTTCTTCAATTTTTCTTATTTCTATTTATTTTTTTTTTTTTTGACTCGAAGTGTTGTATTTCGGGACTTTCGGTTTATTCTTTTATTCGGTGACTTTGATCGCGTGTTTAACTAACTGACTTTCCTTGGATTGATTGATTCGGCTTTTATTTATTTATTGACTCTGCTCTTATTTATGTATTGACTCTTCGGATCTTTTGGCTTTTAGTTTACTTATTGACCCTCAGTTTATTTTATTTATTGACCATCATTTTATTTTATTTATTGACCATCGAGATAATTCTATTGGTTACTTGTTTATTTTATTTATCGATTGGGAATTATTTTGTTTCCGGAGGTTATTTGTTTATTTATTTTATCTTTCGGATGTTGTCTACTTTCTTTATTTTGCTGATTTTACCGGGAGTTCTGTATTGATCTTATCGCTTTTGAGAGAGAGAGAGAGGACGGAGCTGGACGAGCGTTTCCGCTGCCGGGCCGTTGTATTTAATTTTGCGTGATCATTTAGGGTTTATTTTTTACCTGATTATTATTCTACCCTGATTATTATTATTTATATTATTCTTGGATTGGAGGTCGTCCCGGGACAGAGATTGTTTTTTTAGGTTTTAATTACCGCTCTCGCCTGGACGAACCTGTCGACGTCTATGTCTGTGCCGTTGTTTTGTTTCTGTGTGTGTCTCGGCATATTTGCCGGATATTTAGGGATAGCTGGTGCCTTCTTTTTGTTTCTTATCCGGATTATTCTGGTTTCCGCGCATCGGTTGCCGACTTTACCCGGGGCTGCGTAGGCTTCCTCATCGGTCGAACCATACACCATCTGGAGCCCGATACGGGATATCCGGGACTTCGGGACGCGATTAATCAAATTCATTCGCGATTATTTTAACCGACTACAGATACCAACATGACGAACCGCATGACTTTAGAGGAGTTGGTGGCGCTGTCGGACGACGAGATTAAGGCCGAGTTGACCTTGAGAGGGTTACCCGCGGAGGGCCCTCGTGAGGTGTTGCGCGAACGGCTTTATTTTTCGGGTCGGGCAGGAGTTAACGACACCGAGACTACCAATCTGATCACGGTGGCCGACTTGAATTCCGCTTTGGGGAATCGGGAGGGAACCGTCGGGAACTTGCATGGGAACCAGCCTGGAGTTGCGAACGCGGAGATCGGAGGGCAGCCAAGGCATCACTCTTCGCCGAATACGTCGGGATCCCGGTACCACGCTCCTGCGATGACAGCGTACGATATCCTGCGCAAGTGGGATGTTAAGTTCACAGGAGCGAGGGGAGAGGAGATCGACGCGTTTCTGACGCGGATTGAGGATGGCCGGAAGCTGGTCCCGATCAGCGACAGCGATTTATTAAATTGCGTCCCGTTAT
This sequence comes from Ichneumon xanthorius, assembly GCA_917499995.1. Lineage (NCBI taxonomy): Eukaryota > Metazoa > Arthropoda > Insecta > Hymenoptera > Ichneumonidae > Ichneumon > Ichneumon xanthorius. The sequence continues at coordinate 284,778 of CAKJTD010000038.1, read as the reverse complement.
TTCTTTCCGGGTTGGCCTATCACTGGTTTAAAATCGAGCGGCCAAAATGGTCGACATGGAAATCGTGCACGGAGGCTATGCTTCGTCGGTTTGGGGATCCTGATTTTCAATGGACCCTTCGAGAAGAAATTCGGGCGCGGACCCAAGGCAACGACGAGCCGGTTACGGATTTTTTGACTTGTATGCGAAATCTTTTTGTTCGGGCGGTTCCGCCGATTTCCGAGGAAGAGCAGCTGAACATCGTGCATCGGAATATGCTGCCTCGGTTGCAGGTCGCGATTTTGCGGACGGAGGTTCGGTCGTTGGAGAGCCTGGAGACGCTCGCGAGCCGGATCGAGCGGAGTTTCCGGGCGGCCATGGATTTCCATGCGCCTCCCGCACCAGAGAGATCCATGTTACCGGAGTTCGCGTACCACGCGAGTCAGCCTCCGCGAAGGCAAGTTTCGTTCGGGGGAGCGCACGCGATCGGGAACTTCCCTGCCGGAACATCTCAGGAGGGGGGGAGTACTCCCGAGGCGAGGTTAGCGGCTCTGGAGACGGCTATGGCCGCGTTCACCGCGAGTTTGCGCGGGAATGTCCCGGGTTCCGGGACAGCGTCGGTGCCGAGTGCATCGGTAAGGCCAGCGACGCCGGTACGACCCGTATTAACGGCAACGAACCCTACGCCCTTAGCGCCAACGAATCCGCCGGCGGGCCAGTCGCCGGGAAGAGCCGAGGGGCCCCGTCCGAACGGTCCGAATGGACCGGTAATTTGTCGTACGTGCGGACAGGCGGGACATTACAGCCGGGGCTGTGCAATGCAGCCGACGCAACCGCGTAAGGGGCCGATTCATTGTTTCCGGTGCGGGAAAGAAGGCGAGACGACTCGCACGGAGCATAATTGTCCGGGAAACGCGAACGGGGCCAACCGATAGAGGCCGAGCCGACCCCGTTTCTGCCACGTGCCTCTAAACGCAAGAGATCTTCTCGGGGAAGATATCCGCGGGTTGTTCGCGAAGCAGTCGGGGCTACGGGAGAGTCCAGAACTTTATTGATTGTGACGCTGGAGATCGGCAAGTTTCACGGGCCGGCACTGGTCGATTGCGGAGCGACAAGCTCGTACGTGGGTACGGAGGGCGTCGGGATATTAGAACAATCGGGTTTTGTACGCCGAACGACGCCGGCGCGAGTGAGCACTGTCGCGAACGGTCAACTGTTAACTTGTACGGAGGAGATCGAATTTCAAGCCCGGTTACGTGATCGAGTTTTTACATTGGTAGCGAGACTGCATCCGGATCTCCCGGTACCGTTTTTACTCGGGTTAGACTCCCTGGACACTATGGGAATGGTTGTAGACCCGAGACGTCGCTCGTGGCATTTTACGGGAGAAGCGGGAGAGGAATTTTTGTTCGATGTAGTCCGCGGGCCGGAAGGGTTGGATATTAGCACGCCGATCGTCGAGTTGTCGGGTTCTGAGGCCAAAAGGCTCGAGGAATTTTTGAATATTCAAGTACCGAGGCTCAAGAATTCGCCGGGACTTACGCATTTGATCGAGCATAGAATCGGGGTGCGAAAGTGGATGCGGCTCCGATTATGCAGCGGTACCGGTCTTTTACGCCGATTATTCGGGATTGGGTTTACCGGGAGGTCGATCGGCTGCTCGAGGCGGATGTTATCGAGCCTTCGTCGAGCGAGTGGAGTACGCCGATCGTAATGGTACCGAAGCCGAATGGCACGTACCGGATGTGCCTGGATTTTCGCAAAGTAAACTCGGTTTCGAAGAAAGACGCGTATCCGTTACCGTTGATGAATAATATTTTGGATTGCCTGAGATCGGCAAAATACATCTCGACTTTAGATTTGAGCCAGGCCTTTCATCAAATTCCGCTGGAGGCGAAATCCCGGGAAATTACAGCTTTTACCGTGCCATATCGGGGTTTGTTTCAATTTAAAAGAATGCCGTTCGGGTTGACGACGGCGCCCGCGACTTTCCAGCGCCTACTAGATCGAATTGTAACACCGGATATGCAGCCGCAGGTTTTCGCGTACTTGGACGATATCATCGTCGCGACCGAGACGTTTGAAGAGCATTTGGAGTGGCTTCAGCGCGTGTTCGATAAGGTAATTGACGCGGGATTATTGATCAACCCGGATAAATGTGAATTCTGTCGTACGGAACTTCGGTATTTAGGGTTTATCGTGAATCGGGAAGGACTGCAGGTAGATCCCGCGAAGACCGCGGCCATTCGCGAATTTCCCGAGCCTAAATCTGTGACCGAAGTCCGCCGGTTTCTGGGTGCTACCTCGTGGTATCGGCGTTTTATTCCACAGTATGCCACCGTAGCTGAACCCATTACGAGCCTTACGCGCAAACAACAGGCGTGGACATGGGGGGAACCGCAGCAGAAGGCCTTCGAAACGTTGAAGAGAGCTTTGGTGAGCGCGCCTACGCTTGCACGTCCCGATTTCTCCAAACCATTCACGTTGCAAACGGACGCGAGTCTTACGGGGTTAGGGGCGGTTTTGACTCAGGTGCCGGACGGAGCCGAGCATCCCATCGCTTACGCCAGCCGAATTTTGTCGGGCGCGGAGCGTAACTATAACGTCCGGGAATTGGAATGTTTAGCGATCCTGTGGGCGGTGCCGAAATTCCGCGAATATTTGACAGGCTATAAATTCACCGTGGTGACCGATCACGAGAGCTTGCGGTGGTTGTTGCGGCAACCTGAGCCGAAGGGCCGAATCGCGCGATGGGTATGGGCGTTGGCCCAATACGACTTTACCGTGGTTCACCGGAAAGGGTCGCAGAATCAGCTTCCGGATGCCTTATCGCGTATGTTTGAGTCGGTCGAGCCGAATAAAGACGCGCCGAGCGTCCCGGAACCGGTCATGCCGGAGATGTTGGCCTTGAACGTAAGTCAGAAAATTAATATCGAACCTCCCCGAGATCCGTGGTATGAGCAGCGGGTTAAAGATGTCCTTGAAACCCCTGAACGATTTCCAGACTGGAAATGGGTGGACGAGCAATTATTTTTGCGCCGTAAATTCGCGAGGAACGAGAGAGAAGGCGATCGGTGGAAGCTGGTCGTCCCGAATTTTGAGAGACTTCGAGTTTTGCGGGAATGCCATGATGTACCGCAGGCCGGACATCTGGGCATAGACAAGACGTTCCAACGAGTAATCGGATCGTATTTTTGGCCGAGATTGTATCGGGACGTCGCCCGGTATGTTCGACAGTGTCACACGTGTCAACTGTCGAAACCTCCCAATCAGGCCATGCAGGGGTTAATGGGCAGGCGCGTGATCGAGGAGCCGTGGGCCGTTATTGCCGCCGATATAATGGGACCGTTCCCGCCTAGTAAATCGGGATTTTCGTACGTTCTGGTTATTCAGGATTTATTTACGAAGTGGGTCGAGTGCTGCCCGTTACGGAAAGCGACGGGGAAGAAAATTTCAGAGGCCCTAGAGGAATTAGTTTTCTCGAGATGGGGCGTCCCGGAAGTCGTGTTGACGGATAACGGGACGGAATTCGTAAATCAGAGTCTGCGGGAGGTTGTGACGAAGTACGGGATTTTCCATACGAAAACCCCGCCGTACCATCCTCAAGCGAATCCCGTGGAACGGGTTAACCGCGTGTTTAAGACCATGATGGTTTCTTTTCTCGACGAGAATCATCGCGAGTGGGATCTGCATTTGGCCGAATTCCGTTTCGCGTATAACACGGCGTATCATTCGTCGATCGGGACGAGTCCCGCTTTCTTGAACTTCGGGAGAACTCCGCGACCGCATCAGTTTTTCAGACGGGTTCCCGGCTCGAAAGAAGTCATTCCCCGGGACGTGACCGAGTGGTCGGAAGGAATGCGAAGTCTCAGTACGGTGAGAGAGAAAGTTCAGCACGATTTGGAGCTCGCCTATCAGCGTCAGGCCGCTCAGTTTAATAAGCATCGGATTCCGGGGGGATTCAAGGTCGGGGATCTGGTGAGACGTAGACAACGAATTTTGTCATCGGCGGCGAAGGGAGTGGCTGCTAAGTTGGCCAAAAAGTATACGGGACCGTTCAAGGTTACCCGGGTAATCTCGCCGATGGTGTACGAGCTGACCGATGAGGAGGGCTGCGTCGTGCCGAGGGTGTCCATCGACGATCTGGTTCCTTATCGGGCGGGTTTGATCACTTTCCTTACAGATAACGCGGACGGAGATGTCGAGAAACACGGTGATGAGCTGGTTGGAGCTGCTTCGTCGAGCCCGGCGAGAGTGCTCCAGCATTGGACCGGTGACGCCGGACAACCTGCTTCGCTCTCTGCTGACGGTGGTAGCAGACGGAAGACGGGAGTGGGAGGACACTCTTCCGGAGAACCGATCGGAGGAAGACGAGGCGATTCTGCGGGTGTCCCGACAGGCCTGGGAGGAATGAGTGACCGTGGTGTTGCGAGCGCCGGGACGTCCGGAGAGATCGGAGGCTCCGGAGGTTTCGGTTGTCGTTCCGGAAGCTGCGGCCGTGGAGGAAGCGGTGGCGCCGCCAGCGCCGAGGGGTTCGCCGGAGGAGCCGGGATGTCCGGAGGGGTCGGAGACTTCGGGGATGTCGGTTGCCGAGGAGTACTCCGAGGTGTCGATGTCCAGCGGGACCATGTGGAGCGGCAGCGACTTCGAGACAACATCGGAGTCGGATGAGGTGACGGTGTCCGTCGCGCCGGTCGAGGAGGCATCGGGTCCGGTGGCGAACGGCTCGGCGGAGTCGGAGACGCCGAGACGGGAGAGACCGGGACGGGCGAAGCAGTGGCCGAAGGGTTGCTGGAACTGTGGCCTGGAGGGCCATGAACGGCGGGAGTGCGGCGTGATGCAGTCCCGCACATACTGCTACCACTGTGGTCGCGAGGGGGTGCGGGTGGATCGGTGCCCGGATTGCCGGGAAATGTACGAGGGGCCGGAGGGCCTGGTTGATCGGGACGCTCGACGTAAAGGGGAAAATGCCGTTTTCCCTTCGAGAAAGTAGAGGAGGGGAGGGTTGTTTGAAGTGTTAAAACCAAAGTACAGGAAAATGTAATCGCGGCCGGAATAAAGTGAAGGACCGTTTTTCCATATAAATCTCGACTTGGCACCAGTTATTAGCATGTTTGTGTGTGTGCTGTCCGTCCCGTTGTTTGTTCTAGGTGGTTTTTTTTTGTGTTTTTTTGTCCCCGGGAAATGGACCGAGGTGACCGATTTGGAGCGAGGGTATGCACCGCGCATTTATTTTTCTTGCTAATTTTATTTCTTTTTATTTTCCAAAAGGTACTGCGGCGTTGCCGAGATGTGAGCCGTTGTCGATATTTCGCGTTTCGAGATTTAAAAGTTTGGAGTTCCTTGGACGGGAGTTTTCCGACCGAGGGCGGTCGGGTTTTAAGGGGGGGAGTGTTTGTAGCGCGGCTAATTTGTAGGCCGTGATTTTTGCTCGTTCAGGCTCACACGAGGCGACACCGCAGGGCCTAGTTGTAAAAACGAATTGTTAGTAATCTAGTGTGATACTATTTTCATGTATACCGGGACGAGAGTGTGGATCGAGAGATGTGTCGGCTGCGAAAGTCGAGCCAAAGCGTCGGAACGGGAAGAGCATCGGGGAACATCGGAGCCGGACTTCTACCTCCCTGCTGTTGGAGTCGCACGCCGGGACGATTTGGAGATTGCCAAGGACATTGGTTGGCCGCAAGCCCCGTAGCCGCGCCGGAAGAACCTGGATGTTTACCCGTACAGCTGTCCGGAGTCTCGGGCTGTCACGGGAGAAAGATTTGCCGGGAGTCCCGAGGCAGGGGGAACTGAGTACCTCTGCAGGGTTCTGTGTTACCGGCGCGCGACGGAGATCGTTGTCGTGCGAAGAATCGATCCGCGGGTCGATGGGCGAAGCGTCGCGAAGGTGTCGGAAAGGGCCGAGTACTGGCCGGAAGCGTCCGAATTGGCGTAGCGATTAGGCAGGCGGGGTAACGAGAGCGATCACGCGTCGATGCTCGGGGCACTTCTCCGTTGGGAGCTTGAGCGAGCGGATCGATCGTGAGATTTTGGAGATTGCCGGGAATTTTCCCGAGAGGAAGGAAAGAAGAAGGAAGGAAGACGGCCGACCATAAGATCGGGTTCGGCTGAGCATTGGCGTATCCACGACTCGTTTCGGTGAGCTGTCTGTCCAAGGGACTATTCTTTTGTGTGCGACCTAAAGAAATATTGTTTGCTTCGATTGTAACCCCGTGCCTGGGGAAAAGATTAATTTGTGTATCGACGGCGTGCTTCGTTCGGCCGTGCCGGAGAGACCGGGACCGCCGTGTTTCGGCAGGTGTGAGTGTATCGTTGCGTACGGGTTCGGTTTTGTTTGACGCCGCGTGGACGGCCCGAGAATTCGTATGCGGTCTTCCTCGAAGCCGCCGAGAGATTGGGGAAGTTTAATCGGGAAACCGCGTTCGTTAGATTCATGCAGTTCATTCAATTCGTTGAGTTTGTGAAACTAGACTTGTAAAATTCGTGGGGATATCGGGTGTCGCCTTGGAAAATTTTCACGGGGAAGTGTACTAAGCGACGCGTCGTCGTTGGTGGAGTCTTCGCGCGCGTGCTCAAGGGCGTGAATGTTTGTTCGTTACCGCGGAAACGGGTTGGGTGGTTGTGTTAAAAATCGCGGCGTTTATTCGGGCGGAGTGTATGGGAGCGGGGAATATTGTCTCGCGCTGTGTGTGTGAAGATTTGGTATTAATTGAGAGCACGCGTGAATTAACACGAAGATCCGGGAGAGCGCGACCGTTGGTGTGTGTGTGGACGTATGCGTGAAGATTTGTGGAAGCGAGCGAGTCCCGGATATCGGGCAATTTTCCGGGTACAAAAATTGTAATTCGTTAAAAAGATTGTACTTCATTTTAATTTGCGGGACGAGGGTTTTACTCCGGGTTCTCCGGTTTTCCCCTCATTAGAGTGTTAATTGGCTTTTAATAAAATTCGAGTCTTGGTTCCCGCATCACTGAGTTATTTTATTGTGGTTTGGTGTTTGTGCTGTGTTCTATCCGAGCAGTCCGTCGCTTATCCAGCCACTCTGCCTTTGAGACGGCCGCAGTTTAGCCGGGATTGGCCGGTTTCCCTCTTGGTGCATCTTGATGTACCTGGCGCCCATTCCTTCGGGATAAAACAAAAGGGAGGGAAAATCGGGCTCGCGGTAGGTGGTTTCCCGGCTCGAGGGAAAGCGCGCTACAATACATACATACATACATACATACATACATACACTCCAGGGGGGTGATGTCCTTCCAGGATGTCTCTTCCGCGGAGAGACCCAACTCCGACTGGAGCGCGTCCCCAGGTGGCGGATAGGGGAAGTCCTCACCGGAAGCTTCGACTCTGTCACAGCGACTGGCGGACTGGGGCGAAATAAAATAGCCCTCGCGGACCAAATGTGGTGCGAAGAGGAAGGACACCTCTACAAAAAACCTAGGGGAAGGTACCCCGAACAATAAACCACATATGGAAAGTGAGTCCCAACGATACTTACCCCAAGCGAGCAAGCCCTTCGTGGCAAATCTCGCCGCCAATTCCGATCGGGTGGAAGCCCTGGTGGTTGGTGCTGGCTCCATGGATTTTGGGGGGAGCCAAACTCACGAGAACATAGTGGAAGAGAGGGATACCCTGGGACGGGGTAGCATCATGGAGGTGGATCACTTGGCCTCCACGGCGCATGTAGCGTCAAGTGAAGAGGAAACCAAGAGGAAAGAAGAGCTACTGAGACTTGGTAGTAACCTCACGAAGCTTATTGAGTTCATCAAGGGCAAAACGAATGTCCATGGTGAAATTAGAAAATTGGCTAATTCGATCTCGTATAATTATACCTCGTATAACAGGGTGCTTCAGAGTGAAGAAAACACCACCAAGATCCTTGCGGAGGCGAGACCAACACCCCGCATGAGTACGGCGACAACGCAGACATCACCGAAGACTGTTAGTGAAATAGGAGCCACCGAAACACGCAAAGGGTCACTGCATGAAGATAGCAATAGCAAGAGGAAGGAAATCTCTCCGCCACAAGAGCGGCGGAAGGCGAAAAAGGCCCGACGGAGAAAAGAGAAAGTTGAGGCGTCCCCGCCCACCCAAAGCGAGACAATCCAACCGAACGCAGCAGAGCGGGAATGGATTCAGGTACCAAAGAGGAAAAAGCGAAAGACGCGCAGCCAGCCGGTACGACCGGACGCGCTGATAATAGAGAAAAAAGGGCAACTAACCTATGCCGAGATCCTCAGCAAAGTGAAGAGAGATGACAGCCTGACCGAAGTGGGGCAGAACGTCATCAACGTACGCAGAACGGAAGATGGTGACATCATCCTCATCCTTGGCAAGGCCAACGAAGAAAAGACGGCACAGTACTGCACGGCCATCAGAAGAGTCTTAGGCGAGGAGGCCGCAGTTAAGTGCCGAATCCAGCAAACATCGATCGAAATCAAAGATCTCGACGAAGTTACCACGAAGGAGGAAATCCGAGATTCACTCCAGAATGTGCTCGGCGATAAATACGACGTTGCGATGGAGGACATCAAATCCATCCGCAAGGCGTATGGTAATACTCAGACTGCGGTAGTACTATTGCCCACAGAGGAGGCGAACAAAGTCACTGAAATAGGTAAGCTACGTGTAGGCTGGGTCATCTGCCGAGTGCGTCAGTCCATGAAGCCAACCAAGTGCTACAAGTGCTGGCAGTACGGACACGTTGCAAAACACTGTAAAACCGGAGTTGACAGGACGAACTGCTGCATCAAATGCGGCGTCGACGGCCACAAAATTAATAAGTGTACAACCGAACCCCACTGCGCATTATGTAGTGGAAACGTAAATGAGGAAGCTTGCAAACACGTTGCGGGAAGCAGCAAGTGCGCTGCTTACAAGCAGGCCTACCAGGAACTCATCCAAAAACGGAAATGAGAATAATCCAAATAAACCTGAACCATTGCGAAGTAGCACAAGACCTGCTCATGCAGACCGTGCGGGAACAGATGATTGACGTAGCGATAATCGCGGAACCATACCGGAACCTCGACAATCAAACGTGGGAAGTAGACGCATCGGGCAAAGCTGCCATCTGGTCTTGCTCCAAATACCCCTACCAGGAGATCATGGAGACGCGACAAGTCGGATTCGTTAGAGCCAAAATCAACGGCGTGTACATCTACAGCTGTTACATGCCCCCAAGCATGACGCAAGAGGATTTCGAAGATGCCTTGGACCGACTAGCAAGTGATGCTAAAGATCGAAACCCACGAGCGGTGGCGGGGGACTTTAACGCATGGGCAGTGGACTGGGGTAGCAGGGTAACGGGCCCAAGAGGGCGAGTACTCTTGGAAACTCTATCCGTGCTGAACCTGGTTCTACTCAATGACGGAAAGTCACCCACCTTCGTCAAAGGCCAGGCGAGTTCATTCATAGATCTCACCATGGTCAGTGAGGGCCTCATAAATGGAGGCACACAATGGCGAGTGTCTGATACTTATCTGCATAGTGACCACCGAGCCATTACATGGACCATCGCGAGAAAGCAAAACGGCCGCCCTCTGCTGCGCAGGCCAAAGACCAGCGGCTGGAAGGCAAATACGTTTGACGAAGACGTGTTTTGTTTGACCATGGAAAAGGATGAAATCCAGGTCTACCCGGTGGAGGAGATAGTTGACGACGTAATTGGCAGAGTGATAAGAGCCTGCGATGCCTCGATGCCAAGACGGGGAGGCAGCAATCGCCATTCCCCAGTTCACTGGTGGAATCCTGAAATAGCCAAACTACGAAAGGAGAGTAACCGGACTAGGCGGATCGCCCAACGAGCCAAAGGGGAACCCATATACTCAGCACTAGAGAACCGACATAAAGAGGCGCGAGCCAGACTTACCAAGGCAATTAAACGCAGCAAACGCCGAACTTGGATTGAGTTACAAAATGAAGTCGATCAGGATCCATGGGGCAGACCGTATAGGGTAGTCATAACTCGACTGAAAAGTCAGTCAAGACAACAGCCTACCTGTCCCGACCAACTCCGGAGCATAGTCGCAAGACTGTTCCCAGAGCAACACCCAGCGAACTACGAGGTGGACTACGAAGGTGGAAACGCCATACCTCCTATCACTGATGAGGAACTGATTCGAGCGTGCAGTAAGGTGGGAAATAAAAAGACGCCGGGGATGGACAGTATCCCAAATATTGCCCTGAAAACAGCCATTAAGGCAGCCCCAGACATATTTTTGCACATGTATAATGCATGCCTCAGAGAAGGGGTCTTCCCCGAACGTTGGAAATGGCAGAGACTAGTTCTGCTGCCCAAGGGGAAAAAACCGCCAGACGATCCATCGGCATATCGTCCTCTATGCATGCTCGACACTGCCGGAAAAATCTTGGAGCGCATTATCCACGATCGAATTGAAGCAGCTATTGGAAATTCCCTAGCGGACAACCAGTATGGCTTCAGAAAGTCTCGGTCGACGCTAGACGCTATCGAAAAGGTCGTCAATAAAGCGCGAGAGACTACGGCGGGAAAACGATGGAGAAGGGGATCCAAGAAATACTGCTTGGTTGTCGCCCTCGACGTCAAAAACGCCTTTAACTCAGCCAAGTGGGACACCATCTGCCTCGCACTCGATAGACTCGAGGTCCCAACGTACTTGAAAAAGGTTGTGAAAAATTACCTCAGTGACAGATTCCTTAAGTATGAAACACAAAATGGTCCTAAAGATTACCGGGTTACCGGAGGGGTGCCCCAGGGCTCCGTATTGGGGCCACTTCTGTGGAACATAATGTATGATGGACTATTGAAGCTGGAACTACCAATGGACGCCGAACTAACTGCATTTGCGGATGATGCTATGGTCGTCATTGGAGCGAAGTTCCTGGAAGAAATTTCTCGGACCTTCGAAGACACGTTTCATCGCATTCAATGCTGGATGAGTGCAGCGGGACTCCAACTAGCGGAGCACAAAACAGAAGCCCTGCTTATTACTAGCCGCAAGAAAATGGAAACGATCGACCTAACAGTCGGAGAGCACATAATCACTTCCCAGCCGCGTATCAAATACCTGGGGGTGATACTAGATTCACGACTCAGCTTTAAGCCACAAGTGGAGCACGTGGTGGAAAAGGCTGCAAAGGTTGCGTCGGCGCTGGCTCGGCTTATGCCGAATGTCGGTGGCCCACGACAGGATAGGAGGAAACTGCTAGCAACAGTAGTGACATCTATCCTTACATATGCGATTGCTATCTGGGGAGATGCCCTGAAATCCATAGAAAATCAGCGGAAGATGGAAACAGTTTACCGGCTGAGTGCCCTAAGGGTCTCCAGCGCATACCGCACAGTGTCAACGGATGCCGTGTGTGTCATAGCGGGGATGACTCCTATAAGAATACTGGCAGAAGAAAGGAGGACTCTCTATGAACAGAGGAAGTCACCACGGGAACATAGAAGAGAGCAAAGGAAGGCGGCCCACATGGAAAGCATGATAAAATGGCAAGCGGAATGGGATACGTCGACGAAGGGAAGATGGACTCACCGCCTCATACCCCAAGTCGACAGGTGGGTGAACCGCAAACACGGTCATGTCAACTATTACCTGACACAGATGCTCACAGGACACGGCTGCTACCGAGCGTATCTCCATCGCTTTGGCCATGACGAATCGCCGGACTGCATAATGGGGTGCACACAGCCAGATGACGCAGAACACGTGTTTTTCCAGTGCCCGCGCTTCCAACAGGAACGTATGGACTTGGAAGAACTACTAGGAGAAGCCATAACACCCGACAATCTGGTGAAACACATGCTGATATCGGACGCGAGTTGGAATGCAACAAGCACTTTCGCTGCAGCAGTTCTGAAAGCTGTGCGTGGCGAAGAACAGGAGAGAAGGAGGATAGCGGTGCACGGACCACCCCGTCTATAATAGTAGGATGACGAGAAGTCATATAAATTGAGGATAAGCTACGGCTAGACCACCCCCGCGAAGTAATGCTTAGCGGCGGTGCCGCGGGGGTATGAAAAGGTCAATGGCGAAAGGAGGTTAGGGTTTTAGTCGGTAGAGCGAACTGCTAGTCCGACACACGGGTTGCAGCCGCAACCTAAGGTGCATAAAGCATTTCCCCCTCCTTGATAAAAAAAAAAAAAAAAACATACATACATACATACATACATACATACATACATACATACATACATACATACATACATACATACATACATACATACATACATACATACATACATACATACATACATACATACATACATACATACATACATACATACATACATACATACATACATACATACATACATACATACATACATACATACATACATACATACATACATACATACATACATACATACATACATACATACATACATACATTCATACATACATACATACATACATACATACATACATACATACATACATACATACATACATACATACATACATACATACATACATACATACATACATACATACATACATACTGTGGGAGGAAATTCGAGCTTTTCCCTCACACTCCCTTCCGTCGGTCAAAAGAAATCCTTCTCCTTTTTATTCTCCCTTTCGGGATGGGCGCCAGGCGTACGAAACGCCGGAGAAGATTTCGGACACGGATCTAATTTTTCCCGACCAGCCGCAGCTGTCTAATCCGGAGAGGGGCTGGGTTCAAAAGTACAATCAAGTTGGCAAACCACAAATTACGGGAACCAAATAAACTAATTCTTTATTTAAAACAACCAATGTTTGACTCGAAGGAGGGAAAAACCGGAGTACCCGGGGTAAAACCTCCGTCCCGTAATTAACCAGTCTTTGGTACAATTCACCCAATAATAATACAAATATCTCCCGACGCTCGGGACTCGCTCGCTCAAACACACACGCACACAACGACGATACTCGCGCTCGCGGAACGATCGGACGGGACTGTATGGCTCACGCACAATTTCTCAAACTCTCACACATCGTTTCAAACGCTCCAAATACAAAAGCAAATCAATTTCCTCGCGAACAAAATACAAAATCGGCGGTTCTAATTTCCCAACCCCGATACCCAAAAAAAACCCCGAGCGAGCTCGGCCGAATCCACACACACCGAGCCTAACACGCACAAATTCCGACGGCCCACGATCGACGATACGACTTGGCTCCTTCCCGTGGATCACTATCCCAAAGCGATTACTTAATTATCCAAGACTCTAATTTTCACTACAAAGCTCGCGCGACTTCGCATCATTCCCCTCGCGTTTCGATACGCCCTTGACGCGCGACACAGCTCGCGTCCACCGGTCGACGCCGTTCGCGATCTCTCGGGAGTGGTCAAGGCGAAGCGCGCCAAATACACGGCAAATATTTAAACAATCAACACGAAGCTACTACAATTATAAACCCGGGACGAGAAAGCTCACCGGCACAAGAGAAATTATTCCCGCGGCGATAGATGACGAGACGCTCGCTCCGCAGACCCATTGTCGCAAAATTCGGGAAAAATTCTCCCGCTGACCAGCTCGCTCGTGAACTCAACGGAAAGTGCCCAGAGCATCGATCCTCGATCGCTCTCGTTAACGCGTCCCTACCCCTGCCTAATCGCGCGATCTCACATTCGTCCGTCTTCGGCCCTTTCCGGGATTTCGGCAACGCTCTCCCGCGACAACGTAACGCTGATAGCCGCACGGGAGAGACACAGGTGATTCCGTCTCACAGTGGTACTCAATCCCCACTGTAACGAGACGCCGATGATATTAATAATTATGCAGCTCGGGACTCCGGCAGCTGCACTCCCGACGGGATGAAGACGTTGCACAACTATTGTGGGATGTTGACCCCAAAGATCGTCTCGATAGCGACTCCGACAGCCGGGGTAGGTCAGTCGATTTCCCCCAGTTCTCCGGGATGAGAATCTCTGGCGAGCGAAGCACAGTCCAACGACGACTCTTCCTTGTTCCCCCGATGACGAATTTCTCTCCTCGGCTCGCCCCCTCGCCCGAGACGCGAAATACATGAAATATTTTCACAAAATAAAATTAAAAATAATTCGATCTGAGACAATTGGCCCTATGGAATCGCCTTGTGAGCCGACGAGCAAGCTGAAACGGTCGAATAAGTAACGGGCAAAATTTGCCACGTTACAATACATACATACATACATACATACATACATACATACATACATACATACATACATACATACATACATACATACATACTGTAACGGGACGTACAGGGCGGAGCCGGGATCGGAGTGAGCAGAGTCAGCGATAGCTGCCCGTGACGCCGATTCCCTGCTCGACACCTACGTTACCTAAATTTCGGAACTGTCCCCGAGGATGGGCGGAGCTATCAGCGCGAAGCCCTCCCAAACTTCTAGATTTATTCTCAAGATAAAATTATCTCGTAAGATTGCGGGATGGAAGAGCCGAAGAGGGGTAGGCGAAAGAGGACCCCACGTGGTTCCTCGGTCTCTCCCACGAACTCCAGAGATCAGTCCCTCTTCGCAAATCTTATCCCACGTGACATACGACGAAATCACACCACTCGGAGACGAGAGGGTCAACGGTTACTTAAGGACCGGGAGCGCATAACTTGCTCTCATAAGCACCGTGAAGATCGACTATAATACATCGTCTCTACGATCGAGCAAGGAGCTATGCTCCCAACCTGTAAGCACTAAGCCAGTACCGGTCACTGAATAAATTCAGTTAGGGACCTCGTTACGTGAACGGCCCCAGCATTGTGCATGGACGTCGCTTTGCGTCGCGAGGAGAAATAAGCATTCTGAGATTGTGACCCTCGGCAGGAATCATAATTACGCGGACGTTCCGAGGAAAAAGTAACGAACTCTGTTCGCGCGTATTCAACTCTATCCGGGATTAAACGCAAGTTGATCGGGAACGATAAGTAAGCTCACAATTCGAAGAACCCTCGGGGGTATTCTTAAACGCAAAGTTCCGAGGCTAAATAATTTTTTTTTTGCAAGTGTCACTAACAGCCGACCAAATCTTGTCTTCTCGTGAGTGCTGCGAGCGCTCCGATACGGCGATTCTTAACCAATCTAAAAATTGGGTGTAGAGCCCCGTGCAGAGCACTGCCTTAGTGGCTGCGCGAATACGTTTATAAAAAAAAAAAGAAAAAAAAAGTTAAAAGAAAAATATCACTGGTAATCGAGGCGAAGATAAATCGAGCGTGAGCGAGCCGCGTAATTCATGTCGATTTATACAACGTACGAACGATTCGGCGTTAGAGTAAGCTGCGACGACGATCACAGCGATAATTTTTTATTGACGAGACTCGGAATCACGCTTGCCCGAATTACGCGGGACCCGTGAACAAGCGTGATCCCGACTCGCGTCGACGGGCTGGTCACCCATTCAAAGTAATTAAAGTTTATGCCTATTATTTTTGTTGACCTGTATAAAATTTAGTTGCGGTTCAATTTCTATTTCGGGATAACAATAAAATTCTTTTGCTTCTGAAAATCAAATTATCGAGCCCGACTCCCTTCTGAAATCGACTCCTGTAAACCATTTGACATCCTCTCCATTAATTTTCCATCATTTTTCAATCGAGTAAAATCTTTTCAAAATTTCCTTTAGGCCCCTCGCTTCACGAGGGGCAGCTTTTCCATATTTGGCCCCACACTGGCGAATGATGAAGGGTCAAGCGTGTCTCCGAAAGGGTTGACGCTATCCCGACTGATGCCAGTGTGCGTATAAATAATTATAAAATTGCTTAATTGCTTCCTTTCATTTTTCCTATCTTGACCGAGTGTAACCAGCCGTGCCCAGTGCCCGATCCCACAGCTGATCAGCACAACACCATCGGTCTCGAGTTTCGGCTTTCCGAGAAATTAAGTAGGTCAAATCCCGTGTTGACAAACGCGAGGACATACATACATACATACATACATACATACATACATACATACATACATACTGTGACCGCCAACTTCAACAATCAATTAAACTAGACAATTGAAGTCGACGTCCCGAAGGCGGCTGAGACATTGCGCTAATCTTCGTCGCTCGAGTCACTCGGGCACAGCCGAGACGATGTCGTGACTCCGGATGACCACGCCGATTCGGGATGCGTTGTGCATGGCGATTTGCAGTCGAGGCAACATATTGCGGTGACAATAATCGAGTTGCTCGGATTGCCTCATTGGTGGTACCATACGTTCGAACATCGCTCTCAGACACGTAAGAAAATCGATAACGGGTTCCTCCGCCCCCTGCGTGCGTCTTAAAATTTCCTCTCGGAGCGAGAACTGCAGGGTGGGATCGCAGAATCTCGTCCGAAATGCGAACTCGCACTCCGCCCAGGTTCGGTACCGCAACCGTCCACTTCGGAACCAAATCCGCGCAATACCAGTCAAGAAAAACGGGAGGCAGCTGAGTAGCTCGGCGTCCGAGATCGGAAACATCCTGCGTCCTTCCTCGATGCCCGACAAAATTTCCTCGACGTCCTCGCCACGTGCTCCCGAGAATTTTAAATCCCATCTTCGCATGGTGTCGTACGCAGACATCCCCGTGTCCATCAGCCCGCGATAACTCAGGCTTTCGTGGGGGCCCCGTCCAACGCGCGGATCGAAAGGTTCGACCGTGATGTGGGGTCGATCAGTCGTATAGGGAGGTGTCGACTGATTAAATGGCGAAGGCCAAGGTCGCTCGCACACATTACCGATATGACACGGTGCACCCGCCGCACCTTCCGGTCATCGAATCCCGTCGTTTCCTGATAAAGTCGGAACAATCCTGCCTCCATCACCGGTGACAATTCCCGACGCCGTGCGTAAGGGGCGACTGCCGAACATGGTTGGATCGAGGTCCCGGTATACGCAAGGCAAAGCACGGTCAAATAGCTGAGCAAGGAGTCAAGTGCGAAAATAGATTAAAATTAACAAAGAAATAGAGAAGGGAAAAAAAACAAAAGATCACAAATAACACAAAAAACAGCGCCAAGATAAAGATACCAAAAACGCGCGCAAAAATCTTAATCTACCTCTTACACCTAATATGCAGAAGCCGCAGACCCGAATTATTCTTCCATAATATTCTCGACAAATTCGTGCGACAATGCTATCACGGTACAATGCTGGAACTCGAACCAAATCTCCAATTTCGAGCCCCAGCCGAACAACCGATCGGCCAAACGCACGAAAAAAACGGTAAACACTCGCCCGGCTAGCGAAGACGCGAAGCGGTACAGTCCGCGCCAAAAGTTCCACGCACGGCCTAACACCTCGCGGCAAACGGTACCGGAGCGCAAAATCCACAATCCACAAAACTAGACAATAAATAAATTACGCAACCATCCACAGTTCCTTAAGCAATAAATAAATTAAAAGTTAACCGCAAATAGTCAATTAATAAAAACACGAACAAATAGAAAAGTCAAGAAAAATAAAATTAATCAATTAAGTCGAAAAGTCACGAAAGATAAAATAAATAGATTAAAACGAGAAGTCAGGAAAGGTAAAATAACTAAATTAAATTGAAAAGTCAGGAAAATGAAATAAGTTAATTAAATTAAAAGGTCAATAGGATAAAATAAATAAATCAAGTTAAAGAGTCAAGAAAATAGAATAATCAAATTCAATTAAAAAGTCAAGAAAATAAAATAAATAAATTAAATTAGAGCAAAAAAGTCAAGAAATCAAATACGAATAACTATATCTAATAACATCAAATAGTCAAACGATTAAATCGCACGAAAAAAAAACAATTTAAACAAAAAACTATTGCAAAATTTTCACCTCGGGCCCCACGTTGGGCGCCACTTGTGACCGCCAACTTTTCCCGAACTCCCAAAGAATGTATTTGGCCACCAACGGCGTGCTCCTCGACCGTTTTATTTAACATTTTATGGGCGCCAGCCGATTAATTGTTAATCGACGCGGTCGGTACCGATGGAGATGTGAGCACGCACTCTTCCTGCTCCGGCAGCTGCAGTAAGGCTAGGGCAGAGGGGTGAGGGCGGTGAAAACTTGCTCAATCCCGCACAGAAAATAAACGAAAAATATCCGGCCAAAGCCACTCGATTTATTATAATCACACCATAGAAACCGCGTACAAAATTGTCCCTACTAAATTCGCCCCAGCTACTCAATTCACCGGTTTGAATTTCTACGCGTGATTGATCCTGGCCCGGAGAAAAATAATGAAGGAAAAATAACAAAGAATAATACAACGTCGCAGAGAATCGGTAAAAGTAATAAAGAGAAAATAAATTATAAAATAATACCAAGAAAACGTTTAAGAGAAATATAACGGGCCAGGCCTAATTTTCCCTACTGATCGCAATCATCGGCCGGACTGTACCGCTGTCCGATCGTCGGGCGAAGGGCAATGTTCCGCCGCGCACACTCACACACACAATCTCGGCGTGCAGGCTGCGCCTCGCAAACGCTTTCGGAGCGGTACCTTACGAAAATTTCACAAAACGAAAACCAACGACAGAAACGACGAAACAATATCGGCGGCGGTCTCGAGACCCGTGTAGTTTATATCGCGATGCTTTTTCGACGTCCTCGGCCGCGAAGGAAAGCCTACGTTTAATTACCCGCGCGAGCTCGAAACCCACACGCCGCGACACACTCACACACTCTCCTCCGCTCGTCGTAAACCACGCGCAGGTGATCTTTCCGATTTTCACGGTACCGGTGCGGCGAGAGGCCGTCCAATACCCAGCACTTATGATCCACGAAATACAATAGAAAGAAAAGATAGTTCCCCGAGAAGAAAAGACACAAAAAATAATGATCGACGGAAACATAAGCTAAGTTTTGCCCGGGACGGAACTCCACGCCGCGATCGAGTCGCGGGCACGCTCGATAAAATGCGCGCAGAACCGAATATAGACCGCGTGTCCAACGATTTTACTCCGAAAATCAGAAGTCTTACCGCAGGAACTGATGGTAACTTGAGTACTCCTTGCCGGTACCGGTTCCCTTCCGTCCTTCCAATGTAACCGGAAAAGAATAACTCCGCCGAACGACTCGGTAAAATGGCTCCACCGCCTCGATATTCCACCCGAAAGTCCCCACGAAAAATCGGCGAGAACAATCGGCACGGCGAGCACACGCGTCCTATCTCCGTCGCTTCACGGAAGAGAGTCCCGACCTAATTTTTCGGAGTCGTGCTCGCCGCCTCGCTCGCGTTCTCTCTCGCTCCCCACTTTTCCCGATTTCTGGCCGGTGTCCGGTACCTGGCGACGCCCTACGACTATCACGAACTGTCCCACGCGCGAAATGAATATTCGAACGACAGCTACGCTGACG
This sequence comes from Ichneumon xanthorius, assembly GCA_917499995.1. Lineage (NCBI taxonomy): Eukaryota > Metazoa > Arthropoda > Insecta > Hymenoptera > Ichneumonidae > Ichneumon > Ichneumon xanthorius. The sequence continues at coordinate 265,524 of CAKJTD010000038.1, read as the reverse complement.
CTTCGTCCGAAAATTCGCGCGAGATTTCGCCACAATCGTAGTTTACGAGGATCTGTGACGCGACCCAAAAAATACCGCGTCACAATACATACATACATACATACATACATACTAGGGTGGTCCTTATTTTGGGTTCGGACGAATTTCTTTACAGGCGCCCTCTGAATCGTTTCTAAATAAATATAAAAAAAATGCCTTCCAAATTTCAGATTTAATTTTTAAGACTTACCCCTCCCTCTCGAAGACTCAATATTCCCATTTAAATAACATGGAATTTTACTGTACGTTTAGTAAATTTTTTTTCTGGTGCCTAAAAATTTCCAAAAAAATCTGTAACTTTCAGAATCAAGTCAGGTATATGTCACTATAAGCTGAAAAAATTTAGGATCATGTGAGGCCGTATTTGCTTATTGAATGCCACATGATTCCGATTGTTCATTTCACAAACATTGTGAATTTAATTCTTTTTTCTTTTTTGTTTAAAAAACGTTAACGATAACTCTTTAATTAATATTTTATGGACATTCCATCACAGTTTTCGGTAATTTGTTTGAACTATATTGTTTTGCATAAATTATTTTTTTCACATTTTTCACGTGTCGTTACTCTCAAGCGCTATGCTTGAGGCGGAAATGATCGAAGAAAAGAAAATTTCAGTGAATTACATTTTATTGAATTCTTTTCAATGTCACAGAGATTTCCTAATTTCGATCGGAAATCGATTTTTAATGTTATTGAAACGATTCGCTGTTTATTAATCGAACACTTTTTGCAATGTTAGTATTAATTTGTTACGGCAGTTACCAGGCATTTTTGAATGAAGAAACTGCGTATACCTTCAGTCTTCTTCTAACCACGTTATCGACTACATATACCGTTGAATTCGTTTAATAAATCTATTTTAGTTATAATAATTAAATAAATACTTATCTCTAAAAACAGAAATAAAAACGTACGCTCATTACAATTTGCAATTCTCTGTCTAGATTTGTAGAAAACGAGTCAAACTTCGTTTCCCATATTTTTTAGAAATCCCATTACCTTTTGCTTTATCGGCTTCCTGCTTTGACCGCGTAGGTTTTCACGAGATGGTGTGAATGAGTAGACAATTTTAACGACTATATATTTGAAACATCGACGTCCTATGCTTTATCGAAATACAATAGAAATTTTATTCAATTTGTGATAGCAAACGAATTGTTTATTAAATTGCAACTTATGTACAAAGTACCGATACTCGACCTTGTGTTACTTAAAAAAGTTTTGTAACTGTTCCTTTCCTCGCATCTGGAAACATTTTTCGATGTTCGCTGACAATCTGCAAAGCAAACTGTTTTTGATCCTCGTTCCTTGTGAGCATTTTATTATATTCGGTAAACAAATAGACACCTCTTTCTGCAACATCGTTTACCACCTTCAATTGCTTTACAATTTTTAAACCTTTTTGATAACTTTGATTTTGGGACCAAAGAGCAGGATCGATTTCTAAAAAATCGTCTTCAATGCCAAACCTCCGAAAAAAGTTTCTCGTTTGGGGTGTCACAAAATGATCCATTTGTTTGTCACAGTAAGAACCGATATCATTGAATTTCACTTGGATCCGTTTGGGAAAACAATCGTCGATTTCGTCGATAGGCTCCAATTCCGATACCATATTGCGTTTTACAGTCACTGATAATGTTTCGTCGAAAAAAGACATCGCAGCCGTTTCTGGACTCAAATACCATAAATGGTTCCTCAATTTGTTGAGTGTGACGGTCGATATGTCTTTGTCAATCGAGTTATAACTGTACAGTTTTTTTAGAAATTGCAAATCGTGATTTGGCGCCAATGAAGCAAGTGGGACGGTGAACCAAGCTTCAACGTACAGCAGTACAATGAAAACCGACGTGTCCCGAACTGCAATCCTTTCCTGTTCCGTCATTTCGCACTGGTCGCGAAATATAAAGATTTTTAAGCAATATATTGCTTTGGCCATCCATCGCGCGTGATGAAATGCTCCAGGGTAACGAAATGTAACAGCATCAGGTGGAACACATTCAAGAAAGACGAGCGTCAACTGTAAGAGCTCTTTGTAATCGTCACTGGGGTGAAGATTTTGTAACGCTTCCTGTACGAATGATTTTATTCTCTCGACGGCGTCAGCCGTTACGAATCTCGCGACTTGTTCATGCTCCAATCCACTTTTATACATCTTTTTATCAATTCTTGCCCAGGTTTCACGAAATTTTTTAAAGATTGGAACGTTTGGTCCTGTTGTTCCGGGCATTTTTTTCTCGAAGACGCAACGTAGAATTAACTCGAATATATGATGTCTACAGGGCAGATACAAAATATTTCTTTTCAATAGGCTCTCTAATAAAGTCGCAGAACCATTCTTGTTTCCCAAATTCGAAGCTGTTGTGTCACAGCAGAGTGCCTTCACTGTATCTAAAAGACCCCAATCTTCAAGAACATCATAAACCGCATTTGCTTGAGTCAATCCCTTGCCGTTTTCTAATGATGGAACGCCTAGAAGCTTCTCAACCTCGCCATTGGTTACTACAACCGGTAATCTGTCCACCATTTCATGTTTGATTAAATCGAATAAAAGTTTCCCGTCCCAATGTAGAACAAGTGCATTCAATTCGCGATCTTGAAAAACTTTTCTGATATTCTTAGCTCTGGCTTCACGCACTTTTTGTCGATAGTTCCGAATCGATGTTCTGTTTAGACTTAACGAGTCTAGATCGACGTGTAAACTCTCTGCTATCGCGGCGACTAAGTGAACAGCGTCTCTGTCACTGACCTCGCATCTATCGAGGGCCGCAACGACTTTATCGTTGAATATATTCAAAGTTCCTCATGATTTCTTCGGTGCAGATGGTCCAGCTTCATCCTCATCACCAAATTCGAGCGAAATACTCGAATAGGTGCCGATACTTTTTTGACTTAGACTCTGGGAGAGGCTTTCTTGACTCGAAGCTAACTCTGCAAAATCTTCTAAAACATATTCTCATCATTGTAATGTAATTGAAACAAGTTATAAATGGATTATGATTGAAATCATAGACATTATTTTATTACATTAATTTATATTTTACCTAATAATTGTACATCCATTTGGGACCTCGCTAGCCTTCGAGATAGTACTTCTTTGCTGTATCTTTCTTCTTCTTCCTTTTTATCGAAAAAGCTCTTAATATTATCGATATTACCGACGCGTCCATCTCGTCGTTGGTTTTCGAGAAACTCTCTTCTCCTATCATCAATTTGTTGAAGAATATTCCCATGAGCGATATCAAATAAGTTTTTGATATCTGAACAGAAATTCTGTTCTTTTTTGAGATTGAATGGTCTTCCCGCATTTTTTTGCAAATTAGACCATGTCTGATGCAAGGCCGAAACTTTTTCTATGCATCGACTCTCCTGTTGAATTGGTAATCGAGCTTTATCCCAGAAAGATTTCACTTCATTGAGGACTAATTTAGCACTTTCACGAACATTGAGTTTTTTTCTCGAATGTTGTATATTAGAACTTTAAGCACCTGCTCCTTCGACGGCAACTTATTCCCATGAATTTGAGAATCAAGATCACCAATAAGATAAACGTTCTTGCGTAGGTCTGGTCGTACCGCCATTGTATACGAGAACTTTGAGTTCCGAGCAAACGGTGAACTATAACATTTAGATCGAGTTGGCACGACACGACTACGTTTGTTGACGACGATGCTATGCGGAACGTTGTACTGAAAATCAATTGCGTGACTGCTCTCGTAGTGACTTATTCGGAGTTTCCTCGAAGACTGACTTTGGTGATGCGATGCAACAAGAGCGTCGTTGCTGCCTAGAAAATTAAGAAGTCCCCATTATTTTTTAAATGCAGTACCTGCAAAGGGAAACGCAGGTTTTTTTCTCGGCCGGGAAAACTAATCGTTCTATAGCTCTGCCTAACCTGATCAACTGCGGCGCACGTGGATCGCCTTTCGAAGGATTAGACCCTCTTAACCCTTTTCGTTATGATGTAAACTTAGCAGGAGCTCTCGAATGAATAAAACTATGGTTTGCACGGCGAGCGTCTCACGCAAGACTCCACCTTTGTTTACTTTCAACGAGCAACAACGCGCTCGCTTCGCTCGCGTTCGCGGTTTGAGGTTAGGTGTGCTGCCTCCCTTGCTAACGAAATGGACACGATCCTGTTGGCTACAAAAACTGGCTTCACGATTTCGATTAGAGATGCGAGCAGTAAATATGACCGGTAACTTTACTGTATTTTTACCGTAGAAAAACGTGACCGCTTTTACAATTATCACGTTGATCATAAAATCATATGGTCTCATCGTGATTTATTTTTATGGTCATCTTACCGAAAATAAAAATACCGGAATTTTCACGCCTCTAATTTCGATATATTTGGATATATTTAAGCCATGTCTTTTTTAAAGAGAGGAATGGGAAATGCTAACTATTCTATGTATTAGCATATATTAGTAACAGTTAGCATTTCCCAATCCCCTCTTTCAAAAAGACACCATGGCCTAAATCATTTCAATAACATTGAAAATCGTTTTTCGATCGAAATTAGGAAATCCCTGTGATATTGCGAAGGATTAAATAAAATGTAATTCAATGAAAATTTCCTTTTTCTCCGATCGTTTCTCCCTCATTCAATATATTACTGAATTCACCTTACGTTGAGCTCGCTTGAGAGTAACGACGCGTGAAAAATGCGATAAAAATAATTTACGCCAAACAATATAGTTCAAACAAATTACCGAAAACTGTGATGGAATGTCCAAAAAATATTAATTAAAGAGTTTTCGTTCCCGTTTTTTAGACAAATGAGCCGTTGCACCGACAGGACGAAACGAGCGATATAGGACGCAAATAACGGGACTTTGCTGGGGTATATAAGCGCGAGCGACCTACCGCGCGAGACCTTATTTTGTACTCCGAATCCTATAGAGTCACTTGTACAATCCAACAACCCACCTTCCACTCCTGTGAAAGCGAGCTTCAGACATCTCTGGCCTTCGTGGACACTCCGTGAGAAAGGAACCTGTCTCCCTGCGCGTTAAGTTCTAATTCTAAGAATAAGCTAGATGGCCCAACTCAATAAAATAGAATATCGAACTTGCTAACCGCGTAGCTTGAGCTAGCCCAGCTCCGTTGTCTACAGCCCATAAGCAACGAACACCGGATTTCTTTAAAATCAGTGGAAGCGAGTAGAAGCGTTCGAAACATAGAGACTTTTGAAACACCGATTGCCTCGAGCACACGAACGATTTTCAGACGGGAGTTTTTAGTAGAGTCAAATTCAGACAAGACCGCAAAATATAATTCCGGAACAAGATCCGTTTGGTCGAGGCGAATCGACAAAATTATTCGCGAGTCTCATTCGACGAGACTCATAGTTAGGACGTGACCTCGACGAGTCAGCTGCCGTCGAGGCGCGAATCATAGGACAAGCCCGATAAACCGAACAACTAACAATAGTACCGACACCTATTCATTTGAAAAACAGAACCGCCCGATAAACCGAAACTAATTTCCAACATCCCTCGCCCGCTCCTCACCCGGAAGCTCGTGATGATATTGCATCCGTCTCCGCACACAGCCGGCGAGGATCTCTGAAGCTTCTTCCTATTCCCTACAAACAGAAAAGAAGGACGAGAAACGAGACGCGACCCGACACGACTGCCCAGTGCACGATCCTTATAAATTCATTAAAAAAAAAACGTGCGTTCGGAGTTACTCCACGGGGTAATTTTGAATAAAATTACAATACATGTTTTTGTATATGAAGCATAGGACTACTCACGCTACAGTAACTGAAGAAGCTGCCGTCGATGCTGGCGCCTTAATTATTTAATGCAAGGGCTTCGTGCAATCTATGCTCGTAATCGTCTATGTGACTACGTGCAATTTATGCTCGTAGTCGCGCGACATGCTCTACAATAGGGCCATATGCACTCGACGATCGATTTAGCATCCAAGCAGAGACGCACTGAAATGCCTAAAAAATGACAGGTTCCCCGTGTTTTTATCGAATTATATTCTAGTATTGCAATAAATAATATGTTTATATACTTTCGATGAATTGCGACACACAAAAGTTGCAGTGTCCTCAGGTTACTGGGAGTGAGGCAAGTCGACGAACTTATGTGCATTTCCGTCGACGTAGACATCAACTCCACAAAATTTCGATCCCAAAAGACCAACTCCACCGGCACTTCTCCTTCGAACATTACTTCGATCTGAAGAGTACCTCTGTCGCGATTATGTAACATACTCCATCGATCTGAGTGCGTCAATTCAACGTAATGTTGGTACGATAGATGTAACGAGGGCATAATCGACTTTCTCCATCGCAACATCGTCCTGATGACGTTATCGGTATTCAGGCATGCCGCAGCTTCAGGATGCCTAAAACCGATCATAGTATGACAGTATAATTAAAAGTGCATGAAAGTAAGACGCAATGAAGATATTCAGTTTACGACATACAGGAATTTTAAATTTCGTAAACTACGCGTACGCTTTGAAGCGTCTAGATTGAGGCTCGGTACAGCGGCGCTGTATCGAGCGAAAAAGCCTACGTTTATATTTAAAATAAAAATGAATTTATCACAATGATAAAGAATGTCTCATTATTTTTCACAAAAAAAAAACAATATATAAAATATGCATCAATAACTGATGAAAAGGTCGACTAAATATAGTTTATGCCAATATAATATATAATTAAAATCACATTCAACGTAGAAAAATGGTATAGTTTGAGTCGCGTGGGGCCCAATTTATGATATATTTTTTCTTGCTGCTGTTTGATGAGGGCCCTCATTGAAAAAAAAATCGTTTATGGCTCGCTGGGGCCCCCTTAAGTCAAGGGTCTCCACGCGACCGCATTGGTTGCATTGGCATAGCTATGCCACTGTACAGGGTGCGTGAGAACACATCAACGGGTTCCATCATCAAATAGGGTCGATGGTTGTGGTTTCCGGTTAGGCGACACACTCCACCCTTGATTGAACCTCGTCCTTTGCATTGTTTGGAGACTCTATATTTGCAGACCAAATACCTGTGTAATATAAAAAAATGTGTCGTGTAACTATTGTAATTAAATATAAGAATCACGGTTACAAATGAAAGTTGCATCTTAGACGATCATTTGAACTTAATAAATATATAGTTTACCAGGTAATTATTCAAAGTGAGTGAGTGAGTGAGACCAAATTCCCGGTGTGGAAAAGATAACATATCAAGAGACGCGGTAGCATCTCGACGCCAAGTACTTAAAAAAATTTAAGCGATAACCGCAAAATTTGAGCGATGAGCGATATCATTAAAACGCTACCAAGTAGTTATACTCCAATATGCCGAAAGTAATTCTTTGCACTCAATTATCTCGGAAACAAAGCATCGGATCGAAATGGTCATAACATTTTTACTATCAAGAGACGCGGCAGCGTCTCGACGCCAAGTACTTAAAAAAAAGTTTTTAAGCGAGTTAAGCGAGACGCTACCAAGTATAGATACTTCAAAATGCCGGAAGTGGATTCTTGCTTCTCGATTTTCTCCAAAACGAAGGATCGGATCAGAATTCCGACGACACTTTTATGATATATATAGGACACGAGCTTTCCAACGCGCCTAGTTACGATCATAACTGTTAGCTAGATGCTGAGATACGGTAATCGTACCACTCACGAGGGCCGAAAATATTTTAAAAGTGTCCTGTGATGTGAGTCCTCGCGTCTACTGTGCATGTGTCTGCCAGCTGTCTCATCTTCCATCTCTCTCGGATTCGCATCAGCGCAGCACTTTCTCTCTACCTATCTCTCTTGTTTCGTATATATCAGCGCAGCACTTTTCGCACTTCGGTTAATCGCTCGGCAAAACAAAATTATTATTTTTTTATTCATTGAAGAAACCGAAAAAAATTTGAGTGTCCACCCCTATAGTGAACCTATAGTGAATGAAAAATAAAAACTTGTGCGTGTCAATAAAAAAGATTTGCCTAAAAAAATTGATAAAAAGCATCATATATCATAAATTAAATATATTTTTATTCTTTTAATTATGTGTTCGACGTGTAAAGTTAATTTTCCTCGATATTTTTATGACTAACCTATTTTTTAAGTTTTGTTTTATTTTTGCTTTTGTCAAATGTTAAACGAGTATATTGGATATATTTGACAGCAAGATGGTTCAGATTTTTAAAATGGAATCTACGCTCTGTCAGGAAAACATGAACTTATTTATTTATCCAAACCTATAAGTTGTGACGTGGTGCGTCACAAGTCTCCTCCGACGTGGCTCGACGTCCCATCACTCACCTAACAAAAAACCATAGCATTAATTACATTTAAACAGCGAACAAAACTATTTGTACTTTTTCTTGTTAACCCCTTTTTCCACGACTTACCCTCATTCCCTGATACCCTGTCAGCCCTTTGACTCACTCACCGAAGCCATCGCCACCCACCGAAGACCCGTCGAAGACTCACCGAAGACCCATCGCAGACCATCGCAGACCATCGCAGACCATCGCAGCCCATCGAAGACCCTTCCACAAAATCGACTGACCTTACCGGAGACCGCTCGACTCAGATAGACCCTGAGAAACACACCAATTGTCAAACAAAATACACTTGGAATGCCATCATGGCACTAACCTCCAAAAATGCCACACACCAGGTGCACCACAAACCCATCATCGTCCGTCTCCTGGAAGCCACAGCGAAGAAACTCCACCCGGCTGACCCGCCCTGGACAGCCTTGAATCCGACGACACACTCTCGGCTCGAAATAACGAGTAATAAACCGACGAGTTGTGTCGTGCGGGCAAATACCAGAAAAACCACCTGAACTGTCAGTTGCGACATTTCGCCCGAGCGCCGCAAGGAACCAGCACCTCTCGACGTCGAGAATTGTTCGGCGATCGATAGGCCAATCGATGCCGAGGATGCGCACGCCGAGTGTCGCGACTAGTCTTCCGTCGCTAAGGATATCCGCAACAGCCCGCGACCAATCCCGACGCCTACCGCCAGCTAGTCCCGAGATCGACCAATCAAATTGGCGACACCTGTCACGATACCCTAAGATCGGAGAAGAAGCCGGAAGCGGCGAGGCCGTCTTCACTTCGAGCCACGGCGTGAAAGAGAGAGCGTGTGTGTGTGACAGGCGAAATTTATTCAGACCAAAGTTTTCTAAATTATAACGACCCGGAAAGCCCACGTTACGATTAGACTCCATTCCCGGAGAGTACCGACCCGAACGCATTATAAAGGACACGATTGGACCAAATATTGGAATTTATAACGACCAGGAGAACCAAGGAATATCGAAAAGATTATATCGAACGGATTTTGTCGAAAGGAATATTGAACGGATTTTGTTGAACGGCCTATCGGAGGAAATTTGTAACCGATAGAGAGTGAGAAAAACTGGTTGAGTGAGTACAATTTAAGTTTCCCTTCCCCCGCTGCCCTATTATTGAATTGTCCCATTACCCAGATCCCCCTGAAAATTCGTCCGCAACCCCTTTTTGAAATTTTAAGCAGTTTTCATTGTGTAAATTCTTGACCGTCGAATGCCGGCCGCCACGTGCGCCGACATTTTTATTAATTCAACACGTGCGCGTGAGTGGTGGTGTTCGCGGAGATTTCCAGCGTGCGCGATCGTTATTATTATTATTTCCCACTCCCCAGAGACTCATAAATTGCGATTTTTTACTTATTTTTAATTATTGAAATTTATACTATTTTTTTTTTGTGACGAGGTAATTTAGAAAGAAGCCCTGGACAGTGCCCTCGGCCTGAGAAGTCTCATCCCCCTCCCCCCTTTCCCTGCTAGCCGTGTGCCGTGCAAATTCATAGATTTTTCTGCTTTTCTTTAATTATCGAGTTACGGTGCTACACCGTGAAAGTAGCTGGCGCCCAAGAAGATTAGTGACATTTTTAAATTCATTTTCGTTAATTTTTCTGTTTCTGGTTTTGATCAGTTTTGTGTAGAATTTTTACCGGCCCTTCCCCCCTCCCCTTTTCCCTGCGATTGACGCTTACGAATTTCCGTCCCGGCGATTATCGAAGAAATCATTATTTCTTGCGTATTGATTATTTTTCTATTTTCTTTTTTTTTTTTGCCTTTTTCTTATCTTCTATTTCTTTTTATTTCTCGAGCCCATTGCCCTTGTTCTTTCTGATTACCCTTGTTATTTCGGATTATTATTGAGACTGTTGTTTTGTTATCGAATCCCTTCAACGTACCAGTAACGGCGTTGAGGCGGCAGTATTTTCGCATTATTTTGTTATTTACCATTCACTGAACGATTTACTATTAAAAGTTATTTTACCACGTTTTCTACACAAAAGTTGAGTGTATTATTTTCCCCTTTTCCCTCGCCCTATATTCCCCGGATTGTCCAGATTTCCAGATTGGAGAGAATAAAGTACCATCACAAAGTAAATACGTTAGTAAAAGAATAAATCTTTTACTAATGGAGCTGGGATTCTATCTGAGACATTTCCTCTTGTCGATGTATTATTGAAGGTTCGCAGTGAACATTTAAATTTACATATAGTGGCGAAAGGCATATGCAGCTCCACATACAGATGCCCTCGATGCCCTGGAACTTCAGAGGTACTGCGTCAGGATCAAAAGATGTCTTTACCCATCATGTGAGGGAGATCATTTTTTTTTAACTACGCATGATGAAAACCACCTCCTGATTCTGATGCAGCTACCTTCGAAGGTCTAGAGCATCAAGAGCAACTACTTTAGAAGTCGGAGGAGCCTTTCGTCACCATCCAAAACAGTTAAATATTATATTATTGCTTCTGCGCCAAAGCTTAGAATAGGACAATTCTGCACTCAAACCATTTCCGACAAAATAAGTCCAAATAAAACAGAGCGATGATTCTGTTTTACTTAAATCAATACATAGTGCAGAAACAGTGATAGGACTATCGAGCAATTAGACTATTTTATTTTTTATATAAAAAATAATGTTAATAAAAAAAACAGAAATGGTACAACCAGTGCTTAACATTTTTTATGTTCCAAAAAAATATGTCTTTTGGAAGACAATTTTAAACAATCTTTAAAAATAACAAACAAACAATCTTAATACAATCTTAAAAGAATTGCACACAATTGTAAAAAATATTTAAAAAATGTCGAAAATTGAAATTTTCATAGCGCTTTCTTATGAAAGTTGGAACTTGAAATTTTCATATGGCTCTCTCATAATGTTCCTTTATTCATAAAGCTTCTTCTGTGAGAAAGCATTTTCTGTATTTTTGGCTTCCTCATAGAGGAAACTTCGTGAACAAAGAAACATTATGAGACAGCCATACGAAAATTTGAAGTTTCAACTTTTATAAGGAAGCGGTATGGAAATTTATATTTTCAACTTTTATGGGTGTTACGTCCTGATCAGCATTTCCTGCATCTACGGTAAAGGAGATATCTCTCCCTATTACGCGTTTATCGCATGTGAAGCTTGGTCAGAACAATGCCCATTTCGAATCTAACCTTTCGGAAATTTATTCAGGGATGGGCTGAGAATGCATGTCGAAATGAATAAAGCTCGATGATCTTATGAGGTGTCTTTCACGTTCAAAATATTATGATTCCTCGCTCGACCCTGACACACCGTAGCAAGGCTGTGTAATTAGATCCCTCACGGTCGCGCAATTCTGCCCGCCACTGACTGAAGGCCAGCGTTATCACCAAACGTCGAGTTCATTGCTCTATACCCTGGGTCCCTCGAAGAAAGATCGAAGATCACGACTTATAAATTCAAACTATGATTTATCGAAACTCTGATTATTTATTAATGATGATTCGAGAAAGTTAATTAACATCCGGTGAAATAATAAAAGAATAAAAATATTCGCGCAAAGTTGAAAAGATAAAATAGAAAATTCCAAATAAAATGATTTGATGACTTACGATGATTGTCAATGAATGACACTTATGAATGAAACGATCGAAAATGGATGAAAGATGTTGATTCCTCCTTCCTCCTTCCTCCTTCCTCCTTCCTTCCTTCCTTCCTTCTTTCAGGGAAAGTTGATTAATCAACGATGAATGTTGAGAAAAACGAATAAATGCTGATGTCGAAATATGCAGGTCATGAAATAACTTTTCGTTGAACTTAAATTTATTTATCCTATGATAATTCAGAATATTTATTCGATTATTAACTCCAAAATTTTGAATTTTAATGTTGGTACAATGTTCCGTGAGAAGTCAAAGACTTCTGGACAATAGTTAGTTTTCCGCGGATAATAACTGTAGATGTATGTGTCGAAATGTCGCCCGCAAAAGACTGTGCTTTCGGCCCGCAAAGACTGTCGTGAAGAGGTGGAGGTATGTCGCCCGCAAGACTGTCCTTCCGCCCTTGGAGGTGCTTCTTTTATTGTTTTGATCGGAGGGCACCCGCGCCTCCAAGCTATCCGTTGCATCAGCCACCCCCTTCTTTGGTCAATATCGATCGGTTTTGGCGTCTTCCGCAGCTTATTTTAATAATTTCAAAATTCTAGTTTTTACAATGATTTTCGGGATTACTTTGACAATCTTTGATTTAAATAATAAGAATTTACAAATTTAAACGAAGTATTTACGATTCTCCTATAAAAAGTTATAATCCTGATTTATGAAATGATGATGATGATGATGATATTTTATTGCTTTTCCAGGGATAACAATCTCTCATAGCAAAGGGGGGGGGGAGACATAAACATAAATCATTTACAAAAGTTATACAAACTTACATCTATCTTATTCGTTAATGATAAACGCCCTAAGACGCAAGCTACTCGTCGTATATCTAAAAATTGCCTTAATTGTTCTATTGTCCGTGCTATTTAGCAAAAGACTTAAACTTTCTTCTTCCGAGATCGCGTAAGCATCCAAGTGCTTTCGTAGATAGGCCTCTCTAATGGACCCGTAAATCGGGCATCTTATCACAAAGTGTAGCACCGTTTCTTCCTTACCTAGATTACAAAGAGAGCACACTTGCTTGGGGTCGAGTTTGTGCAAGTTCCCGTTAATCGTAATAGCACATACATAGCTGTTTGCAAGCCTCAATTGGGCTATAACTCTCAACACCGCCATCGGATTTCTCGATCTTACGTATGGGCAAGTTTCTTCGTCGAGCAATCTGGGGATAGATACTTGGCTCGAGGTTGAGTTCAGATATAGCGCGAAATCTACCGCCTTTAGATACTGTGAGTACCTCTCTAGAAAATCTCCCTGCATGGCTTTCCAAGATTGGGGTCTCAGGTCGTCCCATAGCGCAGTGCGATTCGTTTGTTCGAGTATGACGTTGAATTGAGCAATCCAGTTGTACTTATTACACTTATTGTCATAATTAACGCTCCTGAAGAGGTGGAGCTGGCGGTTGAAACAGATTTTTGGCAATCGGTTATTATCCATTTTTAGGATCTTGATAATCCACCCCCAGGCCAATTTCACGGCTTTGAACGCAATCTTGACTAACCCCAGTTCCAGGCCTAGTATAAAGTTTGTCGTGTTCCTAGGTAGGCGAAGAATTCTTTTGAAAAAGTCTGTTTGCGCTTTTTCAAAAACATCTAGGTAGCGGAGGCCCCAAACCGGGACAGCGTACAATAAGGTGGACGAAACTATACTGTCATACAGCTTAACTATACTTTCCCACGAGTCGGCTTGGGATTTTGCTAGCAACGACAGTACGGATCCTGTGGCTACTTTGCACTTTTTTATTGCCATTTCCGCGGCCTGCAGTCCTAAGGAGGAGCTCGCAATGACCACCCCCAGATACTCGTAGGAATTTACAACTTCGACCTCGTCGTTGTTAAATCGGTAGGTTACAGTTTTTGGTTTTCCTCCGGCTCTAAACGGTACGATTTTTGTCTTGCTGACGTTAATTGACAACTCGTTTTTCTCGCAATATTTTTGTAGGATTGTTAGCTTCTTCTTCAAGTCTGCGGGCGAGTGCGCAAAGATAATGAGGTCGTCCGCGTAAAGCAACATTATGACGTCATTTCTTCCGTCTATGGAAAGTCCTTGTGCCCCCTCATCCTTGAAAAATTGCTCCATGTCCGCCAAAAATAGTAAAAACAAGAGAGGACTCAGAATTTCCCCTTGGAGCACACCCACCGTTACCTCGGTTTCTGGCGTGAGCTCCTCCTTAACCTTAACCTGGATAGTCGCACGCATGTATAAATTCCTGAGCAGCCTGACCAATTTTCCGCTTACTCCAATCTGATGTAATTTAGTCCACAGTTTCGTGTGCGAGATGGAATCGAACGCCCTTTTGAAGTCTCCAAACAGCCCAAAAACAGTTCTGCTCCCGAGTCTTAGTTGAAGTTGTATAACCGATTGAAGCGTGAAGATGTTGTCGGCGCAACCGCTTTCCACTCTAAATCCCGATTGGCACTCAGGAATCACGCCTTCAAAGTCCGCCCATCTGTGTAGTCTATTTCTAATTATACTCGTGAAAACCTTCGTGATACAGTTGACTAACGCTATGCCACGGTAGTTGTTTGGATCGGTTTTCGCCCCTTTTTGTGGATCGTTGTAAGCATCATCATGGACCAGGCCGCCGGGGGTGATTCTCTCTCTAGCACCTTGTTAAAAAATACTTGCGTGTAAAGTAGCCAGTTGCCTGGTAAGTTTTTCAAAAATTCATTAGAGATTCCGTCCACCCCCGGTGCCTTGCCCATTTTTAAGTTGCGTAAGGCACGTACAAGTTCGTCCATCGTAAATCCGCAGTCTAAGTAAGGGTGCAGCCCACTTATGTATTCAGAGGTATCTAGCGCTCTCTGGTTGAACAGGTTACTATAAAAGTTATGCCAGTCCTCAATTGATACCTGATTCGCTGCAATGGGCTTGAGTCTGTACGATTTGACTACCGACCAAAACTCCGATGCGTTTTTGACATTAGCTAACTTATCTTTCATATCCCGCTCGTATTCGTTTCTTTTTGACTTTAGCAATTCCTTGTATCTTCTTTTTTCCTTTAGGTACTTGTCTATGTCTGTTTGTACAAATACTGAGTCCTTACATTTTTTTTTAATAATAATTTAATCGACTTCTTTAGCTGGTAGCAATCTCGGTCGAACCAAGGCTTGATACCCCTTCTCATTGGAATTCTTCCTATTACTTTAGTCATGCGACTTGCTTGTGCGACTCCCGCGTCCGCTTTTTCGAAGTTTTCGTACAGCTCGTCCGTTGAGGCGCTCCGAAAGTCGATCGCGACCCTGTCAGACCACAGCATGCCGTTAACATAATCGTTACTCTTAGCCGTGATCCAGCTGATCTTCATTTTTTTTAGCTTCTACAAGTTGCTCCCTGTTCGGAGGATGGGGCTCACAAGTCGAAAAATGAATGCTAACCGGGAAATGGTCTGACAGGGAAGTTTCTACGTTCACTTCCAGATCCTCGATAATTCCGAGGCATAAGGCGTTCGCCCAAAAGTGGTCAATACAACTGCTCCCCACTTGACTGCGGAATGTGAATTGAGCAGGATGATCGCTTTTCGTTCGTCCGTTAATTAACGTCAAACCGTTAGTTTCCATAAAATCTACCAAGGTTAGCCCCCTCGGATTTATCACAGGATCGTACGAAGTTCTCTCGCCGCACAGACAGGTATCGTCTAGAGCTTCCCCAGGCAGATCATTCAAGTTACTCACCCTTGCGTTAAAATCGCCCCCTACCACGAGTGATTAAATATTTGA
Source organism: Ichneumon xanthorius (assembly GCA_917499995.1). Lineage (NCBI taxonomy): Eukaryota > Metazoa > Arthropoda > Insecta > Hymenoptera > Ichneumonidae > Ichneumon > Ichneumon xanthorius. Next base: position 249,817 of record CAKJTD010000038.1, on the reverse strand, counting down.
AAATGATTAAATATTTCCTTTAAGTTGTCGAGAACCATCTGTAGAAGCTCCAGAGCAACACCCGTATCCAGGCTAGGTTTGAAATAGACTAACCCCAAAATCATCGACAGTTCGCTTTTTTTAATAATATGAATATCCACCAGTCACAGACCTCAACTACTTCGGCGCTGAATTTGTCCATCTTGACCAACATCAGAAGTCCTCCGCTTGGTCTTCCCAAGCTTTTCTCTTTCGTGGCGCTGGCCCAAAAGGCGTAGTCGCCCCATTTCTTCACCGAGTCCTCTGCTTGGATCGTCCGCCAGGTTTCACATAACCGGATGACATCAGCACCTTCCGCGTTTTCCTCAAGGGCGAAGTTCTTCAGGCCGCAAACATTCCAATACTTCACTTTGACTAACGACGAGCGGTTCAGTTTTTTGGCTCTTCAGCCACCTGGGCAGTGTCGAATTCGGCTCTAGAATTACTCGGCGCCGCAGGTATAAGTTTTTTCTCGCAGTTGCTGCATTTCATCCAGTTTCCGTCGACGCAGATCTTCTGGTAGGCCAGCTTGACAGCTTTTCCTTTTGCTCTTTCTTCCCTCGCGCGATCTCTTATTTTTTTATCGATTTTTCTTTCTTGGGGTGAGAGGTCGTGGTCGCTGAAAATCTTCCGACCCCCCAGCACGGCTTTCTTCCCTCGAAAAATCGACAGTTTGGTTTCCCAATCCGTGATTTTTACCCATACAAACTTAGCGTTGCCTCCGATAGTTCTTGCTTCCACCACCGCGTTTTTTAGATTAAACTCTTCATTTAGGAACCTCTCAGCGGCCGCCCTGGCATTAGGGACAACTGGGTTAAGACCTTTGATGATGATGTTACATTTTCTGACTTCTCTATCCTGGGCTTTCGCCCTAGCTTCTAGTTTTTAGATTTTTTCGAGTTCTTTCTCTCTGACTTCGCTTTGTACTGTCGCCCCTGTATTTCGGTTTTTGATCTCCTCTTCCAGAAAACGGACTCTCTCGACCGTAGATTTTAGGATATCGTCTTTTCTCCTTAGGTCTTCTCTTAAACTCGACAGCTCACGACGAGTCCATTCCCTTTCCTCCCTGATTTCGGCTGTTAGTTTTTCGATCTGCCCGATGCAGTCAGACCTCGTGGAATGGAATTCTTGGAGTAGTTTGGCGAATGGGTCGGTTGTCCCGTCCTGCAGTACCGGCTGAGGTATTAGAACATTACTCCCAGACATGTTATCTTCCAAGGTAGAATCGGTGTTTAAGCGCTTGAGCGGCGAAGCTCCCGGGATAGAATCGTCCTCAGATGCTCTCTTCCTTTTGTCCCACAATTTGATCACCGAAGTCGGTGTGGAGTCAGCCTTGAGGATTTTTGGTGGTCGACCCCTGTTCCTTTTAGCTGGTTGTGCCGGCGTAACAGAGCTCTTCTGCTCTTGTTTCGAGGATTCGTCTGTTGGTGAGGTAGCGAAGGGGCCAGTTTTTGGGTCCACTCGTAGTTCGGACGACTCATCAGGGATGGCGCTAGATGCCAGCTCCGATAGCGAGAGAGTGCGCTGCGGATTTATCACAGTGACGCCTCTGACCGTTTTAGTTGGAGACCTTTCAAGGCTGACTTCGGCCATTCGTCTCGCCCCGCCGCCCCTCGTCGCTAACCTCAAAGCTGCTCCAGTTTTTCGAGTGCGGAGGATCTAATCAGTCTCGGCGGGTAAAAATTAATAGGCAATCTGAAGGTTAGACTCTCCAGCTCTTACCCTGCCTTTCCGGGCAGCTCCCCGTCGCTGGGTTCGGCAGAATTTTCCAAGTAAACACAGACTGACTGACACACCGTTCTCTCAAGTCAACTGACACCTCCCCCCCGCCTGATTTATGAAATTGTTATAAATATTATCTATAAATTCCTGGTTTTCAACGGATAATTATTTAATGCCTCTAAATATTTTCCTCGGATTATAATAATTAATTTTCTGCTACTGACTATTTTATTTGACTATTCTAGTGATAGTAAAATATGATTTTAACGTGTTAATTAATTTCCCTGATGATAATAATAATAGATAATAATAAGTCATAAATGTTTATGACAACTTTATATTAACGACTTGACCCAATCTATGTTTCATTCATGATTCTACTAGATAATTAATTAATTCATTATCTTCTGGCAAAATGTCCACGTTTAGTATCTATTGATGTTGTTTTTATTAACAACAATCAAACATATTTTAAATAATACTTTGTAACGTATCACTTTTAGAGGCTTACACGCTTTGCTCCAAAAGCGTCGTTATGTGAGTTCTCTGCTCACTTTTGTTTGTGTGAGGGCAGGTGCTGTGGAATAAAAATTCAAATATTGATGCTAAATGTCAATTTCAATTGTTTTGTTTTATTCAAATACAACTTTGTTTAATCTCATTTCAATTATAATAAATCTCTGGTGGCTTTTTGCCCCAATCGCATTCATAAATTATTTGAAAAAAAAATTATCATGGATAGAAAGGATTGAATGCGCAGACGAAAGCAGTTATCCCCGTCACCAGGGAAGGTCGCCGGCGCTGCCTTTTTGGGTATAGTGGGAGTCAGACGAGAGCGGTTTTCCCCGTCACCAGGGAAAGTGCTGTCGCTGCCTTTAAGGAGATTGGGTAACCCAGACAATGGTGGTTACTCCCGTCACCAGGAGAAGTTACCGTTGCTGGCGTTTGGTAAGGAATCTTAGTTGTGCACGGAGGTACTGTCCAGCTAAGAGTGCTCATCCATGCGTCCGGGCCCCCTTTTATATCGGAGCGCCGGGTGCGCACGGCACGAATTCCAGTCCCCTTCCGTCTCGTGTGACGTCAATGTGACGTCAGCAGCCTTTCTTTTCCCTTGTCTCCCGCGATCACGCGAGGCTGACGCAATCGCTGTGTGCTGGGCGCGTGCTCCAAATGCGCGCTGGGTCTCGGGGTAAGATAGGCTGCTCCCGGCTGTCGACTCCTTGGGTATCGGCCGGTCTCTCGTGCGCTCTACCTTACCGATGCGCTCGGTTCCTCGCGACTATCGTCGCTGCTCCGACTCTCCACGGTGCTCCAAAAGGGTTTTGGAGGGGAGCGGACCTTGAGTGACGTCTCAACTTTGAATAATAATGCCCTGAGAGGTGCTGCACTCGTTAGCGCCGACGGTGATTTTTCCAATCAGTCGCCTCGAGACAGTAACACCGATTCTCTGGCTGCACCGTTGTTTGCGTATGTGCGTCGCCTCGCGCTCCGTCTCCCGACGCATATAGCTAAAGATTCGGATAGCATTTCGCGTTTCTTCAGGTAGCCTGACGTATGCTCGCTGCCGATGATACCTGTTCAGCAACCCGAATATACCCCTTGCGATATTTTTTTAGTTACCCAACTGTTGCTATGCCAATCACTGAATCGAATCATTCAGTGTTGGCTGATGGATAATTAATGGACAGGTAATCCATTATCAATGATTACTCGTGTTTTATAAATTTCTCTATCGATATTTCTATGATTTCCTAACTATTATTTTACTACCAATTTTGTGGATTTTTAGCTGGTTGCGTCAGTGAATTTTTGGTAAAATTCACCGGACGTAACATGGGGAAGCAATGTGGAAATTTAAAAAATTTTACGTAATTACGAGTAAAAATGTTGTACCACAAATACTATAGTTATAATTTATATCGAAGACTGAATACACTTGTAAAGTCACCTACCGAATAAATTGAATTTCAACAATAATTTTACTATTCCCGAAAGACCGAAGAATTTTGTTTTTATTATTTTAATCGTTAAAAGTTATTGGGCGTTATGACGAAGTTTCGCGACCGGGGCTTGCGAATCGACTGCTTCAAGGACATTTATACATATACGTACAGTACACAGTGACGGAATCCACAAACAAAAATAACAAAAATAAAAATAAAGATGCTTTAATAGTTCCTACTTTCCAAATACGATGCAAAACTTATGTTTCAATTGTAATCGATATACAAAAGCTGTATCAGATACATACATAATTGCGAGGAAAAGTTTGGTATATTTGAAAAAAATTAGCGTAAAAGAGAAGTTTGCGTTTAAGGTGATGTGGAACACCCTCCTACGCACTTACCGCGTGCTCAGCTGGTAACAAAACTGTAATGAATGCCGTTTTGAGACCGCAGACCCAGATCAAAAAAAAATTCTTTCCCTGCCTCTGTCGATTCTCCATCGAAAGACAATTTTCTTTTTCTTCGGTGGACTGCGGTCTCAAAACGGCATTTAATATAATTTTTATTACCAACTGGACATGGGGTGGGCGGGAGGTTATACCACACCATCTTAAGCGCAGGTGAAACACCACGGTCGGTAATAAAAATTGTAATCAACTTTTTCACGAACGGTGATATCTAAGGGCAAAAGAAAAGTGTCATCGAAGATAGATTACATAACAACTTTCGACACTATTCTGTTGACCGCAGTTGCTAGCATCCGTGAAAAAAAGTTAATTACCGTTTTTATAAATGACCGCGGTATTTCACATGCCTTAAGGAACCGCGATGGATAACAGGTTAAAAAAATACTTCGTAATTTCGAATCATATTTAAAAAAATTATTATTATTACTATTGTAATATATCATTTTCAATGAATCGTTTAGTTTTCAAGATCTTTTATTTATATATATCATCGTATTATCTACTATAAGCAATGTTTTCGTTCTGTATTGCCTGCATGTTGGTAATAATCAAGAAACTATATGCCTTGAGACGAGTTGACTATCGGCGAACACCGGATGCCGAACCAAACCGCGGCTATCGGCACCGAGTACGAGAGCGTGAGGTGTAAGTGGCACCACCTGCCAGGATCGAGCGGCGGCCCGATCAATATCGAACCGAGCGCATGCGCAGACGAGAGATCGGAAGCACCGCGGCGCTGCCGAGCGGGCTTGCGGCGAAAGCACGCTCAAGGTCGAAGAAAGGAGAAAGCGAGGGAAAACCGACGCAGCGGATTGGCTAAAAGTGACGACACAGGAAAAAGCACACGGCACCAACAAGGACACCATTAGCTCAGCAGGGAATGCCGGAAGTGCGTCACGGGAATACCGACCCAGCATTGGAGGGCCAAAGGAGCTCCCCGCGAGTAACCAATAAGAAAATTAATAATCGAGTCCGCCAAAACCCTGCAGAACCGACGAAGAAGGGGAACAAAATCGGGGTATAAAAAGGCCATCATCGGATCATCAGTCATCAGTTCATCGGATCTACCTTACCAGCGGACAACTCTCAAGGGCTAAAGTGAACAATAAAAAGGTAAAAGTGAAAGTGAAATAAGTTAGATAAAAGTGAAATTGCGCCAAAGTGAACTTATAAAATCTGTGCCGATTTGGACTTGTAAATTTTGTGCCGTTCGGACTTATAAAAATTGGTGACAATTTGGACTTGTGAAACTCGTGCCGAAAAAGGACTTATAAATTTTCGTGCTGAGTGCACTTATTAAATTTATGCAATTTGGACTCAGAAAAATTGTGGCGATGGGACTTGTAAAAATCGGGCCACTTCGGACTTGTAAATTTTAGTGCCTATTGGACTTATACAATTTTGTAAAATGACAAATAACTTGTCAAAAACCGCACCGGACGAGACTTATAACGATTGGCGTTAATGGAAATTGTCCTGTGAAACCTGGTGCGAGAAATCATCTACAAGGTTTCAACTGGTACAACGATCGGAGCGAATCGGTAAAGTAACCGCAGTGACCGGTCAGAAAAGTCATAATTGTGAAGGTGAGAAATAAAAATACAAGGACGGGAAAAAGTCACAGCTAGTGCTTCGTTCACTTTTCCTGAAGGCACCGGTACCGTAAAATCAGGGTAAAACCGTTTAATTATGAAATAAACACCAATTGCAAATCGCGAGGTGAGCGAGCTTTCACCGTCGATCGCCGTGCCGTGACGTCACAACGGGACAGCCGAGCACAGCGGCCAGCTGGACTTCGCGACGACCGAGAAGCTGCCCGCGCATGCGTAGTGCGGTTCACACGAGAAGAAATCCTGTCGATTAAATATTCCGACCTCAAGCAATTAAGTTATTCAATAAAAAGAGAAATAAGATCCGAATATAAGAACAATCATTTTTCACTAATTTTATGACCGATTGAATGCAATATTTTGAACAAGAATAAATAAAAGGAATTAATTCAAGGAATAGAAAAGCTTATAATCACAGGAGGGTTTGTCACGTACAAATAAAAATTATCACTGTCTCACATAAACAACGTCTCTGACCCACCAACCCATAATTCCTAGATGCTCGAGTCCCCGAATCCATCGGTTTGAGTGCCCGTTCCTATGAAGGAGGGGTGCGAATACGGAGAAATTATTGTACGGAGCCTTGCTCATGTTACAGCCTGGATGTCAAAAATAGGTGAAATCAAAGCAAAAAATACTTTTTTTCAAAAAAGTAAAAAGGTACGCCAAGTACTTAAAATTTGTATTCTCGTTCAGAAAATATGTTTATCAAAACAGTCTCTTGACAAAAAAATTCTTCCAAAAAAACGTTTATCAAAACAATAAAAAAAATATGTTTATGAAAATAATTTAAAAAAAAAATATCGAAAAAAGTCAAATCAAACCAGCCAAGTAGTACATACACGAAAATGCTTCAAAAGAGATGCTTATCAAAACAATCGTTATCAAAACAATTGTTTTGATAAGCATCTTTTTTGAAGCATTTTCGTGTATGTACTACTTGGCTCGTTTGATTTGACTTTTTTTCGATTTTTTGTTTTATTTTTTTTATTTTTAATACATACACTATGATAATAAAAATTGAAAAAGTAAAAATATTGATGAAAAAAAAAAATATGTTACCGAATAATCGAACTACCTATCAGCAATAAGAAGAACGGCCTGTGATGGGGATCGAACTGTATACCTAAACGTTATATCTACCTATTGTGGTGCGGAAACCCAACGGCCGCGAACCTTAAAAATTGCCTCCCCTCTTTTACTATTTTTAATTGGGCGCCAGGCGCGTCCGTACGCGCCGAGGAGAGAATAGCTGGTGTGCCCGGCTCGCTGCTGTCTCTCTCGAGGGTAGAGCGGGCTGGTTAGGGGCGTTCGGATATCTTCTACAAATAAAATTACAACCGGATCGAAATTAACTATTTATTATTCTTCAAAAAACACAAGATGACTCGACTGAGAGGAAACCGGGCGAACCCGGAGGAAAACCTCTCGCAAAACTAATTCGGACGTGGCCGACACAAACCCGTCGGCTCACGCGTTACAAAACCCCGATACTCGGGAATACTCTCGCTCTTTACAACCGTGATCTCGCTTCACGCCTCTCTCACACACACACAAACCCAATAAATATCGCGGCGCGGGACGGTCCTCGGTACGGCCGGCTCGAGACGCAAACAATACCCCAAAATGCACAAACAAACGACTCAGAGCTAAACAAATAACCGACAATCGAACTTAGCGTACACGAACCGCCGGCGGACCGCCTTTCTCGACAATATCCCTACGGCAATCCCCGTGGGCACGATCCCGGGGTGACCTACGCGAATCCTTACTACACAACCCGAACGCGACGGCACGAATAGAATTACGGCAATGTCTCGGATGTCGCGGCCCTTGGAGAAGCCAACCCGTTAGCTCCGCGGCAGCCTTGAGGCCCGCGCTCTCCCGGAAAAACCGATTCTCGCGCACGCCGACGTGAATTTTACGAATCTAATATGATTGGAAATACGGCAAAGGACTCGATACAAAAACAAATAAATAAACACGGTCCCTGGGACGGACAAGCTCACCCGTTCGGTACCGCGGTAGACGGTCCAGGCCTCCGAAAACGCTGGATGACGAATTCGTCCTTTCGTCTCGTTCCCCTCGGTATTCGGGTTAAGATGGCCCACACGCCCGTCCGTTCGTCGCTACACCTCACCGAAGATTGCCCCGAGTGGCCGAACGCTCTCGCTCTCGTTGCCCTATCCCTACCCGGCCTAATCGCTCACACTTCCGCGTCCTCGGTGAATTTCTCCGATCGTCGCTGATTCTCGGCACCCGCGCGCGTAGCGTAACGCTGCTAACTGTCGTGCCGGGTGCACAGGTCCTCGGCCCGGCGACGATAACTTCGCACGTCGATTCCTGCCGACTGAAACGAATGATTTCTCTCTTCGACGATCGCGACGACTCTTCCCGAGACGACGGCGACGGTGTATCTTCTCCCAAGGCCCGGATGTGCTCCTCGGGACCGACTCGACCATCCGGGCGGATATTCTGCCCAGGTCGGACTCTTCCCGCGACTCGGACAGCCGGGTAGGGAATGCTGTACGGATGACGACGACGAACCTCGGTACAGATGTTCTCAGCGGCTCGATTTCGGCTCGCCTCCCGAGCTCGTACTCGCTCTCACCTCGATAACTCGGCCACTCCACGTTGCCCTCGACGACGATGTTCTCGAAGTTCTTCGGTGCGGGCTCCCTCGACCGCCCAGGATTACATAAAATACATTTAAATGCCGTTAACAAAATAAATCGCTAATCCTCATTGCACCGGCGGAGCCACCCCTGAGCTGCGACGGACGACGGACGGCCGTCGACTCCTAAAATTGTCGAAAATGAGCGCTCGGATATTTTTAAGTAACGTGGCCCATTTTTGCCACGTTACAACGCTCCCCCCCCCCTTGACACGACCTCCCGGCTCGTGAAATTGGCCGTCCCAGGTTCCCTTCTTACGTTAACCCAACGCCTTCTCAGTCCGGTTCATTCGACCTCCGCCCCGGCATGGCACAACCCCGTTCAAAGTGACCTTCGCGTCCGCAATTTCGACAAATTATTTCGCGGGAAAAATTACCGCGGGAATGACTATCCCGAGGACAACCGAGCGTCGGGACATTCGCCTTCGAAGCGTAACCCTCACGCGACAGACGCTCCCCCCCCCCCCTGTTCACAGTATCGCGAATTAAGAGCCGATCCTGGAGGATCATAGGCTCGCGGATTATACGCGAACTCGGGAAGTAAGGCCCTTTCGGGAGGTTTCGGCTCGTGATATGTCTCGGCGACCCGATAACTGCGTTTGATCGCACCCGCCACGAGCTCTAACCCGTCCAGCGAGTGAATATCCGCGCGGCGAATCGCGATCTGCAATCTCGGAATTAGATGACGGTAAACGATGCTAAGTTGTTCCTCTTCGCGGTACGGAGGTTCGACGCGAATGAATAAGCTACGCATGCAGGTAAAATAATCCGACACCGACTCCGCAGCTCCCTGCGTACGGTCGTGAATTTCTTCGCGCAACGATTCTTGAAACTCGGGATACCCGAACCGACGACGCATTGCCTCCGAGCAAGCCCTCCACGTGGCAAAGTTCGATCGCTCGACCTTGTACCAATGGTAGGCCAGTCCTCCGAGAGTCAATGGCAGACAGTCCAAGAGATCCTCGTCGGAAATATCGACCAGCGCGCGGCCATCCTCAATGCGCGACAAAAACTCGTTAACCGATTCCCCTACGACTCCCGAGAACCGCACGTTCCATTTGTGCACGATGTCATAAGCCGTCATGCCCGGAGCATGGCCTCGCGAATCAAAATTCTCGGTACGATTACCGTTAGCAATATTACTCCCGAGGTTTTCGGCTTCCTGCCCCGTTCCCGTCGCGGCGGCACCTTGTCCCGCAGGCGGATTCCCCAACGCGCTACGCTGAATCGCGCTAAGGATCGCCCTTGAGGCCTCGGCGACCGTTATCAGGTCCAAGGCCGAACTTCCGTCCCTTCCCGGGACCCGCACGGACAAATAAAGACGCTCTCGGATGGTGTCGAACGATCCCAATGTCGGCAAATTACGAACGGTCAGCTCCGCTTTGACTCGCTCGTCGGTCCACCCCGCGATGTCCTCGGGAGAAAACTGAGTAACCGGCAAATAATACCCCCTGCCGAGAAGAAAATAAATACACAGATGAAGCGCAAATTTTATGTGAAAACGGATACCTCGAATTGACCTGAGTCCCGGAAAAACAAAAGGAAAACCGGAGGCTGCCTCGGTGACTTTCCGGCGTCGGGCCTCTTCCGCCCTCGAGATCTTCAAAACTCCGGGAAATGTGGATAATCCTCGATATCGGGACCTCCGGTACGCCGGATGTTGGCCGTGTACCTCGGTAACGTTCACCTCCAGAGCGCACGGCGATTTTCGGAGACCTCGGTGGTATAGCTTGTCTTAGCTCTCGGTAACCACGGTATAAACCGGGTGACTCGGTAACCTGAAAGAATCTCGGTAACGTTGACGGTAAACCTGTTCGAAGCGTGGAGCAGAAAGAAAGTCGATTAGGAAAAATTTAATAAAACCAAGGAGCATCAGTTCCACACGCATGCACACAATACACACCCATTACACGAAATCACAACAAAACAACGACGCAACGCAGCACCGAATCACTAACCTCCGGCAGAGGCGGCGGCCTCCCCAACAATAGTCGGAAAATCCGCAATAAAATGTTCCGAAAACCACGTCAAGCGGAAATAAATAAATAGATAAATAAATAAGTCAAGTTAATAAATGAAGTTACTGAATAAAATTCCCGATAAAGTCAATTAATAAAACAAAATTCAAAACGCACCAACAAATAAATAACGGTCAACAAATAAATAAATTAGCCATGTCAATGAATAGAAATAATCGAAATGACCCAAGGGATAAATAAATCAAGTTAATAAAAAAACAGGTCAGAATAAATAAATAAACAAATATAACCGGTAAACTAATTAATCAATGGAAGTCAAGGAATAAAACAGTCAATAAATGAAATAAACGTCACGATCAATAAATAAAACCAATAAATAAACAAAATCAGAAACTCTAGTCACGATGATAAATAATGTCAATAAGTCAAATAAAATCGAATCGAATTACTAAAACACTAAGCGTCAACAAATTACTAAACCCGTAAAATAATCAGTGGTTCCGAACACACTTATCCGGACGGGCACTGTACCCGGTTGCCGAGGACAGCCGTACCGCCAACTCACAGACGGCCGGGCTGACGTCACGCGCACAGATATATATTCACCGTGTGAAATATTCACTCGAAAAATTATTCCCTAATGCTAAGTTTTACACGAGCTGGAAAGCGAGCACTCGGTAACCTCGAGGCAGCGAACCACTCGACAACAACACCAAAACATAAACACAAGAGGCGCTGGGCGAGACCAGCGGTCACACGCGACACAGCACGCTCGGGCAAACGCGGACACTCTCGGCCGAAATCGAACCGACGGAAATTCCCGAGGCGGCCAAAATTACCCACCACTCAGCAAAATGGCCAATAATAACAATAATAATAACCCTCGGTAAAACCGATTCGATGACAATTTCCTTTTTTTTTTTTAATTAACTAAATTTGCACAAAAATTAATTACGCAAAATCCGAACTGCCCGGCGCCACGTTGGGCGCCACTTTGTGGTGCGGAAACCCAACGGCCGCGAACCTTAAAAATTGCCTCCCCTCTTTTACTATTTTTAATTGGGCGCCAGGCGCGTCCGTACGCGCCGAGGAGAGAATAGCTGGTGTGCCCGGCTCGCTGCTGTCTCTCTCGAGGGTAGAGCGGGCTGGTTAGGGGCGTTCGGATATCTTCTACAAATAAAATTACAACCGGATCGAAATTAACTATTTATTATTCTTCAAAAAACACAAGATGACTCGACTGAGAGGAAACCGGGCGAACCCGGAGGAAAACCTCTCGCAAAACTAATTCGGACGTGGCCGACACAAACCCGTCGGCTCACGCGTTACAAAACCCCGATACTCGGGAATACTCTCGCTCTTTACAACCGTGATCTCGCTTCACGCCTCTCTCACACACACACAAACCCAATAAATATCGCGGCGCGGGACGGTCCTCGGTACGGCCGGCTCGAGACGCAAACAATACCCCAAAATGCACAAACAAACGACTCAGAGCTAAACAAATAACCGACAATCGAACTTAGCGTACACGAACCGCCGGCGGACCGCCTTTCTCGACAATATCCCTACGGCAATCCCCGTGGGCACGATCCCGGGGTGACCTACGCGAATCCTTACTACACAACCCGAACGCGACGGCACGAATAGAATTACGGCAATGTCTCGGATGTCGCGGCCCTTGGAGAAGCCAACCCGTTAGCTCCGCGGCAGCCTTGAGGCCCGCGCTCTCCCGGAAAAACCGATTCTCGCGCATGCCGACGTGAATTTTACGAATCTAATATGATTGGAAACACGGCAAAGGACTCGATACAAAAACAAATAAATAAACACGGTCCCTGGGACGGACAAGCTCACCCGTTCGGTACCGCGGTAGACGGTCCAGGCCTCCGAAAACGCTGGATGACGAATTCGTCCTTCCGTCTCGTTCCCCTCGGTATTCGGGTTAAGATGGCCCACACGCCCGTCCGTTCGTCGCTACACCTCACCGAAGATTGCCCCGAGTGGCCGAACGCTCTCGCTCTCGTTGCCCTATCCCTACCCGGCCTAATCGCTCACACTTCCGCGTCCTCGGTGAATTTCGCCGATCGTCGCTGATTCTCGGCACCCGCGCGCGTAGCGTAACGCTGCTAACTGTCGTGCCGGGTGCACAGGTCCTCGGCCCGGCGACGATAACTTCGCACGTCGATTCCTGCCGACTGAAACGAATGATTTCTCTCTTCGACGATCGCGACGACTCTTCCCGAGACGACGGCGACGGTGTATCTTCTCCCAAGGCCCGGATGTGCTCCTCGGGACCGACTCGACCATCCGGGCGGATATTCTGCCCAGGTCGGACTCTTCCCGCGACTCGGACAGCCGGGTAGGGAATGCTGTACGGATGACGACGACGAACCTCGGTACAGATGTTCTCAGCGGCTCGATTTCGGCTCGCCTCCCGAGCTCGTACTCGCTCTCACCTCGATAACTCGGCCACTCCACGTTGCCCTCGACGACGATGTTCTCGAAGTTCTTCGGTGCGGGCTCCCTCGACCGCCCAGGATTACATAAAATACATTTAAATGCCGTTAACAAAATAAATCGCTAATCCTCATTGCACCGGCGGAGCCACCCCTGAGCTGCGACGGACGACGGACGGCCGTCGACTCCTAAAATTGTCGAAAATGAGCGCTCGGATATTTTTAAGTAACGTGGCCCATTTTTGCCACGTTACACTATAAATCTAACACGCTACCGACTACGCTATACCTAATTTATAAATTTCTTTTATTCAAATGCCATATAAGCTACATCGGACATTATAGGTGAGACATTACTTGCGATTCTAGCAATCATTAAGGATGCATCACATATACACTCCCAACCATAATTTTTATTTGATAAAAATGTCAGTACTTCGCGATATGCCAAAAATCTGAAAAAAAATCGCTGCATCAAGAATGTTTAAACCATTGATTTTGCATAATAATAATGCCAAAAAGTCGATAACAAATTATTTAAAAAATTCATTGATTACAAAAAAAATCGAAAACCTTTTATATTCTCATTTTACATGAATTCCGTGATTTTTTCGAATTCGTATTAATTGTTTCAGAATTTTTTTAACATTTTCTTATTATTTCAGAATATTAAAAAATATATATATTTTTTTGAAATTTGAAAAATCGATAAAGCGGTATGAATTTTGGATATGTTTTCATATTACGATTCCATAGTACACACAGTTTCGAGGCGATTGCGCCAACAGATCCATAGTTACGGCGTTAAACAATTTTCAAGAACTAAAAAATCAAAAATGTAAGAAAATTCTGAAAAAATTCACGTGCCTTCTAAAAAATCAACAAATTTATTTGAAAAGAGAACAAAAAACTGATTATTTGCTAAACAATTTTTTAAAACATTTTGTTAATAACTTTTTGACATTAGTATTATGCAAAGTTAATATTCTTGGCACCATTAATACAGTTGATTTTTTCAGATTTATACCATTAGGAAGTGTTCAAATTCTCACTGAATCTCACTTTTGGCTGTGAATGTACGTGTGTTGCATCCTTACGGTAGCTATGTTGTTTTGCGCTCATTTCGCATAAGTTCGAGAAAAATAAGAGTAAATTGCAAGTACTTCTCGATGGTATAAAAATCTGAAAAAATTCATGCATATTAAAGGTACTGGAAAAGATTAATTTTGCATTATAATAATTCCAAAATGTTATTAACAAATTAATAAAAAATTAATTGTTTAACAAATTATCCGGCAAACGAACTTTTTTTTATGCAAATGATTCGTTCATTTATCTTAATACGTACGAATTTTTTCATATTTTTCAATCAACTTTGATTTTTCTGTTTGTTCATACATTTTTCCATATAAAAAAAATCAAAGTTGATTTTTATGTACGATTGGAAATATTTCTGAAATATTTTGGGGGAATATTTCACAATATTATTTTGAAATATTTCAGAAATATTGCGATTATATAAAAGATTGAAAATATTTCTGAAATATTTTAAAAATATTCCGTGCTATATATGGGAATAGTACTTTTCGACGTTACGATCGAGGAATCGTAACTAATGCGAATTTCCAATGGTAGGAAAACTGCTTTACTTCTAGAGGAATATCATGTTACCTCGACGCGAAGATAAAGAAGTGTCTGTCTCCTCACATCACTATGTATTATATTCGATACGTGTTTCCACGAGAAACTGGACTAGACGATACGTATCGACGCTGAAAAAACAAAGGGCCATAACCCATATGCTTTGACACGGGGGATACGTGTCAAAGCATTTGTCTTTTAGCAGTCGGTATATCACCAGATGATCAACCCTTTCCTACCACTCTCGCCTAATGGATTTATTACTTTAAAAAAATCCTCCTTCTACTCAAATATAACCGTTTTTATCATACTCAGTCTTATTAACGGTTAGCCGGGTAAGTATATACATGCTGTGGGACATTGAGACATCGCGAGATTTTCCGTTTTTTTTTCTTTCATCTCTGCCTCGATCAGAAATTCATACTTTCATTCGCGCAGAAAGTTGAAAAAAGACGAATGTCCGACATATTTGACGCACAAGGTATATTCGAATGTAAATTCAACCGATTTCACGGAGCATCGCACCTCAGCATATGGGAAACGTGTTCGTTTTGTGAACAATTCGACGTTTGCGTAACCGCGAAAGCAGTAAAAATCGAACGACGGATTCTTTTTTTTACGAACAGTTTTCAAAAATCGTAGTCGTCCCCTATTTTTTTTACCTTCACAGGGAATCCCGTCCGAACGTCAAACGAACTTTTTTTTTCGAAAAACTACTAGCCGGAAAATATTTGCTTAAATGTTCGATCTTGAGTGCTAACTCAAGTTTGAACTGCTCGTACGTATAGTCTACAAAAAAAAAAGTTCAAATTCGCACTTGAGTTCAAGCTAAGATCGAACTTTCGACTGAAAATTCATCCCGCAGACTCAACAATATTCTCAAGACACTCGGAGGATTCATCGATAATGTGAATTTAAAAATATCTCTACACTCATCTCAATAATGCGACGACTAAGGCTCGACCTCACAGACAACCCAATCGGAATATTCGTTTTTTTCAAGTGACAAAAAAGAAGTACGCTTTTCCAGCATCCTACAGATATTCGTCTCGGGACGGGCGGATCACAATATAAAAATATAAATACAAAGTATTATCCCTTCACTCTCTTTCCTCTGTTTTCACTCGTTCTTTTTGTTTTGTCCCACGGAGTTGCTTCCCAGTTCGCACTAACATTTAACGCGCAAAACCCGTCGGCATTTAAGCATTAAAAAACAGTTTCTGGCAAAGTTTCTTTTCTTCTCCCTTCGTCAGCGTGTCGTAGTTTTTTTTAAAGCTTATCTCGGATGTATTTTGTGTGTTTATGAATGTGTCTTTTTTGTGAGTGGGCGCGCGTGTGAGGGGGAAAGAAGGTCAAATGTAACCGAGGGCAATGTTAATCAATCGATTTCATAAGCGTTCTAGTTTGTCACCTAGTCGCGCATGTAAAGGTATCCACAGAGCGCAATAACACCTCCACCGAGAAGCGCGGGACCTATTCTCACTGTAACCGGCTTGAATAACTACCTCTTCGGCTTCTGCCACTCTTCGGACTGCTTCTGTCGTCGCTTCACCCCGCGAACCTGTGCAGCGAGACGCTCCTTCTTTTTCTGATGGCGTTGACATAACACGTTCTTTCTGTAATTCACAAAATATCGTCGTCAATTCTAGTTCGTAGTGTGAAATTTCAAATATTCTACGGTTGCGTTAATCACGCGGCTGGACTGGACGGTGGACTCATCGTCTGGAAAGAATTATCACCGCCGCCCAACGATTCGCTGGGCATCATCACACCGTCGTCGTTCTCGTCGTGTATATTATTCGGAATGAAACTCGAGTTCGCTGGCGGGGGACTCGTGTTGGGTTCCGTATTTGTCGGTGGTTCCCGTGGCAAGGGCCTGTTCGGGGGCTCACTGCCTACATCTGCGAAACGGTCAATTGCGAATCAATAATATACGTATTGTTGTACCCCGGATAGGGTAGTAGCAACCTATTAAGGGGGCAGTAATACGACATTAATTAAGTAATATATTAATCCGTCATTAATATATTATTAATATAATTAATATAATAATGTAGTAATATATTAAACATTATTATACATATTCGTGAAACGACATAATATCATACTATATTCGTATAATAGTATAATATTATAAAACAGTCGTATATTATAGTATCGTAGTATGCATTCCAGTTCGGACAGCGGTGTCCGAAAAGTGGAGCAACTCCGGTTGCACAATATCGAGGTATGCAGCGGCACGCGACGAGCGCGCGTCGCTGCAACGAGGTGCACCAAAAACCTGAGTCAGCCGTTAAGCAATCACGGGCGACTCGGTAATTAGAGCATCGACTCGAGAATTACCGAGTCACATATGTCAAAATAAAAACATGCTCCAAATCTCGTTCTCGAAGAAGCGAGGATTTGGAAAGATAATGGTTTACAGAAATAAAGTAAACCATAAACATCTAAACAATATTAAGCTGACGTGCCCGCTCTCTTATTCGTACATAAGGGATCGAGAGCAGGCACTCATCAGTCTCTTCGGAACTCCTGATTCTTACGGTTGACTACAGATACACCACACGAGCGAAGCTCAAACGTGATAAGTAGGTTGTGCGAATATTGGACCCTTATCACGAAGGATTAACGCACGATAGACGGTAATCCAGTCGGTGTATCAAGCGTACAAATTGTACTACGATTGGTAATTCAAAAGGACAGACGTAAGCATAAATAGAGCTTTAAGGAGTAAACTAAAGTATCAACAGATAACATATAAATAGAGCAATATCCATACAGTGGCATAATCAAGCATTAACGATAAAGCAACGAAAGATAAATTAACCAAGCATTAATAGCCAACTTGACCAAGCGTTAAGTGAGCATTAATATCAAGGGATAAAATAACGTCAAGTAGAACGTTAATGGGACATTAAAGCGAACCTCAGTCGAAGGTTCTCGGTAGACATTGTTATACAAGAGGTATAACAATGTTACCCTTGTAAATCACTGATAATATTAACGTATTGTTAAACACATTAAATATAGTGTTAAATAAACATTGTTAAATAATCTCCGATAATATTAATATATTGTTAAACCTATTAAATATATTGCTAAACAAACATTGTTAAATACTGTCTAAATAAATAATACGTTTGTACTTCACTTGGGTTCCAACACTTTACTGAGCACATCCCCAACCTTACGAGCCAACGGCTCGCGCACAGAACCCAGATTAAATACCAGAGTTTCTGCGGCATAACAGTATGAATTAAACATCAAGATAACAAAAATGATGATTTATCAGTTTTTTACATAAATTAAACAAATTAATAAAAAAAATTAATTGTTTATCAAATTACCCAGCAACGAAATTTTTGTGAGAGAGTAAAGGCGATTCCGAAAGAACTAAAAACTACCGCAATTCGATGAATTATTGAGAGCGTTTTAATAACGATGAGCTGCGAACTCGCTGATCGTTTACATCGGTCCGGTGTAGCGTCTAATTGTCGAGAGAAAAAAAATTTGGTAAAAACATGCATTGCGAAACTGGATCTCGAGGGGATCCTTTTCTCAACGTAATAACAGCCATTTTGACTTCCCACTTTATCGCCGTGTCGTTAAAGCTCGGCCGACTCACCGAGATCCCTCTTTAAACACTACGGTGTGACGATTATACCGACGCCGCGAAAAAATTGGAGGCGAATTATTAAGCTCGCCCCGTTGATGCATCAGACAAAAATCTTCTATCAACTTGACCGAGTAATCGCGTTTGTTTGACGGGGCTTTTTTTATTTGATACCTTTTTTCTCTTCTTTCTTCGCTCACCGAGCTCTAATTTTACTTTCTTTTTTTCTGATCGAGAATCTCTACGCGCTATGAAGAATTCGGTTGTTAAATGAGACACGTTATGTTAAAAAAAATCGGAGAACATTGGAAGCGGATTAATAAGCTCGCGCCATTGATGGAAGAGATACAAATGTTTAGTCAACATGACTGTTCGAGAATCCGACGTCTCGGCTGAGTCGAGCGAGGCAGCCGGGCAGCTGTCGAGTGGCAGCACCTCCCGGGCGCTCTCGCTCGAGCTCATGCGCGACGCTCGCGCACGCGCGGTAGGGAAAGATGCCGTCGTGCCGTGTACAGCCGGCGTCTTCTCGAGGCTTCTACGTTAATGGCCGCGATCTAAGCACACGTGTTACTAAACAACGAAGCTGAGGGTGGTGTTTAACGGCTCTGCCGCGACCACTCTGGCCTGTCATTCAACGACATCTCGCACACGGGTGCGAAGTTACAACTCGACATCCCGGACGTGCTCATTTGGATTCGACTTCATCGCTGCCTCTTCGCAACTGACATCACGAAGATGTTCCGGTAGATTAACGTGCATCCGGACGACTGGAATCTACAACGAATATTGTGGACCGACAGCCAGTCCAACCCGGTGCCGTTTCAACTCACCACCGTTACCTACGGAACGAAGACAGCGCCATTCCTTGCCGTTCGTTGCTCTGCTGCAGTTGGCAGAGGACGAAGGTCACCGGTTTCCGTTGGCATTGCCAGCGCTACGGCTTGGAAGATATGTCGATGACATATTTCGAGGTGCGGATACATTGGAACAGCTCATCGAGGTCGCTCATCAACTGAAGGGGTTATGCCAGGCCGGCGGTTTCCCGCTGGCCAAATGGCGCTCCACTCATCAAGATCTGCTCACGTCAGTCTCATCGGCGAACACAAAGGATCACCTCTGACTCAACGATTGCGCTACCAAGATTCTCGGAATTAGATGGCTTCCACACGACGTCAAATTCGTGTTCTCATCGGGATTCTCATCAACATCGGAAAAGCTCACGAAACGGATCGTGCTGTCGGAAGTCGCTCAGTTTTCAACCCACTTGGCTTCATCTCACCGGTAACGATCCGAGCCAAGATGCTCCTGTAGGAGCTCTGGCTACACAAGGTTGGCTGAGACGACGCCTTGCCGGCTCCGCTCTCAGCTAAATGGCTCAATCCCCGAGAAGATCTCACTTGCCTGGCCAGGCTCTCTATACCCAGATGGCTCAATACACGGGCCGATACAGCAGTGGAACTACATGGCTTCTCGGATGCGTCTCAACTGGCGATGTCAGCGGTAGTCTACATCGTGGTCGGGTGGGGACCGACTGTACACCTCCCAAGTCTACACGAAGACAGGTCTATACTAAAAGTCTGCACCGAACGACTCTACACGCGAGTAGGTCTACACCAAATAACTTCGCACTGAAAATCGAACAGTACATAACTGTACACACCAACGGTCTGCACTAAACGTGCGCACCGGTCGACTGTACACGCTGGCATGTCTATACTTAATAATTCTACACTGAAAACTGCATACCGCATAACTGGCCGCGTCGACGGGGTACATAAAAGGTGTACACCGATCGACTGTGCACGCAGCCATGTCTATGCCAAATAACTCGACACTGAAAACCGAACACCATCTAATTATAGAATCTGTACATAAAGCCACTGTACAAGGCGAAAAAAAACACGGCACGGTGAAAATTCGACACCGAAAACTCGACACGGCGAAAGGTCGACACCAAAAAGTCGACACCAAAAAGTCGACACGACGAATGGTCGACACCGAAAACTCGACACTAAATAATGTTGTTCTTAATGTTAGTCGTTTCACATGTTATTACATGTGAAACGACTAGTCGGTAACCTAAATCTGTAATAAATGCGATTCCGGGACCGTAGACTTTTGAAAAGCCAAAGCATTAACGGAAGTACAATTTAATACCGCGTCCGATAAATGCATCCGTTTTGTCCGAAGCGTCAACCAATTTTACATGGCATTCATTCGAAAAATGCATCTATCTCGCACTCACATATCACGTGATGCATCTTTCACATGGCCTTAATTGTACAAAAAGCGGTTCGTCCCACTGTTTTTATTATTAGCTCTTCCTGCGGCCTGTGCGATTTTTATTTCTCTTCATATTTATTGATTAAAAATCTGAAAAAAATCATGCACATTAAAAGTACTGAAAAGATAAATTTTGCATAATAATAATTCGAAAATGTTATTGACAAATTAATCAAAAAATTAATTGTTTAACAAATTATCCGGCAAACGAACTTTTTTTTAGTAAAAATGATTCATGCATTTTTCTGTATACATGCGAATATACATACGAATTTTTTCAAATTTTTCAATTAGTTTTGATTTTTGTGCCTTTTTAACACATTGTTTCTATATAAAAAAAAAATCAAAGCTGGTTGAAAAATCTGAAAAAAATTCATACGTATTCAGAAAAATCAACGAATCATTTTCATAAAAAAAAGTTTCGTTGCCGGGTAATTTGTTAAACAATGAATTTTTTGATTAATTTGTTAATAACTTTTTGGAATTATTATTATGCAATATTAATCTTTTCAGTACCTTTAGTATGCATGAATTTTAACACATTTTTATACCATCGAGAAGTACTTTAGAAGCAATTTCCTCTTATTTTTCTCGAACTTATGCGAAATAAGCGCGAAGCGACATAGCTACCTTAAGGTAACTCCAGCGAGTGGTGTTCATTTTGCCTAAATTCGAGAAATTCGGGCAAAAATTGCAAACACTTCTCGATGTTATAAAAATCTAAAAATATTTATTATAGGCACTGAAAAGACTAATTTTGCATCATACTAATTTCAAAATGTTATTAACAAATTGTTGAAAAAAAAATTGTTCATCAAAATATGCGGTAACTCAACTTTTTTTTTAAATAAAAATGATTTGTTAATTTTTCGGAGTACGTGTGAATTCTTTCAGATTTTTATCTTTATTTCGATTTTTCTTGTTCTTCACATGGAAAAATGTGCAAAAATCAAAATAAAGACAAAAATCTAAAAAAAATCATACGTATTTCGAAAAATGAACGAATCATTTTCATTAAAAAAAGTTGAGTCACCGCATATTTTAATGAAATTTTTTTTTCAACAATTTGTTAATAACATTTTGAAATTATTATTATGCAAAATTAGTCTTTTTAGTGCCTATGATAAGTATGTTTTTTCAGATTTTTATAAGATTGGGAAGTGTTTGAAATTCTTGCCCGAATTTCTCGAATTTAGGCGAAATAAACACCACATGCTGGTGCTACCTTAAACATGTCTCATAGATTTCTTTGATCGTTAAATACGAGTTTTGTCGCACGCTTTTGCCCGCGGCTACCCACCGTTCACGTGTTTTTCATGTGACGTTTCGACGAGCAATCCAACCGCCATATTTCGGGACAGATTGTGTTTAAGATTGTGCGCGAGATAAAAAGAAAAGTAATAGCCGGTGGAGGAAAAAAAAGAAAAGAGAAGAAGGAATAACGACGAGGACGAGAACGATACAAAAAACCGAAGCTTTCGTTGGCCAACGAAACATACCCCGGATTCGGTAAGGAGGCGGAGGGGCCTCTGAAAAGCGGTGAGTACCTATATGTAATAATAATTACGGAACGTTCCGTTTCCTTCCGTTACGGCCTGACGGCGGAATAATTTTCATCTTTCGGATTTGCCCTGAATGATGGAATTTATTCTTCCGTCAGGAGTTCTGGAAAAAATTGCCCCGGAAAAAAAAGAAAAAAAACGGGGATTTTTTCTTTTAACAATATTTTTTTCGCTTGCCGTTTCCAAACCTGCATATAGGGTAGAGCGGGGCAAAATGGGGCAACGGGGCAAAACGGGGTTTTTGGGCAAAACGTCATTTTCCAATAATTTTTGGATGCCGAATTCGCCCTATCGGATACATCAGGCTTTTCTGCCCAGTTTTGCCACCTTGTCCGATCCAAAAATGATTGGAAAATTCAGTTTTGGCCAAAAACCCCGTTTTGCCACGTTGCCCCATTTTGCCCCGCTCTCCCCTACTTTGAAATTATTTCTTTATTATAATATCGAAAGAATATATATATATTCTTTCGATATTTAAAAATTGATGTATATGACCAATTTCCGCCTCCCCCCCCCCCCCCCCCCCAGTAAAATAAAAACCCGCATAAACTCTGAATTGTTTTTATTTTTTATAAAAATAACAATTGTAAAAATGAAAAACAGTTTCAGAGTTTATGCGGGTCTTTATATACTCTAGGGGAGGGGCGGGGGGGAGATTCGTCATAGAAAAGGTGGCGGTGAAACAGATATTTTTGGAGGTTGACAACTCAGCAACTGGTACTTGGCCTAGAGGCATAAAACCACGGGAAGAAGAAGAAGAGAACTCAGCAGCGGTTCAAAGAATAAAACACATTATTAATTTTAAAATTAATTAAAATCGTTCTTATGGTATCCATACATACCCAGCAACAAAAGCCATTCGAGTGTCCGTCACCACACCCTTTTCATGAAATCTGAGAGATGAGACTCTCTTGCAGCGTCGAGGCACCGGCACCTGCTACAATCAAAATAAAAAATTAATAATATAGGAAAATAATGTACAAACGTCGAAACAAAGCTTACCTGGTGTATACATACTCTATGGAACTGCGTTATCGTTCCATTCCTTGAACAGTACATTGATGGCAATCAGGAATACCCGAGTGTCTTGCCTCGAGAAGCACCTTGCCACGCCGTTCCGCTGCTGTGTACCTGCAAAAACCAAATACATTATTAACAATAAAACATTACATAAAAAGAATACTTACCAGGGTCACATATTGGCCTTGCTCCGAACGAGGCCAAGATGTGCCCCAGTCTCTGTCGCCTTGCCGTTGGGAGGCGACGGCTTCCCCAAACTTGAAAAATAAAACGAAGAATAAAATTAATAATATATTATAGAAAAATAGGTAAAGTCGCTCCTTAGTCAGTGTAACTTTACCTATTTTTATATAATGTATTATCAATTTTATTCTTCATTTTATTTTTCAGGTTGGGAAAGCCGTTGCCTCCCAACGGCGAGGCCACGGAGACTGGGGCACATCTTGGCCTCGTTCAGAGCAAGGCCAGTATGTGCCCCTGGAAAGTATTCTTTTTATGTAATGTTTTATTTTTAATAATGTATTTTTTTTTTTTGCAGGTAGTCAGCAGCAGAACGGTGTGGCGAGATGCCTTGGCGAGGCAACAGACTCGGATATTCCTGACTGCCATCAATGTACTGTTCAAAGAGTGGAACGATACCACAGTTCCATAGAGTATGTATACGCCAGGTAAGAGTTGTTTCGACGATTGTACATTTTTTTCCTACATTATTAATTTTTTATTTTGTTTATTGCAGGTGCTGGTGCCTCGACACTGCAAGAGAGTCTCGTCTTTCAGATTTCGTGAAAAGGTTGCGGTGACAGACACTCGAATAGCCTTTGTTCAAAGAATAAAACACATTATTAATTTTAAAAATTAATCAAAATCGAACTTATGGTATCCATACATACCCAGCAACAAAGACTATTCGAATGTCCGTCATCACAACCTTTTCACAAAATCTGAGAGACGAGACTCTCTTGCAACGTCGAGGCACTGGCACCTGCAACAAACAAAATAAAAAATTAATAATGTAGGAAAAAAATTACAAATGTCGAAACAACGCTTACCTGGCGTATATATACTCTATGGAACTGCGGTATCGTTCCAATCCCTGAACAGTCTATTGATGGCAATCAGGAATACCTTGGTCTCTCGCCACACCGAGGGCCCTTGCCGCACTGCATTGCTGCTGTCTACCTGTAACAACAAAAAAGATACATTATTAAAAACAGCACTCTATATAAAAAGTATCCTTACCGGGGGGGGGGGGGGGGGGGGCATATCAGCGTTGCTCTGAACAAGACCGAAATGTGCTCCAGTCTCCGTCGCCTCGTCATCAGACGGTGGGTCGAGAACCTCGCTACTTCCCCAACCTGAAAAATAAAAATAAGAATAAAATACATAATTTATTATATCAAAATAGGTAAAGTCGCACTGGCTAAAGTGCGACTGAAAAAATGTAAAATAAAAACTCACCACTGACAAGTGGACACTTGTTGATTGCCGGTGTACACACCGGCCGCCTATCACACTAAATTCGAAAAATAATTGCAAATAAAACCACTGTCACTCGCGAACTATATTCGTGACAAAAAACTAATTATTTTTCCGAGGTGATACACACCTCGGAAACACTGTAATTACTTTAATAATATTTTTACTATCGAAAACACATACGCGGAAATCCGCAGACGAGGCAGACGCGTGGCACCGGCATGGGGCGCCCCGAGTCAGTTGGCGGCCACCTAGCATTCGTGTCCCCGTACTCGGTTGGTAACGGCACGGGGTATCTAGTTAGAATTTTTTAAATATTTTGGACAGAAGTAAATAATTAACCTTTTGTAGGCAATGAAATACTTTTGTCCGAATTATTGACATATTCTTGGGGAAAATTGGAAAGACGATTTGTTCTCGACGACGATTACTACTATTTTGGGAATATAAGTAAATTTCAACGTGGTTTGACAAATTGATCTCAACAAAAATTTTGATGTTGCGTCGGTAACAAATAAAAAACAAATATTTTGGAGATTAACAATTAATGTCGCACTTGATTTAGAAAGAAAAATCTCAACGTTTAGAGACTAAATTCGTTGTATTTTCTCGAGGGTCGTGAATCTTCAACTTATCCTGTTCGCAGCTCAATATTTGATGGGAAAATCGACGCCGAAAGCGTAGGGAAAATAGTAGATTATGCTAAAAGGGAGGGAAGTGTCCGATTTTCGCCGATTGCGAAGTTTGCTACCCGAGTGATGCAAGGGCAGATATCCACTCCCAGAAAATGCCCTCCCTCCCATTAAGGTGAGGTGGAACATGTACCGTATGTGACATATGAGTGCAAGAGAGATAGTTGCATTTTTTCGAATCAATGCCATGTCTAAATGGTTGACATTTGCGGTAAAAGCGAAGTATCATCGGACGTGGTATTGAATTCTACATCCCCTAATACTTTGCTTTTTCGCGAAATGTCAACCATTTCGGAATGTCATTCATTACAATTTTTGTTACCGACTGAGTCTGTTTCACCTCGCCTTAAGGAGGTTGGAGCTTTTCACACTAGTCAGATGAGTGTCACATTTATAAACTCGTTTATAAAAATTTGATCGCATGTATTCATTATAGCGGATGGTTATTTGTACTACAGCAGATGTCCTTAATCGATAAAAACATTAATTGCAATGGATTTGCAAAAATATTAACGAGTTTTTTTGCTAATTTTCGAAAAAGCACATATTCGTTCAGTTTTGCCCAAAAATATTCCGCAATTTTTGCTCGATTTTGATGTCTTACGGCTTATTCTCTTCCTTGAAAGATGCTCTACGACTTCACCACCTAGATATTCGATAATATGTTCCGTTTGAAACTGCTTTGTTCATCCATCGGCGAAATTCATTTATAAAAAACTGATGTCATGTTTAAATGGAAGATGTTATCATATTTGTTAGCATATTTCGGTAGTGAATTCGTAGAGAAGCTTTCAACGAAGAGAATGAGCCGTGATACATCAAAATTGAGCAAAAATTGCGGATTATTCTTTGAAAAAACTGAACGAATGTGGACAGTTTCGTAAAATAGCAAAAACCATTTAATATTTTTGCAAAGTCCATTGCAATTAATGTTTTTTCTAGGGTGAGTTCTAGGTGACATCCACTGTAATACAAGACCATTCACTGTTGTCAATAAATACATAAAAATTTGTATTAACGACTTTTAAAACACTTTTATAGCACTCGTTTTGACTAGTGTGAAGCGTTCCAACCTCCTTTAAAAAAGAACATTTTGTGCGGGATTGTCATCTTCGCCAATGACTATTACGTCCCCGAGAGCTTGCAGAGGGAGTAATGAGTTCTATTACTCATTAGGGAGTAATGAAACAGTCCAGCTCATGCACAGAGGTTTATAATGATCATTGGTTGATAATAGGCGACTTTCCGCCCGTATTGCACGTATGAAATGTGGTTATTTTAGCGACAGAAAAAACAGTATATTATGCTACAAGGGAGGAAAGTGCGTCTTTTCACCGAGTATGAAATTTGATGCCTGAGCGAAGCGAGGGCAGAAATTCACACGAGGTCTACACGAGGAATACGTTATTTTTTTCGCGACTATGCTAAAAAGTGGTCATATTTCTATGCCTGCAACGGGGCTGGAAATTGGCCGAGTCTTGACGAGTGGGAGGAAAAGTTTACTTTTTCTCCCGCTAAATCACTTTTCCTCAATTGTCCAAGGGCGTCCAATGATCAAATAACGTTTTAACTGGCATGTGCCATCTGTCTGCAAAATATACAAAAAAAAATGGACACTTGACCACTTTTTAGAAAAAAAAAGAAAAAATAATGAATTTATCTTTAACTATTCTAGATGGAAGAAGTTCCAGGACAGCGAGACGGTTCACGTCTCTTTTTTCATCGTGGCGAGCCCTATCACCTCGATGCGCGCTATATAGATACGCCGCATAAGTATTATCGGTGTGCAAGCCGTACGACGGAGACGCGCTGCGATGCCTCGATTTATATGTCCGAACAAGGTGTCGCTGCACGGATTGGGGTACACAATTGGGGTACCCCATCGATCCAAATTTGCAGGGAGACTGCGTTTTCAAGGAGGAAGTGAGGCAACTGGCCCAAAATATTCTCCTCGAGCCGGACGAAGTGCTTCGTCAAGCTTGCAGACAGTTAGTAGATATTTTCGAAATAAAATTAATCTTCTAAGTATCTGAAAAAAGAATCAGGTCGGAATATGAAAAAAAATGCAAATTAGCTTTGCACATTGTTTTCTCATTTTATTTATCGCCGTTTACAAGGCCCCTCAATGAGAAAGTCGGTTAACGATTTTTGGCTTCCTCGTAGAGAAAGCTTTGTAAACGGCAATAAATACAATGAGAATGCAATGAGCAAATTTAATTTTTATTACTACTGTCTCAAAAATTGCGAATCGTTCGCGTTTCGGTTCGCACAAGCACACGCACTACAATCTTTACAATATAACTGTTAAATCGTATTATATACTTATTCAAAAATGTTGTTTTCATTGAATTTTCATTGACCATGGTCAATGAAACTTCCGGTTTAGATTCAAATTTTTTCGAACGGCAGTAGCGTCATCTACGGGATACGTTATTTCCGATTTAAAAAATCAAATTACCCCATTTTGCCCCAAGTCGATATGAAATTTCATGTCCCCATTTTGCCCGGTTTTTGTCGGTTGTTGGCCCTCATGCATGGTTTTATTCTATAATTTTTGGGTACCCCGTTTTGCCTCGCGTCGATATGACATTTTATGTCCCATTTTGCCCCATGTCCCCGTTTTGCCACGGTCTTCTCTACATGCCAGAATCCCTGAGAAAAGTTGAATACCGTTTTTGACACCGACTGAGACTTGGACGGACAGGCGAGAGGTGTTTCACATGGTCTTAAGGTGAAGCTAAACCCCCTCTCGCTCGCTCTTACACGAACCCTAAGGCGCTGTCTCCCGCGCACTCGGCCGCTTGCCGCGCGGGTTTAGCCTCGCCTTAACTAGAAATCTATCATATAGTCAAAGCTCCAAGCGTTTATATATGAAAGGATTCATTTGTTTATACATCGTTGTACAGAAACCCAGATGCCGGTGAAAGGTGTTCGGTCACTGCGATAATAAGTTTTATTAAACGTGTTCGACGAGGTTTACATCCGCCTGTACCGAGAACCTTGTCAGCATTAGGCGACGTGCTGGAGAATTATGCTCCAGCACGAGAGATATATCGCGACAAAGTCACCGCTGGAGGATCGTCTGCCCTTATTTTCGCCAGCCTCGAGATGCTTGAATTCTTGAATCGCGCAAAGTGGTTGCACATCGATGGGACGTTTCTGGTTAGTCAATATCTTTTACATTTGGTAATTGTTTTTTATTTCATTGTAAATTTTGTTGCGCTTTATCCTAAGTCACCGCGCTGTCATTACGGGTGCTGTGGATAAATCCGCATTTTCCTCACCCTGAATTTCTGTGCGATACTTCGGAAAAAACATGAGAATAGTGAACAGCGGAATGGTTGGGCGAGTTAACCGTTCTCTGCATTTGTTAGAAAAATCTGTAATCTCTAAGAAAATCGATGAGTTTTTGTTACCGACTGAATCGACTGGCGCGCTATTGTATTAACTTAAAATGTTTTATAATTTTCATATAGGTGGTTCCGGCAGCGCCCAAAGCCGCCCAACTGTGGATAGTCTTTATCAGGCAGGGTGATAAGGTTGGCAGTTTTTTTTCGTTTGACCCTTATACTTTGACCATATAATAACCCTGATGTTTGGTTTAATTATTTTCTAAATCTCGTGTCAATATGAGAGGACTAGAGACCACGTCATACCTACATTATAATGGGAAAATATTATTATATGGTTATGCGGCTGTATTTGTACTGTGTGAGAGGCGAACGAAAGTGCTCTATGATGCGATCTGGCAACGCATTTTGGAGCTGTGTCCGGAGCTGAGCGAGAATTTGCGAGCTGTTTGGACAGACTTTGAACGGGCCGCCTTCGACACAACTTCCCCCGTATCCGAATCAGAGGCTGTTGGTTCCACTTTTGCCGTGTAAGTTTTAAGATAACTGTGGTGAAAATAAGTTTTTATGATGAGGCTTTCACCATTGAATTCGCCGGCCACATTCTTGTCGGATTTTAAACATTCTGCAATGTTAATTTTATGCAGTCACACTATTGCCGTATAAGGGTATCTGCACTATGACCCCTTCCACCCCTCTCTCGAAAATGTTTAAAGATGTTAATATGTCGCAGAGTTCATAATATTATCACACAACTGTACTCGCGTTGTAATCAAATCATATTTAGCAATTTCATCGTAACTTTTCGTGTATGGATGACTTTCCCAGCATCGCACAGGCCTGAGAGCCCTTGTTAGTGACATAGTATACCGGTCAAGTGATCGCTCAATTTTGTTTGTAACAAATATTCTTTAACGTAGGCGGTATACCGGAAGTGGAAGTCGCTCCGAATGAGGCGCCCACCAAAACAAATTTTATATCTCGCGTGGAGTCTCCCGTTGCTACCACCAGATCAGTTCGCTAAGGGTTGTCGCGTGATTACCTCTCTCGCCGATCCCCTGGCCATTGGACCACTGGAAGCGCTAAACGCGTTTACCCATTATTTGCGCCAACAATGGGTGCCTCTCGTGCATGTGACGTCGGTACACGATACGCCGATACGGACGAATAACGTTGCCGAAGGGTTTAATCGCCATTCCGCGAAGAAATTGGGAGGGTCCCATCCGAGAATTTGGGTGTTCTTGGGTAAGCCCTTGCGTTTCTATTACAACGAGTAATATACAAAAGTAATTGCCTGAAGAGTGCCCAAAATTGTTCGCTAAACCGATAAACCTTTGCCATGCATTACAAATGCCCTACTCAAATCTTTACATTGCAATTTACTTTTCTATGAGGGAACTGAATGCTTATTGACAGAATGTGATAAAAGTGACAGAATATGACAAAAGTGATAAAATGTGACAAGAGTGATAAAATGTGACAACAGTGATCAAATGTGAGAAAGGTGATTGACAAAATATGACAAAAGTGATCAAATGTGAGAAAGGTGATTGACAAAATATAAAAAAAGTGATCAAATGTGACAAAGGTGATTGACAAAATATGACAAAAGTGATCAAATGTGACAAAGGTGATTGACAAAAAGTGACAAAGGTGATTGACAAAAAGTGACAAACGTGTTTGACAAAATGTGACAAAAGTGATTGACAAAATGTGACAAAGGTGATTGACAAAATGTGACAAAAATGATTGACAAAATGTGACAAAAGTGTTTGACAAAATGTGATAAACGTGATTGACAAGAAATTACAAAGAGTGATTACTAAATTCTAGTCTCGCTTTTGACGGAAAATTTGATTATTCCACGGCCTCGTTCACCGGTGCAGCGACGGGCCCAGCGCCGTATCGCTTTACCAGTGATTGAGATACCACACAGCCGTTACGAAAAACCTTCGGCGACTGTCGGGTCTGCTGGCTGGCCTAACATCGATCGATATGCGTCGAGGTGGCTGGGCTGTCCCAAAGAAAGAGGTACCGGTGATCGAGGTCGAACTATAGTGGGATATAAATAAGTCAGTTTAATCAATTTCAGCATTCTTATAGTGAAAGTTGTGTAAGCGAAGATAAAATGAGATCGTAATTTACAAATTTTAGGCTTAATCCAATTCCACTACAGCGGGAAAGTGAGGACTTTTATGCGTTAGTTACGAAAAGTAATATATGCGTTACTACTGTGGATTTTTATGCGTTAGTTACGCATAAAATACTATTGATACGTATTGCAGAAAAATTAAAGGGAACTATCGCGGATGAGGTCATGAAGTTGAGACGATGGCAGACGACTGGGCGGAATGGAAAACAATCGCACCATAAAGCCTGGGTGAGGGTCGATCACAATATTGCCGAGAAGCAACGTCTTCTAAGGACGGGAAGGTGATTTTTAGTCGTGATGCAGATCATTTCATAGTTTCTCAAAAAGTGTATAAAAGTACATAATATTCTGGAAAAGAAATTGAGTATATATTTAATGGTTTTAACAGACACGACGTAGAAGAGTTTTTACGGTCCGCAATAACGCCGTATCAGCGACTCGATTTGCACCATGCTGCCCGAAGGTTCCGAGCTGGTAAACTTTAATCCCTTACGGACGAGCTACGTAAATGCACACTATAGCAAATTTTTGTTAAATAATATAAAAATGCTTCTATATTAAACACGGATTTCTAACGTGTTTAATACATGTACCGGACATATATTTTGCATTCTCCATAAAACCGTTCCGATAGAAAAATATATTGCGTGATTAAAATCAAATAGGCGTATCTTCTGTGTATAGGAATGAAAGATACGCCTCTGATTTTAGTCACGAGATACGTACTTATACGTACTTATTAGAAAAAATGCAAAGTAGCGTCTCTCTCGTGGAACAAATGCTGCGGCATGCGATTCGATCGATGATCGATGAGCATAAACATTTTTTCAGACGGTGAAGTGCAACACGAGCTTCCCGTTCCTCAGGATATGTTAAATCCGCAGGATGTATTCCCAGGTAAATAAATATCAAAGTAGCAACCTACATGTCGCAACTCTCAAAAACGAATAGTTTATTTATATACAATAGATTCTAAAATCATGTCTTTATAGACGATCCTGCCGACGAGGAGATCCGTCAACGAGGGGGACCGAGACCCCGACTCAACGGTAGAATAGTTAGAGTGGAAGGGGAAGACAGTGGTAAGTCTATTTTTTCAGTCGAGTCATCTTCGATACATTTGATGCTTAATAGACATAAAGTATTCCAGCTTTGAGTTATCTCAAGCAAACTATGTATTTTTCAAAAGCTGTTTGAATTGAATACCGATCTCTTATTTTTTTCGTTCCGTTATATATTAAAGCTGGGCAAATACACTACGTACTTTAAGTGCGTATTGAAGTATTAAGTACTGAGTCTAGCGGCCAGTGCCCGTAGTAGCCAGTAGGTACTCAGGAGTTTAGCAATTAAGTTCTGCCAGTACTCAGTACGTCATTACTCAAAAACTTCCCAGTGTTAAGTACTTCAAGTACTTGGTACTGCAATATGTACTTCAATTTTAAGGTATTTCCTCAGCTGTATTACATATTAACAACGATCCGTCGTGCTAAAAAATCGTGCTTGTAATATTTAACGTGCAGTAGAAGTGACACTGCCTACGTTCTTGTCATTGCTATTCTGTAAAATTGCAAAACGTTCAATGATTTTCACTTCAAACCCCCGTCCTTGACTTTCCGTCGGTCCTGCAATGCATATAAGTAGACAACTCAAATGATAAATACATATGGATGACGACTGCGCAGTGGTTATCACTCTTATGACCATATGAAACACCCCTTTCACCCCAGGCTCAGTTGGTATGAAAAACTGAAATCAACTTCTGTCACGGGTTCTCCCATGTACGGTCAAAAGAAAAGAAAAGCAAGTGCCATCTCGGCATCCGATTAAACTTTTCTTTTAACCGAACAAGCCAGAATCCGTGAGAAACGTTGATTACAGTTTTACTTACCGACCGCGGTATCGCACATGCTTTTAACAATTGACAGGCGTGGGTTTGAATCCATGAATCACAACATTTTCTATCGTTTAGCTTTGAACCAGTCGTTACTTCATCGGCCACTACCAATCCTCCAAAGTCTCCGCTAAATCATTACAATCTCCTAAAAACTATTCGAATTTTGGGATGTTCTTAATCATCACAGCATTGGTATCTGAACCTTACAACGTGACTTGATGGATAACTTGAACTCAGTAGGCTGTACGCGACAACCCACCGACGCGACTATTGAAGATCTACAGTGTGTATTTTAATTGGCGCACGGTGTGCAGTCACGGGCTGATCCTCCGAGTAAAATGAGCGCTGGGAGAAGTTGGCGCGATAAGTTGATTCGGAGATATAAAGGTTTAAAGTTGACCAACCAGAGCCCAGCTTGGGTAGTCAAACCGACAGCACACAAGTATGCGGTAACTTCATTTGACTTCGATACAGTGTGGTCAAAAAGGGAATTCAGTTAATATTTCATTAGACAGATGCAATTTTAAATAATAAACAATTGTTTTACGCTCTAATGTACTATGACGACTACCGAGTGCCGAATTTCACTTTCCCTACAACGAATCTCGGTGCGTCTCATCTCACCGCGTAAATCCACGCAATGCCGAGGTCTCACCTGCCCAAAAAAACTTCGCCTGAAAAAAAAAGATATTTTTTTCTAAATGTGATCTTTCGATGTTTTGGAACGTGTTTCTCGATGTCGAGAAATGGTCAGGTGAGACCTGGACATTGGGTGGCTTCGTACGTTGAGATGGAACGCACCGGGAGACGTTGTGGGCAAAGTGAAATTCAGCATTCGGAAGTCGAAATCGTACATTAGAGTGTAAAAGAATTTATTTTTATTTAAAAATGAATGTCTGAATAAATATTAACTGCATTACCTTATTGACCACAGTGTATTGAAGTCGAATGAAGCTAACGGATGCTTGTATGCCATCATTGTGACTACTCAAGCAGCGCTCTGATTGCTCAACTTTAAACCTTTATATCTCCGAAACTATTTATCGCACCAACTTCTCCCAGCGCTCATTTTATTCGGACGATCACCCCGCGTCTGACTGCAGACAGTTTGTGCTCCAATTAAAATAAACCATGCTTATGCTATTGGTAACATATCGGAATTACCCTACCGTAAAATCGGATAACATTTATAAAATTTGAGACGCACGTCTGTCATTATTTATTGTAGCTATTATGTTATGATACGGTAACGCGTACTCCTAACATATCTACCTGCTCTTGTAATGCGTTACGAGTAACGTGTTACTGGTAACATATCTGACGTGCTGTGATAACGTGTTAAAGAAATTTCACTTTAAAAAATTCGAAATCGCATTGGCTATCGTTTTGTCATTAAAAAGCACATTAAAAAAACTTATTTAATTGTGGAACATTTTTTTGTACGATGGATCGTAACAATATTAATCGATTTTTAAACAATTTCATACGCTATTGTCGGCTGCTGCAAACACGAATCATCACATAGACGACTCAGACAGTGCTGGTAAGTTCGGAACATGAGATAATTCAATAACGGCCATACATCAAATAAGATATATTGGTAATCCGTATTCTAACATGTAGCCGAATTAGTGGACCTTCGAGTGGATCGTCCATTGTCACGTGGTAGTAGTTACGATAGAATCGATACTGAAACAAGCAGTGGCCGTAAGCTTTCAACATTAACAGCCGTAAAACATTATGTAGATATGAAAACGATGCGGTAACTTAAAACGAATTTTTGTTCAACATAAAGAAAGTGACGAAAATCCACGTTCTCCAGCCGGTCCAGACGTCGATCAAGATACTGACCTATCCGACAGCGACGGTAAAGTCTTAGTCACTAATATATATCGATTGCTTTTAATCTTTTATGGGAACTTTCGACTGCGAAATGCATCGCGTTGGCGGATGGGGATCACGATTTTGAATTACCGAAATGTAGAACAACCAATATTTCGAAATTTCATCATTGTGAATATTAAAATATTGAAAAATGTGTCGTCCGAAAATTGTATTTTCGATACATCCCTAAGTCGAATAACCATATCAAGGAATGGTTTTTTTTCGAGTGCTTTTTTATTTGAAGATATATTTTCAGAAGCTGGAGGTTAACATTTTAAACGACCATATTTAGAAAGGCTGAAACTTTGAAGATTCAAACGGAGTCAATCTAATACTTTTACCACGTATGTTCCTATTAGAAGGATGTCGAGAATACAGATTTCAAATTAGTAAAACTTAGATACGCGCAATATCGAAGGACCAAAGTAGTGAGGGTCGAAATAGCAAAAGCGAATAGCAAAAGGCAAGAAACGCTGAAAATAAAATCAAAAGAGCTAACAAATGTGAGATCTCATGTTTCGTAAGTTGTCGCTATTCTGATCATCGTCTTCCTGGTCTTTCGCTATTTTGGATGTTCAACTTTTTGCTTTTTCGATAGTTTGAAGGTTAGATTTATTGGTTTTTTCGCTATAATGAATTCGAAATTATAAATACTCTTAATATTCCAATTTTTGATGTTTTGTCTATTCTAAAATACACCCCTTGCGATATCCTATTCATACATTTATTTTCGATATAAGTAAGGCATGTTAGGCTTAAGGACCCTCAGAAAACTTGCCCTCGTACATATTAACGTTCGTTATATTTCTGTTTCAAAATATCAACTGATCTAGATTTCGATAGTTTAAAATGTCGACCCATACTCTGTAGGTCCTCGTTGGACAAGGTGCCAATACGACAAAGATTAAAAGTGTGTATGAAACATTGAATTCAAAATAAAAATTGTTTCATAATAGCTGAATCTGATGAAAGTCGCCCGCGTCGGGGTCGTGCCGTCCAGCGCGGTAGAGTCGGCAGACCCATTAGGGAAAGAGATGCCAATGATAATGGTGAGTCGCTGAAGTGATAAAAAATGAAATATGAAATCGAAAACATTCCGGTTCAATATTTCTCGAAGATGTTTAACTTTTTATAAGTCATAACATCACCTCTACTCTTAGACATTACCGGAGCAACTCGTTGAACCTACCTACCTACCTACCTAGCATCCGTTAATTCCGTTTCGGTGCACTTTTAGACGCTATGACTTATAAAGCGTTAATATTTTAGGCACATGCCTGAAATATCATCTCATATGCAATAGAAATATTACAAACTTTTACAGATGAGGCAACTTTGTAGGTTTGACCTATAATTATTTATATGGTAATACAAAATGTCAATCTTTAACACTTTCGAAATAGCTGAACCTGCCCAGAATCAACCACGTCGGGGTCGAAGAGGTCGAGGCGCCAGAGGCGGCAGAGGTGGCAGAGGTGGCAGAGGTGGCAGAGGTGGCAGAGGTGGCAGAGGTGGCAGAGGTGGCAGAGGTGGCAGAGGTGGCAGAGGTGGCAGAGGTGGCAGAGGTGGCAGAGGTGGCAGAGGTGGCAGAGGTGGCAGAGGTGGCAGAGGTGGCAGAGGTGGCAGAGGTGGCAGAGGTGGCAGAGGTGGCAGAGGTGGCAGAGGTGGCAGAGGTGGCAGAGGTGGCAGAGGTGGCAGAGGTGGCAGAGGTGGCAGAGGTGGCAGAGGTGGCAGAGGTGGCAGAGGTGGCAGAGGTGGCAGAGGTGGCAGAGGTGGCAGAGGTGGCAGAGGTGGCAGAGGTGGCAGAGGTGGCAGAGGTGGCAGAGGTGGCAGAGGTGGCAGAGGTGGCAGAGGTGGCAGAGGTGGCAGAGGTGGCAGAGGTGGCAGAGGTGGCAGAGGTGGCAGAGGTGGCAGAGGTGGCAGAGGTGGCAGAGGTGGCAGAGGTGGCAGAGGTGGCAGAGGTGGCAGAGGTGGCAGAGGTGGCAGAGGTGGCAGAGGTGGCAGAGGTGGCAGAGGTGGCAGAGGTGGCAGAGGTGGCAGAGGTGGCAGAGGTGGCAGAGGTGGCAGAGGTGGCAGAGGTGGCAGAGGTGGCAGAGGTGGCAGAGGTGGCAGAGGTGGCAGAGGTGGCAGAGGTGGCAGAGGTGGCAGAGGTGGCAGAGGTGGCAGAGGTGGCAGAGGTGGCAGAGGTGGCAGAGGTGGCAGAGGTGGCAGAGGTGGCAGAGGTGGCAGAGGTGGCAGAGGTGGCAGAGGTGGCAGAGGTGGCAGAGGTGGCAGAGGTGGCAGAGGTGGCAGAGGTGGCAGAGGTGGCAGAGGTGGCAGAGGTGGCAGAGGTGGCAGAGGTGGCAGAGGTGGCAGAGGTGGCAGAGGTGGCAGAGGTGGCAGAGGTGGCAGAGGTGGCAGAGGTGGCAGAGGTGGCAGAGGTGGCAGAGGTGGCAGAGGTGGCAGAGGTGGCAGAGGCGCAAGAGGCACGGCTGAAGAACGCCACGTCATTGACAACAGTGAGTTCAACTACAAATTGAATGCTGTTCAAGTGTATCAAATATTTGTAATAATAAAAATGATGCTATATACACGCGCAAAGTGTCCGATTACGAGAAAGAATTTTTCTATTCGTTACGCTTCCTCATAGGCGAGCCCTCGATACTTTTTTCCATCCTTTTTATCCTTTTGTCATTCATTGAAACATGTACAGCTAGAAAAGCAATTTACAAGCTTTCTCTTATAAATAGATGAACCACCACAGAATCAAGCTGCCCGCGGACGTGCCGCGAGAGGCGGTAGAAGCCCGGCGCGGCAACGCGTTAATAATAGTGAGTCATACTTAAAGTGATACCACCTTCAGTATTTACCGTTAGAGATCTACCATTAGTACTATATTTCTATTGCTATCTTCGTCATTATGCCGAAAACCTAGCACAAGCGATTTTCCATGGAAAGCAACTACCAGATTTAAGCATTTCAAAATGGATGAATAGGTTTTTTACAAAGCCCTATAAGTTTTTTTTGGTCTACTAGAAACGAACAATTTGTCACTACAAATAACTACATAGAAAACTCTTCAAGAATCACGAAAAAAAAATCAATTTTTTAAAGTCGGTTGCTAAGTTCACATAGCTAAAACCGTACGGTAGCATTAGAATATTGCAATCTCGAGCTGTTGCATTATATTTATTCTACATAACTATATTTTACGCTATTGCATGAAGCTCGGAATCGCGATCGACTTGGTGCGGCCGATAATGTCGACGAGATCGAGCCGATCGGCATCGCTGATTCTGGTAACAGAATCGAGTCTCTCCGTGACGCCGAAAATCGCGGCAGGGTCGAACCTATCGACACGGAAGATCGCGGCAGGATCGAGCCTCTCGATATCGCCGAAAATCGCGACATGGTAGTGACAGACGGTGGTAAGAAACGTTTTTATTGGATCTCGACCTTCCCAGAGGAAATGCATCTAAAATCGCTCAGTCAACATTTTTACTTCAGGACTAAAGAGGCATTTGGCAACATGTTGTTGGGTTTCAAATGATAAAGACACCTGCCCTAAAACACAAAAAGAAATATTGGAACTATCCATGTGGGAATAGCACAATAGCACAATCCTGGGCTTGTACTGGTGACACAGAGTTAGGCAGAGAAATTACCCGTTATATGTCGCTAGGATCAGAATTTCCCACCTCTCTATATCCAAGCCACATATGGTATAGCGGTATCTACGTATATAGTATGCCTGCGTATGATCTTTACCTTGATGCGTGAGCACTTTACCTTGTTCAAGGTATGCTATTTAAAAACGAAGTCACGTAGGAATACACATTTCGAGGATGCGTTATGAGGTCACTGTTTTCGCGAATCTGATTTTTAGAGCTTCGGTCATTATTATATATGGATCGTCATGCGAAAGTTTTGCAATATGATACTATCAAGTTAATCCTTTTGCTAATACTGTGAATATATGCCATGTAAATTTTATTTTTTATGAGAAAATAACAAAAAAAATCGAATTTATTTGTTTTCCATTTTTTAAAATAATTTACCAAATTATGCATCGGTGCCTGAAAAGTAGTTTGCAAAGTTTCCTAAAATTTAAAGCATCATTTGGGTCGTGCCCTGTAAAAGGTTAAGGATTTGAGTTGCATTTCCCCTTGATGGTTGACTATCTTGTTTTACTGTAGATCCTTTAATTGTTGACAAAGTCAAATTGAATAATGTAATGACGCTGCCCCTTTCCCAAATGTTCATCTATTATAGACGACGTCCACGTGGACGCAGTGGTTTTAGTCACTCATGCCAATCAAGTGGACACTTCGGGAGACTCGGACAACGGTAGTCTATCTAAATTCGCCTATAGAGCTAATTGATTTTTTCCTTCTCGACTTCGCTATAATAACCACATTTCATGCGTATTACGCAGGTGTAACATCGGCTATTATAAGCTATGATGAGTGACCATGCGCAGTTATGTTTCATTACTCTCTAGGGAGGAACGAAGTGCTCATAAAGTAAAATGTGTCGCATAATTCCATTCACAATATGTGCGTAGAATATGTGGTTATTTTAACGGAATCAAGAAAAAATATGGTATGTTATGCGGTCGAAGGAAATTTTCATGCGCTGTCCTCCCGCGTAGCATAACATACTATTTTATCACTTTGCATCGAGAGTAAAAAGACCCTAAACGAATTTAGCATCACGAAGAAGTTTTTCAGACCTATTAGTCCAGCCAAGATAAAGTAATTAATATTTTCGCGTGAATTTTGAGACAGACCGATTGACAAATGGCTCAACAGTATCGCGTAAAAAAATTATCATCCGAAACTTATTGTATGTGCATCGAAAATCTGGTTATGAGAAAGAACTGTATTCATGCATCTGAACATTTGTAATATTTTTCCATATTTAAGACAATGTCCACATAAACGCCGAAGCGAATTTCCCCCCGAGACGGCACTTTCAGGCGATTGGACAAGCGTCGGTCCCGGGAAATGACGCAATTATTATAGTGGACACTACTAGCGACACTGACAGCGGTAAGTAATCTATTTTTTAAACCATCTAGTTAGAATAATCGAATCAAATTGATGGTCAGAACAATACTTCGGGAGAGTAGGCGTAACCTAAAACATCACAATCTTAACAATATTCTTTAATTTCCCTAGACGACGTCCAAGAAATCGAGGTTGACCACGAGGTAGCCCAGGTAGCCCAGGTAGCCCAGGCAGCCCAGACCGCCCAGGTAGCCCAGGCAGCCCAGGTAGCCCAGGTAGCCCAGGTAGCCGAGATAGCCCAGGTAGCCGAGATAGCCGTGGTAGCCGACGTTGGCGCTGGGAATTCCAACGATGGTAACATAAACTATAATATGAAATTACATGGAATATTTTGGAATATTTCCATCAATAGTTGAAGAAGCTTCTCTAACGATATTAATCTTGATATGGTAATGTAGGCGTAGCAGCAACCGCAGCTCAGCGACTGAGTGCAAAGAGTAAGGCAATCAGAGATATATCGGTTAACAAATTGTTAAACACTGCTAATTACTAATATATAATCGTTTACAGTATCTCGATCCAGAAAGAGAAATCTGCGCAAAAAGAGACGAAGGCAGCTGCTACGGGCCCAAGGTGGCGGCGTAGCGCTGTGTCGACCAAATGGTCGCAAGCGTCGACGATCCAAGAAGGCTGCGAAAGGTAACATTACACTTTTATTATGTATGCAAAGTAGATTTCCGATAATTCTTCGCATGCTTTCATCAATGATTAATTATTTGTATGGAGGAAAAACAATATTATTCCTGCTCTTCAATAACGTATATCAGGGGTGTGTGAATTGGTATTTTACTTCCAACGCAAGTTTCTTTATGAAGTATTGAGCTTCAAGTGAAGTAGGTAGCAAATTCATGATCAAGAGGAGGAATACATCGGACATAATAGTGAAACGATTAATAACAAGAAATTAATACAAATAGCAATTTTTTGTATTTTCATACAGCCGTATGATTACTTCCCACTAGAACCTAGGAAGGCCCACTTGCCTTCGTATTCTATGAGACAAAATGTCCAAGGGGTGTCATTCGACAGAGTAACAGAAGTGCTCCTCGAGTGATTACAGGACGATCAAAACGTGAAAAAGCACGATCGACGCCTGCGTAAGCCTCACCATTTTTATGGGTCATAATTGGGGTTACATTCAGTCGTAATAAAAAAGATGCAAATTGGATTGGCAAATCGTTTCCTCATTATCGAAGTTGAACATTGAAAAGTTGAAAATTGAAAATCTCATATCGTTTTCTCATAATGTCTCTTTATTCGCAAACCTTCCTGTATGAGAAATTGATATGAACACTTCAATTTTCAACTTTTATAAGGTACCGATATGAAAATTTCAATTTTTAACTTTTATGAGGAAGCGCTATGAAAATGTCACTGTCGGATTATTGTATTTGTATGATTATTTTGTGCATTTCTGGCCATAGAACGTAAGGCATATTAACATCTTTACCACTTACAAATCTACCAGAAAACAAGTCTACCGGATAATAACTCTACCGAAAGCCCTACCACGAAGAAAAACAACTCTCCCGGAATTGAAATAGAGCTCTGCCGCAATTTAAATAAAACTCTGCCGCAACTTAAATAAAACTCTGCCGGAATTTAAATAAAACTGTACAGGAATTTAAATAAAACTCTACGGGAATTTAAATAAAACTCTCCCGAAATTGAAATAAAATTGCGGGAGAATTTTATTTCAATTCGGGGCGACTTTTATTTCAATTCCGGGAGTTTTATATCAATTCCGGCAGAGTTTTATTTCAATTCCGGTAGAGATTTTGGTAGAGACATTTGGGGAGAGATGTTTTCTGGGTGTGTTGCGAGTGGTAGAGATATAAATGTGCGAAACGTAATAAGCACTACTTGTTTATTCACGATGCCATCGTGAAGCAAAGAAATCGCTATTTGTATATACGCAAAATAGCACATTATTACAATATTGATTACAAAAATTCCAGATAAACTTGTTTCATTATTCGTAGCTTCGGGACTATATTTAATATATTTTTTCACGCTCACGTCACGTCACGATTTTGACGAATTTGTGCTTTATACACTGCACCCTATTGCCATACATCAGAGGGCTCTGCTCTGTTAGACAAAAAATATCAACAGACTCCCATGATCCTCGGTGGGTATTTTAAAATCAACTCTGCAGGAGAAGATTATTCATAATTTTCAAATATTCACACACCCCTAACGTATATATAACGACACCATGACCTTGAAACAACTTTCGTAACTGTTTGACAATATTTTCAAAATATTGCAGTGGCATGTGAGTAAAATATTATTTCAAACATCTAACCAGTAGTCGAAAGTACATTGCATGATCATTTAAAAAATATTTTGTCAATATATGATCTTATCTCATAATTGTAGGTATAAAACATAGAGTCGTATATAACGGAATACGAAAATCTACTTTGCATCTTCTGTAATGTTACCAGTGTAAGTTGTGATTAAAATTATAATATAAATGGAAAGATCCCGAAACGATAAGACCTGGTAGAGGTAAAGGGATTGGAATTTTAACCTTAAACAGATTTTATATAGTTGTTTAATTAGACAGATACATTAGCACAGAATATGAAGTTCAATATTTACCCCCGTTATCTAGACTATTTCATGTAATACGTAGACAGCACATAAATGTACTGTGAAACGTCAG
The DNA here is from genome assembly GCA_917499995.1 of Ichneumon xanthorius. NCBI lineage: Eukaryota > Metazoa > Arthropoda > Insecta > Hymenoptera > Ichneumonidae > Ichneumon > Ichneumon xanthorius. The sequence continues at coordinate 207,656 of CAKJTD010000038.1, read as the reverse complement.
TGCAGAAGTTCAAGTAAATTATGTTTTCGTTGCTAATTGAGTTTGAACGGGTCGTACACATGCAGGAATGCAGCCGAAAGCACGCGTCTGCTATGCTTCCAGTGTGTTGGAACTGTGTGCTTTTGCCCGCGTTTTGCGGAATGTGGATGTGGGCGATCATGGTGAAGCTATGATTAATGTTCAAAGTATAATTTGCAAAATATAATTCCGCATCACTAGAAAAACAGCGTGACAAGATATATGGTAATCCCGTAAGAAATGTTACACTGTTGTTCCGAGGGTGCGATACGTTCTATTGTATGTATACAACCCTTCAGTGTCGAAGAGAGTGGCACAGGTCTCCGCCAGGGGACGAGCCATCACCGTGCAAAAAAAACCCTTCGGTGTAATTAAATTTATTAAATTTCGGGCAAATCAGTTGAGATTCTTTAAGCGAGTTTACGCTATTTTGTTTGTAAGACCTTCTGTATAGACTGCATCTAAATTTTCAAAAGAAGCCTAAAATGAATTACAATGGCGACCAAAAACAAAAACGAAATACAAATTTGAAGTTATTAGTTACTTGTTTTAACAAAATGATTTTAGATAATGCATTTTTTGTATGCAGATATCGATTCAGTTTGTAGAGAATGTAAAAAAAATGAAGCAATACATTAGCTTAAGTTACAAAGCAAATTTTTAAGTTATAAAGCAAACGGGGTATAATCTCTCCATGCCATAATGCAATATGAGCGAACTTTGTAGTATTTACTTTTGATCCATTAATCAGTTTTGAATATGTCGTACACATGCAGTAATGCAGTTGAAAGCACGCGTCTGCTATGCTTCCAGTGTGGTGGAATTGCGGCTTATTCCCGCGTTCTTCGGAATGTGGATGTGAACGATTATGGTGAAGCTATGATTAATGATCAAAGTATAATTTGCAAAGTATAATTCCGCATCACTAGAAAAACAGCGTGACAGGGTATATGGTAATTCCGTAAGAAATGTCACACTGTTGTTCTGAGGGTGCGATATGTTCTATTGTAGGCATACAACCCTTCAGTGTAATTAAATTTATTAAATTTTGGGCGAATCAGTTGAGATTCTTTAAGTCAGTTTACGCTATTGTGTTTGTAAGACCCTCTGTATAGACTGCACCTAAATTTTCAAAAGAAGCCTAAAATGCATTACAATGGCGACCAAAAACAGAAACGAAATACAAAATTGAAGTTACTTGTTTTAACAAAATGATTTTAGATAATGCATTTTTTGTATGCAGATATCGATTCAGTTTGTAGAGAATGTAAAAAAAATGAAGCAATACATTAGCTTAAGTTACAAAGCAAATTTTTAAGTTATAAAGCAAACGGGGTATAATCTCTCCATGCCATAATGCAATATGAGCGAACTTTGTAGTATTTACTTTTGATCCATTAATCAGTTTTGAATATGTCGTACACATGCAGTAATGCAGTTGAAAGCACGCGTCTGCTATGCTTCCAGTGTGGTGGAATTGCGGCTTTTTCCCGCGTTCTTCGGAATGTGGATGTGAACGATTATGGTGAAGCTATGATTAATGATCAAAGTATAATTTGCAAAGTATAATTCCGCATCACTAGAAAAACAGCGTGATAAGGTATATGGTAATTCCGTAAGAAATGTCACACTGTTGTTCTGAGGGTGCGATATGTTCTATTGTAGGCATACAACCCTTCAGTGTAATTAAATTTATTCAATTTCGGGTAAATCAGTTGAGATTCTTTAAGTCAGTCTACGCTATTTTGTTTGTAAGACCCTCTGTATAGACTGCACCTAAATTTTTAAAAGAAGCCTAAAATGCCTTCTAAAATGCATTACAATGGCGACCAAAAACAAAAACGAAATACAAAATTGAAGTTATTAGTTACTTGTTTTAACAAAATGATTTTAGATAGTACATTTTTTCTATGCAGTTTATAATAGTACTTTGTGATACTAGTACGTAAAAGCGGACTTTCGGCGAAGGTTGGGAAGTGGTTGCACGAGAGAAGGCGAGTGCGGCCACTTCAGAACCGCCGCCGGGAGTCCGCTTTTACATACAAGTATCGCATACTACTTTTTGTGACAAATGCATGAAAGGTGCCAGGTTATGTTGCTAGCCGGGCCCGACAATAAAGGAAAAAAACAGACCGATGTGCGTATGCGCACAGTATTTACGATACGGTTTCAGTATTTTCGATACGCTTCCAGTATTTAAGAAACGCCTTCTCCAAAAGCGCCACTTTATGTCGCGGCCGGCCCGCACATAAACTGGCACTTTTCATGCATGAGTTACAAAAAGAAATATGATTCAGTTTATAAAGAATGTAACAAAATTGAACCAATACATTTAGCGATTCTTCAATTATTGCGGCAAAACGAGTGCCAAATGCTATTTCAGGGGGCTGCTGGACCTTCCTGTTTTACCGGCCGAAATAGATGATTTCTTAGTTTTCACTATTTGTCGTTATTATGCGACGGGTATACCCCAAATTTTACAAGACTGTATTAATAACATAAACGATTCGGCGTGCACTCGAATTTCGGTTGAAATCCTCCGGGAAATGAAGAAAATCGAACATTACAATTTGTCGCGAAAACCAACATGGCCGCAGAAATGTCAACAGCATCCGTTCTGTAGGATATAAAACATTTTAGATCTTGCAGACGTCAAAAGAGAGTGCATGCCGATTCTTTGAAATTCTCCGAATATTCCAAAACGGTCGGAAAGTTGCTCACACAAAAGATAATCATGCATAGTGTAAACTGCGTTCACTTTGTCTATCGACTTGTGATGGTTGATTAGAGCCGCTAACAACAGCATAAATGTAGTGTAGGGCACGATGCAGAGCCATATGTGTGTCAATCGTGACACTACGTTCATGCCTTTCCGCAAACTATATTATTCGGTTTTCTTAATTCCTTGTACGTTTTTAGTCGAAATTCGACTGTGCACCGAAGCATTTATGTCAATATCATAATCCTGCATGATTTGACGCATATGAGTGGCATATTAACAATGCTAAGTCGGAACTGAAAAATTGTCTAGTTCCGTCGGTAAAACAGGTAGAGCAGATAAGAAAAAGGAAAAAAACAGCTCCAGCAGCCCCTTAAGAGCATGGGAAACACTATGGAGTGCGAGGGAGATAGCATCAGTGACTCTTCCAGCGGAGCGAGAGAGACAAGCTGAGAACGTGTTTCACATGCTCTTAAGATATATTTGTGAATTTTAAAAATAGTATGCATGAAAATGTTTCTAAACCATTGTATTAGTGGAAAATTTTTAAATTTTTTAAATCTTTATTGTCTCCTGCTTCTCAAAGATACGGTAGATGCGTAATTACTAGTCCTTGACTTTTTTTTTGTCCATTTCTCTTTTTTTGTCCTTACGCACCGAGCCAGTCCCCGTATTTTTGCAGCTGTAACCGACTTTCCCCCCTGTATCACATTCGCCATAGTCTTGCGACTAAAGACATTGGGAAACTGCAGAAAACCTGTGTCGATACATTCAGTCTTAGATTCGCTTCACGGCACCGAATCTACATCGAATTTCGCCAAAAATGTAAACATGGACTACAGATATATACTTCTGACACTCACGTGCAAGTACACGTGTGTCTCAAGTATATGTCTGGAGCTATGTCCCGTTCATATTTTTATTTCTCGACAAAACGGCGGCATGTGGAATCGAAAACCCTCGACCTGCCGATGCTCTGGTTTAGAGGCGAGCATGCTAACCACTAGACCAACGCACCGGTAGTATTAGTAGGATATGTACATTTTTGTTATACATTTTATTAAACATACACTGACACTTTTCTTTTAGTTACAGAGCCGAAGTGTGTCGTCTGCCTCTTGGAGAAGGTGACTCACATCCTCGTCCCGTGTGGCCACCTTTGCATGTGTCAATCATACGCGGACAGGGTCGTTGCCGAAGACGGGCGATGCCCGAAATGCCGTCGGGAAATCGATGGGCATTTTCGCACCTACAACGAAAGTGTGTAGCGATGAGAGGTGTGATCGACGAGGCAAACTAACATGATCCCGCACACGCTGTCACAGTTTGTTCTCTGCACATCGTTTATGCACAAGTGTAAGAGTGTGACAATGTGAGAATTCGAAAGTGTCAGAGTGTTAGAGTGTGATCAAGTGTGAGAGAGTGTAAGTGTAAGAGTGTGAGAGTTTGAGAATGTGAGAGTGTGAAAGTGTGAGAGTGTGAGAATGTGAGAATGTGAGAGTGTGAGAGTGTGAGAGTGTGAGAGTGTGAGAGTGTGAGAGTGTGAGAGTGTGAGAGTGTGAGAGTGTGAGAGTGTGAGAGTGTGAGAGTGTGAGAGTGTGAGAGTGTGAGAGTGTGAGAGTGTGAGAGTGTGAGAGTGTGAGAGTGTGAGAGTGTGAGAGTGTGAGAGTGTGAGAGTGTGAGAGTGTGAGAGTGTGAGAGTGTGAGAGTGTGAGAGTGTGAGAGTGTGAGAGTGTGAGAGTGTGAGAGTGTGAGAGTGTGAGAGTGTGAGAGTGTGAGAGCGTGAGAGCGTGAGAGCGTGAGAGCGTGAGAGCGTGAGAGCGTGAGAGCGTGAGAGCGTGAGAGCGTGAGAGCGTGAGAGCGTGAGAGCGTGAGAGCGTGAGAGCGTGAGAGCGTGAGAGCGTGAGAGCGTGAGAGCGTGAGAGCGTGAGAGCGTGAGAGCGTGAGAGCGTGAGAGCGTGAGAGTGTGAGAGTGTGAGAGTGTGAGAGTGTGAGAGTGTGAGAGTGTGAGAGTGTGAGAGTGTGAGAGTGTGAGAGTGTGAGAGTGTGAGAGTGTGAGAGTGTGAGAGTGTGAGAGTGTGAGAGTGTGAGAGTGTGAGAGTGTGAGAGTGTGAGAGTGTGAGAGTGTGAGAGTGTGAGAGTGTGAGAGTGTGAGAGTGTGAGAGTGTGAGAGTGTGAGAGTGTGAGAGTGTGAGAGTGTGAGAGTGTGAGAGTGTGAGAGTGTGAGAGTGTGAGAGTGTGAGAGTGTGAGAGTGTGAGAGTGTGAGAGTGTGAGAGTGTGAGAGTGTGAGAGTGTGAGAGTGTGAGAGTGTGAGAGTGTGAGAGTGTGAGAGTGTGAGAGTGTGAGAGTGTGAGAGTGTGAGAGTGTGAGAGTGTGAGAGTGTGAGAGTGTGAGAGTGTGAGAGTGTGAGAGTGTGAGAGTGTGAGAGTGTGAGAGTGTGAGAGTGTGAGAGTGTGAGAGTGTGAGAGTGTGAGAGTGTGAGAGTGTGAGAGTGTGAGAGTGTGAGAGTGTGAGAGTGTGAGAGTGTGAGAGTGTGAGAGTGTGAGAGTGTGAGAGTGTGAGAGTGTGAGAGTGTGAGAGTGTGAGAGTGTGAGAGTGTGAGAGTGTGAGAGTGTGAGAGTGTGAGAGTGTGAGAGTGTGAGAGTGTGAGAGTGTGAGAGTGTGAGAGTGTGAGAGTGTGAGAGTGTGAGAGTGTGAGAGTGTGAGAGTGTGAGAGTGTGAGAGTGTGAGAGTGTGAGAGTGTGAGAGTGTGAGAGTGTGAGAGTGTGAGAGTGTGAGAGTGTGAGAGTGTGAGAGTGTGAGAGTGTGAGAGTGTGAGAGTGTGAGAGTGTGAGAGTGTGAGAGTGTGAGAGTGTGAGAGTGTGAGAGTGTGAGAGTGTGAGAGTGTGAGAGTGTGAGAGTGTGAGAGTGTGAGAGTGTGAGAGTGTGAGAGTGTGAGAGTGTGAGAGTGTGAGAGTGTGAGAGTGTGAGAGTGTGAGAGTGTGAGAGTGTGAGAGTGTGAGAGTGTGAGAGTGTGAGAGTTTGAGTGTGAGAGTTTGAGTGTGAGAGTTTGAGTGTGAGAGTTTGAGTGTGAGAGTTTGAGTGTGAGAGTTTGAGTGTGAGAGTTTGAGTGTGAGAGTTTGAGTGTGAGAGTTTGAGTGTGAGAGTTTGAGTGTGAGAGTTTGAGTGTGAGAGTTTGAGTGAGAGAGTTTGAGTGTGAGAGTTTGAGTGTGAGAGTTTGAGTGTGAGAGTTTGAGTGTGAGAGTTTGAGTGTGAGAGTTTGAGTGTGAGAGTGTGAGTGTGAGAGTTTGAGTGTGAGAGTTTGAGTGTGAGAGTGTGAGTGTGAGAGTTTGAGTGTGAGAGTTTGAGTGTGAGAGTTTGAGTGTGAGAGTTTGAGTGTGAGAGTTTGAGTGTGAGAGTTTGAGTGTGAGAGTTTGAGTGTGAGAGTTTGAGTGTGAGAGTTTGAGTGTGAGAGTTTGAGTGTGAGAGTTTGAGTGTGAGAGTTTGAGTGTGAGAGTTTGAGTGTGAGAGTTTGAGTGTGAGAGTTTGAGTGTGAGAGTTTGAGTGTGAGAGTTTGAGTGTGAGAGTTTGAGTGTGAGAGTTTGAGTGTGAGAGTTTGAGTGTGAGAGTTTGAGTGTGAGAGTTTGAGTGTGAGAGTTTGAGTGTGAGAGTTTGAGTGTGAGAGTTTGAGTGTGAGAGTTTGAGTGTGAGAGTTTGAGTGTGAGAGTTTGAGTGTGAGAGTTTGAGTGTGAGAGTTTGAGTGTGAGAGTTTGAGTGTGAGAGTTTGAGTGTGAGAGTTTGAGTGTGAGAGTTTGAGTGTGAGAGTTTGAGTGTGAGAGTTTGAGTGTGAGAGTTTGAGTGTGAGAGTTTGAGTGTGAGAGTTTGAGTGTGAGAGTTTGAGTGTGAGAGTTTGAGTGTGAGAGTTTGAGTGTGAGAGTTTGAGTGTGAGAGTTTGAGTGTGAGAGTTTGAGTGTGAGAGTTTGAGTGTGAGAGTTTGAGTGTGAGAGTTTGAGTGTGAGAGTTTGAGTGTGAGAGTTTGAGTGTGAGAGTTTGAGTGTGAGAGTTTGAGTGTCAGAGTTTGAGTGTGAGAGTTTGAGTGTGAGAGTTTGAGTGTGAGAGTTTGAGTGTGAGAGTTTGAGTGTGAGAGTTTGAGTGTGAGAGTTTGAGTGTGAGAGTTTGAGTGTGAGAGTTTGAGTGTGAGAGTTTGAGTGTGAGAGTTTGAGTGTGAGAGTTTGAGTGTGAGAGTTTGAGTGTGAGAGTTTGAGTGTGAGAGTTTGTGTGTGAGAGTTTGAGTGTGAGAGTTTGAGTGTGAGAGTTTGAGTGTGAGAGTTTGAGTGTGAGAGTTTGAGTGTGAGAGTTTGAGTGTGAGAGTTTGAGTGTGAGAGTTTGAGTGTGAGAGTTTGAGTGTGAGAGTTTGAGTGTGAGAGTTTGAGTGTGAGAGTTTGAGTGTGAGAGTTTGAGTGTGAGAGTTTGAGTGTGAGAGTTTGAGTGTGAGAGTTTGAGTGTGAGAGTTTGAGTGTGAGAGTTTGAGTGTGAGAGTTTGAGTGTGAGAGTTTGAGTGGGAGAGTTTGAGTGGGAGTTCGAGTGAGAGTTCGAGTGC
>CAKJTD010000038.1:152839-195339 GCA_917499995.1 Ichneumon xanthorius | reverse complement strand
GTTTCTCGCTCGTTCCTCCTTAGACGCCGAAGCTAGACGCTCGCTCGGTCCGTAGAGCGGAATGACATAATGCGTAATCTTCCATGAGGCCCGGATCAGCTGCCGCGGCCAAATATAAACATCGGTTTGAACGTAAACATCGAGGTGATGCTGGATATAGCAAGTATAGGATCGCCGCCCACCGTCAACACTGCTCGAACTAGAATTATTTCGCGCTGGGATCCGTCGCTCGCACGGGCAGTAGACACAATTGGGCTATCGGCCTTTTAAACGATGAGCTGGCCGTTTTCACTGTTACCACGCGCACATGACCGTCCGTTCCGGCGTGACATTCGAGAACGCGGCCTAGCTGCCACTTGGAAGGCGGGCTCAGGTGACTGCGCAGCAGCACGAGATCCCCGACCTGTATATTAGGCTGTGGGGTAGCCCACTTATTTCGCACCTGCACCGAATGGAGATAGTCCGCCGCCCACCGTCTCCAAAAGATCTCAACCTGCTGTTGCACGAGCTGCCAGCGAGAGAGGCGATTTTCGTTCACGTCCAATAGGGAGGGTTCCGGAACCGCGACAAGCGGGCCGCCGATTAAAAGGTGACCCGGCGTCAGGCAGGCGAGATCCTCAGGGTCGCCGGACAGCGGAGCGATCGGTCTCGAATTGAGGCAGGCCTCGATCTGCGCTAGCAAGGTCCCTAACTCTTCGAAGGTCAGCGTATGAGGCCCCATGACGCGCCGCAGATGGTGTTTCACGCTTTTCACGCCGGCCTCCCATAACCCTCCGAAGTGAGGGGCGGCAGGGGGGTTAAAATGCCACTCGGTGCCGTCCGTGCTCAGCTGAGCCCTCAGATCTTCGTCTCGAGAGACGGCGCGCAGCGCCTTTCGCAATTCTCTGTCCGCGCCTACAAAATTCGTCCCGTTATCGCTATACATTGCCGCCGGGATTCCTCGTCGCGCTACGAACCTCTTGAACGCGGCCAAGAAGCCGGACGTCGCGTAATCGCTCACTAGCTCCAAGTGTACAGCGCGGGTCGCGAAGCAAATGAAGAGCGCCACGTACGCCTTTTGGGTTTTATGACCCCGACCCTTTGACAGACGCACATTGATCGGCCCAGCATAATCTACTCCCGTGTGTGTAAACGCCCTACGCTCTTTTGTAACCCGCGCAGGGGGCAGATCTCCCATTAGCTGTGCTGGCCGCGCTGCACGTTCGCGCACGCATTTGACGCACTCACGCACGATTTGCTTCACGAGAGCACTATCTCTTAGAATCCAGAAATTTTGCCGGAGGATCTTTAGCGTTAATCGGGGCCCCCCGTGAAGCGCTCGGGCGTGAGTTTGCCTGGCGATTAGTTCGCTAATGTGGTGCCGCGGGAGAATGACCGGATGCTGCTCGTCGTACAGCATAGACGGGTTCGCGAGCCGACCTCCCACCCGTAGTACCCCGTTCTCATCGAGAGAGGGGTTCAGTCTCCGCAGAGCGCTGTTGTTCGCTATAGGATGGCCCTTTCCGAGGGCTTTAAGTTCGAGAGGAAAGCTCGTTCCCTGGACGATTTTAATCTAAAATTCCCTAGCGGACTGCACCTCGAGAGCCGTGAGAATGACCGGTTCGGAACGGAGTTTCTTCGCCGTGGCCTGAGCGCGCCGATTCGAGTTCCGAGCGCGGGTGCAAAATCGCCGACAGTAGGCCGTGACTCGCAGTAATCGCGGCCATGACGAGACTGACTCGGGCAGACTCCATGCAACATTTTCGACCGTTGGAACGGCGTGGACATGTGTCCCTTTTCTCTCTTCTAAGTTCACGTGACCGGAAGGGTACTCGTTCCCAGTCGGCCAGGCCGTCGAATGACGCGCGAGCCACGGCGGGCCACTCCACCACAACGGATGCTTAATTGCTTCGATCGGAAGAAGGCCTCTCGACGCGCAGTCTGCGGGGTTATCCTGAGTTGGCACATGCCGCCAAGTCGCACGGGGGGCCAGCGTGTGTATCTCCGCGACGCGATTCGCGACGAAGGTTTGCCAAGCCGACGGATGCTTTTTCAGCCAATGAAGAGTGACCGCGGAATCGCTCCAGCAGTATATCGGAGTGTCGGTCAAGCCAAGGTCCGCGGTGACCTTGTGGATCGTGCGAGCTAGGAGAACCGCGGCGCAGAGTTCGAGACGCGGTATGCTCACGGGGTTGACCGGCGCGACCTTCGTTTTCGCGATGAGCAGGGTCGTCTGCGCGTCGTCCAGTTCCCGCAGGACTCGCATGTATATCACGGCGGCGTACGCTCGCGTGGAAGCGTCGGCGAAACCGTGGATCTCGAAGCTCGAGTGCTCTGGCGATTTCCCTGTCCATCGCGGTATAGAAACTTGCTGAATTAGGTTTAATTGCTCGTAATACTCGTGCCAACGCTCCGCTAGATCGTCCGGTACGTCGCCATCCCACTCGACCTTCCGAATCCACAGCTCTTGTAACAGAATTTTCGCGGTTATAACTATCGGAGAGGCCCATCCCAGGGGGTCGAACAGCCGCGCGATGATCGACAGGATGACTCGTTTCATCAGTTTGGCGGCGCGAGCCGGCGTGAATCGAAACTGGAAGCTATCGCGAGTCGGACTCCACGCGATACCGAGAACGTCGAGGGAGCCGAGCTCCTGGAACGGAACCTCGGAGGCGAGTTCCTGGTCGCCACGCGGGCATTCAGGCAAGAGATCTTCATTGTTAGCCGCCCATTTACGTAGGTGCATCCCCGCCCGCGACAATAATTTATTTAGCTCCTCGCGCGTTTTACGGGCTGCCTCGATGCTATCAGCCCCGAACAACGCGTCGTCGACATAAAAGTTCTCCCGCAGAATCGGCTCGGCTAACGGGAAATTTCGACCCTCGTCCGTCGCTAGTTGTCTCAACACTCGATTCGCGAGAAACGGAGCCGCCGCCGTCCCGTAGGTCACGGTTAACAATTGGAACGGTATCGCGCCGGGTTCAGACGGACGCCGCCACAGTATCCGCTGATAGTCGACATCCCGCGGATCCACGAGGATCTGTCGAAACATTTTTGCCATATCCGCCGTGTAGATGAAACGAGGCTCTCGCCAGCGCGTAATAATCGTCGTAATATCTGTTTGTAATTTCGGCCCGACCAAGAGGTGGTCGTTGAGCGAGGTAAAGTTGGAGGTCGCGCTCGACGCGTTGAAAACAACCCGAACGCGTGTCGTCGCGCTAGACTCCCGAACAACAGGATGATGCGGTAAATATACGAACTGCGAGGTCGCCTCGTTGCCTGTACACGGCGGAGCCGCTCGCATATGCCCTAACGCTTCGTACTCCGATAGAAATGCGTTGTACTCTTCCCGCAGCGCTGGATCCCGTTGCAGTCTTCGGTCGACGGTGCTCAGCATCGATCTTGCACGAAAAAGCGACTCGCCGATCCGAATGGGGGGTCCGTCCTTGAAAGGTAGTCGAACTATATATCGACCGTCCTTGGCACGCCGGTGAGTGGCAATGAAATGCTCCTCGCATTTCTGCTCGTCCTCGGAAAGCCGGGTGACTCGAGGCAACTCCTCGATTTCCCAAAATCGAGCGAGCGAGGTGTGGAGATCCTCGGCGGAGGCGCAGTGGTGGACAGCGACAGACTCGGACAGCGTCTCGTCGGCGGATGCTGGGCCAGACAGGATCCACCCGAACAGTGTCGCTTGAGCCGTCGGAGCGTCCGGCGGGCCCTGTCGCAGACCCGGGCGAAGCAGACGCCCATAGTAGTCGGCTCCGATGATGAAATCGATCGGTTCGTTGCCGCTGGGTTCGGGATCTGCTAGGACGATTCCCTCCAGATGTTTCCACGAGCTGTCGGACGCCCAGCGGCGTGGGGCGTAGTGCGTAAGCGTCGGCAAGACAAGCGCGGATATTTCGACGCCGTTGGTCGAGCCGCCGGACGGCTCTACAAGCAAATTCACGCGGTGCCTCGCGGTGCCGATCTTGACTTCCCCCACGCCGTTCACGAGGGTGTTAGCGGGGAAGCGCTTGGGACGCAGTAACTGCACGATTGACTCCTTGACCAGCGTCACCTGAGATCCTTGGTCCAGAAGGGCGCGGATCCGCATACGTCGTCCTGTAGCCGTGCGGACGTCGATCATCGCGGTCGCGAGCAGCGTGAACTCGCTGCTTGAATTTTGAGCGTGGTGCGCTGAGACGCTCGACTCAGCTGTAGGACCCGGCTGGCTCGCGGCGGCCGCCGTCGCGGGGTGGCCGCGGGAGACGCTTGCCGGCTCCGAACCCGCTTCAGCGTGAAGCAAGGTGTGGTGCTTCCTTTTGCATAGGGCGCACGAGAATTTACTCGGACATGAGCGTGGCCGATGCCCCGGCCGCAAGCAGTTGAAGCAGCAATCCTTTTCCTTGACGATTTCCTTCCGGCGCGAGGGCGTCTGTGCTTTGTACTGCTCACACTTATGCAAGGCATGGCCGGCCCCGCACAGTATGCAGACCGCTGGCCCTGTCGTCGCTGAGTGTGCCCGCGCTTCGCAGGCGGTCTTGCCCTTCGCGGCCGTGCGAGCGGAAGACTTGCCGCACTCCGTGAGCTTCTCGAGAGCGCGAATCCGGGCGGAGAGAAATTCGATGAGGGATTTGAACGTGGAATACGTGCTCGTGGCTCCCAGTTGCATTTCCCATTCCCTCGCAGACCCAGGATCCAACTTTTGCACGGTGAGGTAGACAATCAGGGGACTCCACGCCTCCGTCTCACAGTCCAGGTTGTCCAGAGCCTTCAGCGCTTCCCTCGTTTTATCGCGCAGCTTCTTCAGCTCCGTCGCGCTCTCGGAGGCCATCGCGGGCAAGGACAGGAAGCTCTTAAAGTAAGCGTCGATGATCGCTCGATGGTCCTCGTAAGTCTCCGTCAAGGTCTCCCAAGCTGTGTTGAAATTATCGCCCGTAACTGAGAAGTGTTGCAGCAGTTGAGCCGCTTCCCCTGACAGCGTGGATTTCAGGTAATGCAGCCGCTGCACGTTATTCAGCCCTTCGCGCTGGACAATCAATGTCTCGAACATGCTTTTGTAGTTTGTCCATTCCGTGTAGCAACCCGAGAATTTGGGAAGTTCGATGACCGGAAGCTTGATCGAGGTGGGCCCCCCGGGCTGCCCGTCTGCCGCAAGAGAGTTGTCCAGAACGGTCGAGTTCCCCCCGGGGCCGGCCGTGGGCCGTAGCTGGGCGATCTTCTCGCGAAAAAAATCATGAGCTTCCTCGAACGCTTCCTCGATGAGGTTGAAACTCTCCTCTACGAAATAGGAATACTCGAGCTTCTCCTTCGCCGTCGCCGCTACCCGGATCTTAACGTCGAGCTGCTGGCTGGTCGCCTATCGCTCGAGGAGGAGCTGCAAGCGCCCTTCGGCCACTGCTAGGGTACGCTTGGCCGTAGCGAGCTTGTCGAAATTGACGACCGCGTTCCCGATTAGACGAGCGAGAGATAGCTGTTCTGCCAGCGCCGCTTCCATGACAAGGATAGACTTCGCGCAGACCGTGCGTAGCCAACCCTTTCGCGAATCTTCCTCTCTCCCGGCGTTGGCGAGAGATCGCGCACTCGAGACGCGTCAACCGCCCGTTCGGAGGCGAAGCCCGCGCTCAAGCGACGGCGACTCGCGAGGCGAGGCGGACGCGAGCGACAATCGCGTTGCTTTTCTCGCACTATGACCGGACCCGCGAACTAACTGAACTAAAACTCAGCCCGGGCTGATCTACGATGATGCCCGTACTTTTCTCGCGATCCTCTCCCCTTATAGATCCGGCTCGAAGGACCAATGGTTGTGCACTTTTAGGCAAGGCGCGCTTGTGCCGAGTGAATAAATGCCGAGATCGCAGGAGAGGAGGAGACGGGGAATTAAAGATAACAAACTTTCTTCCCTGCTGTATATATGTATATATTTTCTTTACGCTTGACAACTCAGTACACGTTTCGGTGCGACCGCGCACCAGGGCTTTCGCTCGCGAACTGAACTCGCAACGGCGAGAGATTCAAAATTCGGCTGTCCGACCTCTGGCTCGAGCCGACGGCCGATCGGCTGTTAAGCTCGACTCTCCGCAGAGCCGTTAGCTGCTGGACAGCATCTGACCGCCCGGCGGTAGATGTTAACATAACAGTCGCTATATTGTCGCCACCGAATCGGAGTCCGTGAGCGACAAAAGGGGGAACGAGGGAGATCCCGCGCGATTTTGTCCTTCGCGCGAGGCGGCGCGAAGGACTGTATATTCCGGAGCGAGCCGCTCCCGGGAATGCTCCAAACAGTTATATTTAATTTGTAATCATTAAAAAATGTTCTATATATCTATTTATTCAGAATTGCGTAATACTCATTCTTTCTCGACGTGTCGAGTTTTCGGTGTCGACCATTCGTCGTGTCGAGTTTTCGGTGTCGAGTTTTCGGTGTCGAGTTTTCGGTGTCGAGTTTTCGGTGTCGAGTTTTCGGTGTCGAGTTTTCGGTGTCGAGTTTTCGGTGTCGAGTTTTCGGTGTCGAGTTTTCGGTGTCGAGTTTTCGGTGTCGAGTTTTCGGTGTCGAGTTTTCGGTGTCGAGTTTTCGGTGTCGAGTTTTCGGTGTCGAGTTTTCGGTGTCGAGTTTTCGGTGTCGAGTTTTCGGTGTCGAGTTTTCGGTGTCGAGTTTTCGGTGTCGAGTTTTCGGTGTCGAGTTTTCGGTGTCGAGTTTTCGGTGTCGAGTTTTCGGTGTCGAGTTTTCGGTGTCGAGTTTTCGGTGTCGAGTTTTCGGTGTCGAGTTTTCGGTGTCGAGTTTTCGGTGTCGAGTTTTCGGTGTCGAGTTTTCGGTGTCGAGTTTTCGGTGTCGAGTTTTCGTCGTGTCGACTTTTTGGTGTCGACCTTTCACCGTGTAGAGTTTTCGGTGTCGACCTTTCGCCGTGTCGAGTTTTCGGTGTCGAATTTTCACCGTGCCGTGTTTTTTTCCGCCGTATACAGTGGCTTTGTGTACAGATTGTATAATTAGGAGGTGTTCGGTTTTCAGTGTCGAGTTGTTTGGCATAGACATGGCTGCGTGCACAGTCGCTCGGTGTACACCTTTTATGTAAACCGTCGACGTGGCCAGTTATGCGGTATGCAGTTTTCAGTGTAGAGTTATTAAGTATAGACATGCCAGCGTATACAGTCGACCGGTGCGCACGTTTAGTGCAGACCGTCGATGTATACAGTTATATGCTGTTCGATTTTCAGTGCGAAGTTATTTGGTGTAGACCTACCCCCGTGTAGAGTCGTTCGGTGCACACTTTTAGTATAGACCTGTCTTCGTGTAGACTTGGGAGGTGTACAGTCGGTCCTCACCCGCCGGTGCCTCGACGCTGGAGGAGAGTCTCGTCTCTCAGATTTTGTGAAAAGGTTGTGATAACGGAGGCTCGAGCAGTCTTCGTCGCTGGGTATGGATGGATAGCGTAAGTTCGATTTTAATTAATTTTGTAAATTAATAATGTGTTTTTTTTCTGTTTTAGCGTTCAACACTTGCCTATCGCTGGATTAGAATCAACGGAGCATGGGATTGCTGATCGGCGGAAGTCATGCTGGTCGAGTGTTGCTGAGTTTGTTGCTCATCCTCCTCGGATCGTCAGAGCAAAACATGCTCGTCGAGAACAAAAATTGTAAATCAAAACCAACTGCGTGACCACTTGATTTTGATCTGCAATTTTTGCTCTCGACGAGCATGTTTTGCTCTGACGATCCAAGGAGGATGAGCAACAGACTCAGCAACACTCGACCAGCATGACTTCCGCTGATCAGCAATCCCATGCTCCGATGATTCTAATCCAGCGATAGGCAAGTGTTGAACGCTAAAACAGAAAAAAAACACATTATTAATTTACAAAATTAATTAAAATCGAACTTACGCTATCCATCCATACCCAGCGACAAAGACTGCTCGAGCCTCCTTTATCACAACCTTTTCACAAAATCTGAGAGACGTGACTCTCCTCCAGCGTCGAAGCACCGGCACCTGCAACAAACAAAATAAAAAATTAATCGTATAGAAAAAAAATGTACAAACGTCGAAACAACACTTACCTGGCGTATGCATCCTCTATGGAACTGTGGTATCGTTCCACTCCCTCAACAGTCCATCGATGGCATTCAGGAATCCCCGAGTCTCTTGCCTCGCCAAGGCCCCTTGTCAGGGCCTGCGGCTGCTGTCTACCTGCAAAAAAAAAACAGAAAAACATAATTAAAAACAAAACATTACATAAAAAGAATAATTACCAGTGGCACATATTGGCCTTGCTCTGAACGAGGCCAAAATGTGCCCCAGTCTCCGTCGCCTCACCGTTGGCAGGTGCATCAAGCACCTCGCTGCTTCCCCAACATGAACAATAAAACAAAGAATAATTTTAATAATACATTATATAAAAATAGGTAAATTTGCATTGACTGAAGAGCGACTTTACCTATTTTTATATAATATATTATTAATTTTATTCTTCGTTTTATTTTTCGAGTTGGGGAAGCAGCGAGGTGTTTCATGCACCTCCCAACAGCAAAGCGACAGAGACTGGGTCACATATTGGCCTCGTTCAGAGCAAGGCCAATATGTGCCCCTGGTAATTATTCTTTTTATGTAATGTTGTGTTTTGAATTAGGTTTTTTTTTCAGGTAGACAGCAGCGGGATGCCGTGGCAAGGGGCCTTGGCGAGGCAAGAGACTCGGGTATTCCTGACTGCCATCGATGGACTGTTGAGGGAGTGGAACGATACCGCAGTTCCATAGAGGATGCATACGCCAGGTAAGTGTTGTTTCGACGTTTGTACATTTTTTTTCTATATTTTTAATTTTTTTATTTGTTTGATTCAGGTGCCGGTGCCTCGACGCTGGAGGAGAGTTTCGTCTCGAAGATTCCGTGAAAAGGTTGTAATGACGGAGGCTCGAGCAGCCTTGTCACTGGGTATTTACGGATAGCGTTACTTCGATTTTAATGAATTTTTTAAATTAATGTTTTATTTTCTTGTTTTAGCTTTCAGCAGTTGCCTATTGTTGAATCACAATCAACGGAGCATAGGATTGCTGATCGGCGGAAGGCGTGCTTGTTAAGTGTTGCTGAGCCTGTTGCACATCCTCCTCGGATCGTCAGAACAAAACATGATCATCGAGAGCAAAAATTGCAGATTATGATCAACTGCGTGACCACTTGATTTTTATCTGCATTTTTTGCTCTCGACAAGCATGTTTACGTGGCGTGGAGGATGAACAGACTCAGCAACACAGACGAGCATGACTTCCGCCGATCAACAATCCCGTGCTCCGTTGATTCTGATCCGACAATAGGCAACTGCTGAAAGCTAAAACAGGAAAAAAAAACATTCATTTAAAAAATTAATTAAAATCGAAGTAACGCTATCCGGACATACCCAGTGACAAAGGCTGCTCGAGCCTCCGTCACTACAAGATTTTCACGAAATCTGAGAGACGAGTCTCTCCTCCAGCATCAAGGCACCAGCACCTGAATCAAATAAATAAAAAAATTAATAATATAGGAAAAAAATTTACAACCGTCGAAACAACACTTACCTGGCGTATGCATCCTCTATGGAACTATGGTATCATTCCACTCCCTCAACAGTCCATCGATGGCAGTCAGGAATATCTGAGTCTCTTGCCTCGCCAAGGCCCCTTGCCACGACATCCCGCTGCTGTCTACCTGCAAAAAATAAAAATACATTATTAAAACAAAACATTACATTAAAAGAATACTTACTAGAGGCACATATTATTGGCCTTGCTCTGAACGAGGCCAAGATGTGCCCCAGTCTCTGTCGCCTCAACGTTGGGAGGTGCATCAACCACCTCGATGCTTCCCCGACCTGAAAAATAAAATTAATAAAATTAATAATATATTATATAAAAGTAGGTAAAGTCGCACTAAGGAGAGCCTGAAAAAATGTTAAATAAAAACTCACCACTGACAAGTAGACACTTGTGTATTGCCGGTGTAAACATCGGCCGGCGGTCACACTACATTCGAAAGAAAATAACTGCACATAAAGAGACTGTCACTCGCGAACCACTTCCTTAAAAAATAACTAATTATTTTTCCGAGGTGATTTACACCTCGGGAAACACGTCATTTACTTTAATAATATTTTTATAATTCAAAAGACACGTGGAAATCCGGCGACGAGGTTACGGGTAAGGGTGCTCCCGCATGGGGCTCCCCTAGCCACTTCGCGGCCGCCTGGCCCTCGTGTCCCCGTACTCGGTCGATAATAACTCGGTTTACCTAATCAGAATTTTTTAAAAATATTTTGGACGGAATCACATAATTAAGCTTTTGTACCCTCATGAAAATGTACTATTGATCACCATTCAGAAAAACTATTGAAATAACGATTGGAATATGTCTAATGATAAATTGGCGCACCATTCGGACAACCATTCAATTTCCCAATGGTAACCATTCAATTTCTCAATGGTAACCATTCAATTTCTCAATGGTAACCATACAATTTTTAAATGGTCACCATTGATTATTAGTCAATGGTAATGCTACAAATAGTTACCATTCGTCAATTGTAGTGTTTTAAATAATAACAATTAGTCAATAGTAATACTTCAAACGATTACAATTGTTTAATAGTTACGTTCTCAATAGTTACAATTGATCAATGGCAATGTCTTGAGTGGTTACCATTCTTCGATGGTTACGCTCCGAATGGTGGGAGTACACCAATAGTTACGCTCCGAATGGTTACAATACCCCAATGGTTACGCTCCGGATGGTTACCATTGACCAATGGTCAAAGGACCAATAGTGATCATTGCAAGTGTTAATTTTACCATTCAAACCATTCAGACCAAATCGTTACCATTGATGCACCATTCAGTACACCATTCAGATTCAATCGTAACTATTTGACGATCAATGGTTAATTTTCATGAGGGTAGGCAATGGAATACTGTTGTCCGAATTATTTATAAGCGCCATGTGCAATCTTTCTTCAAAATTATACAAAAACGGACATTTAACCATTTTTAAGAAGAAAAAAAAATTAAATTAATTTGTAACCATCCTAGATGGAAGAAGTTCCAGGACAGCGTGACGGTTCACGTCTCTTCTTTTATCGTCACGAGCCCTACCACCTTGATGCGCGCTACAAAGATACGCCGCACAAATATTATCGGTGTGCAGGCCGCACGACAGAGACGCGCTGCGATGCCTCAATTTATGTCTCCGAACAAGGTGTTCCTGCACGAATTGGCACACATAATCACCCCATCGATCGGAATTTGCATGGAGACTGCTTATTCAAGGAGGAAGTAAGAGGACTGGCCCAAAATATTCTCCTCGAACCGGACGAAGTGCTTCGTCAAGCTTGTAGACAGTTAGTAGATCTTTTCCAAATAAAACTCATCTTCTAAGTAGTTAACAAATTATTAGATCCGAATATAAAAGAACGCAAATTAGTTTTGCACATTGTTTTGTCATTTAATTTATTGTCTATAAGGCCCTCAATAAGAAAGTCGGTTCATGATTTTTGGTTTCCACGTAGGAAAAGCTTCACACACGCACACGCACACGCACACGCATTATAAACTTTACAAATATATCTCTTAAATCGTAATATATAATTATATAAACATGTGGCTTTTATTTAATTTTCATTGTCCATGCCTTAAGATCATGTGCAATACCGTGGTCGGTAATTAAACCTATAATCAACTTTTATCCCTACTTCTGGCATGTATAGTCAAACGGAAAAGCTCGTCGGCAGCCGATATGATTTTTACTTCTGATGAGACCTTTCTTTTGACTATAAATGCGAGCGGTGAGAAAATTTGATTACAGTTTTTAATACCGACTGAGACCGGGACGGACACGCGAGAGGTGTTTCACATGGTCGTAACTAGAAGTCTATCATCTACATCATAAAAAAGTTCATGTCGATTAGACACCCACACCGATACTCACGGATAATCATGGATACTCACAGATACTCAGATACTCACGGATAATCATGGATACTCACAGATGCTCAGATACTCACGGATAATCATGGATACTCACAGATACTCAGATACTCACGGATAATCATGGATACTCACAGATAATCACACGTATACTCATAGTTACTCACGGATACTCACAGATACTCACGCGGATACTCACTGATACTCATAGATGCTCACAGTTACTCACACGGATACTCACGGATACTCACAGATACTCACAGATGCTCACAGTTACTCACACGGATACTCACGAATACTCACAGATACTCTTCAGCCTTGTGACGTATTCACGCGAATAGAACGCACTCACATACATAGGCGAGCTCGCGAGCCAACATAACCCGCTATCATATAATAAAAGGTACAAGCGTTTACATGTGAAAGGATTCATTTGTTTATACATCGTTGTACAGAAACCCTGATGCCGGCGAAAGGTTTTCTGTCACGGCGATGATAAGCTTTATTAAACGTGTTCGACGAGGGCTACATCCTCCTGTACCGAGAACGCTGTCAGAATTAGGTGACGTACTAGAGACTTATGCCCCAGCACGAGAGATATATTGCGGCAAAGTTACGGCTGGTGGTTCGGCTGCCCTTATTTTTGCCAGTCCCGAGATGCTTGAGATCTTGAACGGTGCAAAGTGGTTGCACATCGATGGGACGTTTCTGGTTAGTCTATATTTTTTCCATTTTGTAATTTTTTTTTATTACATTGCACATTTTGTTGTATTTTATCAAAAGTCACCGCGCTGTTGTTATGGCTGCGGCAGATAGATCCGCATTTTCCTCACCCTGAATTTCTCAGAGATGCTTCGGAAAAAGATGAGAACAGTGAACGGCCGAATGTTTGGGCGAGTTAACCCATTGTGTCCAACGGTCCTTGAAGTCCGTGACGTCCTAGACCTGTCCTTGAATTTTGCTGTCCTTAAACATTTTCTGGAATGTCCTTGAACTTCACCTATCGTCTTCAAATTTCACCTAACGTCCTTACATTTTTTATTTACCCGTAAATTTGAGTTTGCCTCACCATATATATTACTAGCGAGCACCCTAAATAAGTTTGTATCTCCGTTACGGTATGATACATATACATATTCGTGCATAGTAACCTGAAAAACTGTTATCAAACTAAATTTATAAGCCCGATATGCATATTTTCATTTTTTAAAATAAATATCCCAACACAACATGGAAGTGTCCTTAAAATGTTCTGGAAATTATTCTTGAATTTCTTTAATTTCGTACGGACTGACTTTTTACTGGTCAACATGCAACCGTTCTCTGCATTGTCATCTCTAAGGAAATCGATGAGTTTTTGTTACCGACTGAATCCAATTCACATCGCGTTATGAGTAACTGATACACGATCTCACTAGATCTCGGACAATCCGGCCTGATCGCCACTAATGCTATCGCTCTCGATAGCGTGACACTTTCTCTTACGGCTATGTTAAATGCCGACGGATCTGCTCCGATCGTGTCAAATCATGATCCACCTCACATTAAAGTATTTCATTCTACGAGCAAGTGAAAATTCGTTTTCAAGATACAATCTATAGATGAAATGAAAGCGTCTTTGCATTTCCTCGTAGCGTCAATCAGCTTGAAGAAAGTTAGAATGACGATTTATTATCATCGGAACAACATACTTTTTTCCCGGCTTCGCTAAAATAACAACATTCCTTACGTGCAATACGGGCGAATAATAGACTTTTATTGACCCATGATCATTATTGACCTGTGCGCATGCGCAGTACAATTTCATTACAGCATAGGGAGTCATAAAGCTTATTACTCCCCCTGAGAGCTCCATTACTCCCGGGAGAGTAATGGTCACTGGCGAATATGATGATCTTGCGACGCAAGAAATGTGGTTATTGTAACGAAGTCGGAAAAAAAATATCGTATGTCACAAGGGAGTAAATGTTTACCTTTGCTTCGCTCAGGCATCAAACTTCACATTTGGCGAAACACATGCTCTTCCCTCCCTTGTAGCATAATGTACTAATAATTTTGTACTGATATCGGTGTGGCCTCCTGTTACCTTAAAATGTTTGATAATTTTCATATAGATGGTTCCGGCAGCGCCGAAAGCTGCCCAACTCTGGATAATTTTTATCAGGCAGGGTGATAAGGTTGGCAGTTTTTTATTCATTTTACCATTATACTTTGACTATCTAATAGCCTTGATGTTTGTTTTAATTCTTTTCTGAATCCCGTGTCGTTATGAGAGGAAAAGAGATCACATCGTACTTTATAATGAGAAAATATTATTGTAGGGTTATGCGGCGGTATTTGTGCTGTGTGAGAGGCGAACAAAAGTTCTGTACGATGCCATATGGCAGCGGATTTTTGAGCTATGTCCGGAGCTGAGAGAGAGTTTGCGAGCCGTGTGGACAGACTTCGAACGGGCCGCGGTGGCAAGCCTTCGTAATAACTTCCCCCGTATTCGGATCAGGGGCTGTTGGTTCCACTTTTGCCGTGTAAGTTTTAAGTTAACTGTGA
Organism: Ichneumon xanthorius; assembly: GCA_917499995.1. Classification (NCBI taxonomy): domain Eukaryota; kingdom Metazoa; phylum Arthropoda; class Insecta; order Hymenoptera; family Ichneumonidae; genus Ichneumon; species Ichneumon xanthorius. Next base: position 180,885 of record CAKJTD010000038.1, on the reverse strand, counting down.
TGAAAATAGGTTTTTCCTAATACATGCACGTAAAATCTCGCTTTTCGTTGCTGTGGAGTGTGCGCAGAAAGGCAATTGGTCGCATCGCGTGCGGGAAAAATACTGCGCATGTGTACAAACGCAATATGGTATTTTTTCCAGCTTTAGTGCGGAAAAGTGCCTTTCCACGCACACTTCCTAAAAACGAAAAGCTCGATTTTCGTGACTTTGTTAGGAAAAATTATGTGGATGGCTTGGGCGTAGAAAAGGGAGTTCTGACTCGAGTAAATGCCACACTCGCCTTCGACTTGTGCAGCACTTTTACACTCGTCAAGAACTCCCTTTCTACGCTCTAGACATACAATTAACTATTTTTTCCCGACTGCGCTAAAATAACCACATTCTTCGCGTGCAATATTGGGGAAAATAGCCTATTATTGACCGATGATTATTATTAACCAGTGCGCATGCGCGGTGGTTAATTTCATTACTCCCTAGGGAGCAATAGGGCTCATTACTCCATCTGCAAGCTTTATTACTTCCGGGGGACTAATGGTCGTTCGCGAATATGACGATTTTGCGACGCAAGAACTGTGGTTATTTTTTATATTCTTTAACGTAGGCGGTATACCGGAAGTGGAAGTCACTCCGTATGAGGCGTCCGCCAAAGGAAATTTTATATTTGGCGTGGAGTCTTCCTCTACTGCCGCCGGATCGATTCGCTGAGGGTTGTCGGGTAATTACGGCCCTCGCCGATCCGCTCGCCATTGGACCCCTCGAAGCGCTAAATGCGTTTACACATTATCTGCGGCAGCAATGGGTACCTCTTGTTGATGTGACGTCGGTACACGATACGCCGATACGAACGAATAACGTGGCCGAAGGGTTCAACCGTCACTCCGCGAGGAAATTGGGAGGGGCACATCCGAGAATTTGGATCTTCTTGGGTATGCTCTTACGTTTTTATTACAACAAGTACTATAAAAAAGTAATTGCTCAAAGTTTCCCTCAAGTTGATCGCTAAACCGCTAAACCTGTGCCATGCATTACAAATGCCCTACTGTCATCTTTATGTCGCAATTATACTTTGCTATGAGTAGACTGAATGCCGCTACCTTTCTACCTATTGATAAAAGTGATGAAAGTGATGAAAGTGATGAAAGTGATGAAAGTGATGAAAGTGATGAAAGTGATGAAAGTGATGAAAGTGATGAAAGTGATGAAAGTGATGAAAGTGATGAAAGTGATGAAAGTGATGAAAGTGATGAAAGTGATGAAAGTGATGAAAGTGATGAAAGTGATGAAAGTGATGAAAGTGATGAAAGTGATGAAAGTGATGAAAGTGATGAAAGTGATGAAAGTGATGAAAGTGATGAAAGTGATGAAAGTGATGAAAGTGATGAAAGTGATGAAAGTGATGAAAGTGATGAAAGTGATGAAAGTGATGAAAGTGATGAAAGTGATGAAAGTGATGAAAGTGATGAAAGTGATGAAAGTGATGAAAGTGATGAAAGTGATGAAAGTGATGAAAGTGATGAAAGTGATGAAAGTGATGAAAGTGATGAAAGTGATGAAAGTGATGAAAGTGATGAAAGTGATGAAAGTGATGAAAGTGATGAAAGTGATGAAAGTGATGAAAGTGATGAAAGTGATGAAAGTGATGAAAGTGATGAAAGTGATGAAAGTGATGAAAGTGATGAAAGTGATGAAAGTGATGAAAGTGATGAAAGTGATGAAAGTGATGAAAGTGATGAAAGTGATGAAAGTGATGAAAGTGATGAAAGTGATGAAAGTGATGAAAGTGATGAAAGTGATGAAAGTGATGAAAGTGATGAAAGTGATGAAAGTGATGAAAGTGATGAAAGTGATGAAAGTGATGAAAGTGATGAAAGTGATGAAAGTGATGAAAGTGATGAAAGTGATGAAAGTGATGAAAGTGATGAAAGTGATGAAAGTGATGAAAGTGATGAAAGTGATGAAAGTGATGAAAGTGATGAAAGTGATGAAAGTGATGAAAGTGATGAAAGTGATGAAAGTGATGAAAGTGATGAAAGTGATGAAAGTGATGAAAGTGATGAAAGTGATGAAAGTGATGAAAGTGATGAAAGTGATGAAAGTGATGAAAGTGATGAAAGTGATGAAAGTGATGAAAGTGATGAAAGTGATGAAAGTGATGAAAGTGATGAAAGTGATGAAAGTGATGAAAGTGATGAAAGTGATGAAAGTGATGAAAGTGATGAAAGTGATGAAAGTGATGAAAGTGATGAAAGTGATGAAAGTGATGAAAGTGATGAAAGTGATGAAAGTGATGAAAGTGATGAAAGTGATGAAAGTGATGAAAGTGATGAAAGTGATGAAAGTGATGAAAGTGATGAAAGTGATGAAAGTGATGAAAGTGATGAAAGTGATGAAAGTGATGAAAGTGATGAAAGTGATGAAAGTGATGAAAGTGATGAAAGTGATGAAAGTGATGAAAGTGATGAAAGTGATGAAAGTGATGAAAGTGATGAAAGTGATGAAAGTGATGAAAGTGATGAAAGTGATGAAAGTGATGAAAGTGATGAAAGTGATGAAAGTGATGAAAGTGATGAAAGTGATGAAAGTGATGAAAGTGATGAAAGTGATGAAAGTGATGAAAGTGATGAAAGTGATGAAAGTGATGAAAGTGATGAAAGTGATGAAAGTGATGAAAGTGATGAAAGTGATGAAAGTGATGAAAGTGATGAAAGTGATGAAAGTGATGAAAGTGATGAAAGTGATGAAAGTGATGAAAGTGATGAAAGTGATGAAAGTGATGAAAGTGATGAAAGTGATGAAAGTGATGAAAGTGATGAAAGTGATGAAAGTGATGAAAGTGATGAAAGTGATGAAAGTGATGAAAGTGATGAAAGTGATGAAAGTGATGAAAGTGATGAAAGTGATGAAAGTGATGAAAGTGATGAAAGTGATGAAAGTGATGAAAGTGATGAAAGTGATGAAAGTGATGAAAGTGATGAAAGTGATGAAAGTGATGAAAGTGATGAAAGTGATGAAAGTGATGAAAGTGATGAAAGTGATGAAAGTGATGAAAGTGATGAAAGTGATGAAAGTGATGAAAGTGATGAAAGTGATGAAAGTGATGAAAGTGATGAAAGTGATGAAAGTGATGAAAGTGATGAAAGTGATGAAAGTGATGAAAGTGATGAAAGTGATGAAAGTGATGAAAGTGATGAAAGTGATGAAAGTGATGAAAGTGATGAAAGTGATGAAAGTGATGAAAGTGATGAAAGTGATGAAAGTGATGAAAGTGATGAAAGTGATGAAAGTGATGAAAGTGATGAAAGTGATGAAAGTGATGAAAGTGATGAAAGTGATGAAAGTGATGAAAGTGATGAAAGTGATGAAAGTGATGAAAGTGATGAAAGTGATGAAAGTGATGAAAGTGATGAAAGTGATGAAAGTGATGAAAGTGATGAAAGTGATGAAAGTGATGAAAGTGATGAAAGTGATGAAAGTGATGAAAGTGATGAAAGTGATGAAAGTGATGAAAGTGATGAAAGTGATGAAAGTGATGAAAGTGATGAAAGTGATGAAAGTGATGAAAGTGATGAAAGTGATGAAAGTGATGAAAGTGATGAAAGTGATGAAAGTGATGAAAGTGATGAAAGTGATGAAAGTGATGAAAGTGATGAAAGTGATGAAAGTGATGAAAGTGATGAAAGTGATGAAAGTGATGAAAGTGATGAAAGTGATGAAAGTGATGAAAGTGATGAAAGTGATGAAAGTGATGAAAGTGATGAAAGTGATGAAAGTGATGAAAGTGATGAAAGTGATGAAAGTGATGAAAGTGATGAAAGTGATGAAAGTGATGAAAGTGATGAAAGTGATGAAAGTGATGAAAGTGATGAAAGTGATGAAAGTGATGAAAGTGATGAAAGTGATGAAAGTGATGAAAGTGATGAAAGTGATGAAAGTGATGAAAGTGATGAAAGTGATGAAAGTGATGAAAGTGATGAAAGTGATGAAAGTGATGAAAGTGATGAAAGTGATGAAAGTGATGAAAGTGATGAAAGTGATGAAAGTGATGAAAGTGATGAAAGTGATGAAAGTGATGAAAGTGATGAAAGTGATGAAAGTGATGAAAGTGATGAAAGTGATGAAAGTGATGAAAGTGATGAAAGTGATGAAAGTGATGAAAGTGATGAAAGTGATGAAAGTGATGAAAGTGATGAAAGTGATGAAAGTGATGAAAGTGATGAAAGTGATGAAAGTGATGAAAGTGATGAAAGTGATGAAAGTGATGAAAGTGATGAAAGTGATGAAAGTGATGAAAGTGATGAAAGTGATGAAAGTGATGAAAGTGATGAAAGTGATGAAAGTGATGAAAGTGATGAAAGTGATGAAAGTGATGAAAGTGATGAAAGTGATGAAAGTGATGAAAGTGATGAAAGTGATGAAAGTGATGAAAGTGATGAAAGTGATGAAAGTGATGAAAGTGATGAAAGTGATGAAAGTGATGAAAGTGATGAAAGTGATGAAAGTGATGAAAGTGATGAAAGTGATGAAAGTGATGAAAGTGATGAAAGTGATGAAAGTGATGAAAGTGATGAAAGTGATGAAAGTGATGAAAGTGATGAAAGTGATGAAAGTGATGAAAGTGATGAAAGTGATGAAAGTGATGAAAGTGATGAAAGTGATGAAAGTGATGAAAGTGATGAAAGTGATGAAAGTGATGAAAGTGATGAAAGTGATGAAAGTGATGAAAGTGATGAAAGTGATGAAAGTGATGAAAGTGATGAAAGTGATGAAAGTGATGAAAGTGATGAAAGTGATGAAAGTGATGAAAGTGATGAAAGTGATGAAAGTGATGAAAGTGATGAAAGTGATGAAAGTGATGAAAGTGATGAAAGTGATGAAAGTGATGAAAGTGATGAAAGTGATGAAAGTGATGAAAGTGATGAAAGTGATGAAAGTGATGAAAGTGATGAAAGTGATGAAAGTGATGAAAGTGATGAAAGTGATGAAAGTGATGAAAGTGATGAAAGTGATGAAAGTGATGAAAGTGATGAAAGTGATGAAAGTGATGAAAGTGATGAAAGTGATGAAAGTGATGAAAGTGATGAAAGTGATGAAAGTGATGAAAGTGATGAAAGTGATGAAAGTGATAAAAGTGATTACTAAATTTTGGTTTTGCATTTGACGTAAAATTTGATTACTCTACGACCCCGCTCATCGGTGCAGCGACGGGGTTGGCGCTGCATCACCTTACCGATGATCGAGATACCACACAATCGTTCAAAACTGCGCAACTTTGAGTTGGCCTAACATTCAATCGAACCATATTTTTCTTTACGAAAGCAATGCAAAATCCAAGTTGTGCACCATTCACAGACATGCACAATGGGGTTATAGCCTCGGTGTTACCATAGCAACCGTTTGGTAACATAGTAATCGTTTGCGACGATAGAGGCGCTGTAGTAAAATTTTATTTTGCACACCGGTGACCAGTGCGCAAAATAGTTTGCACACCGGTGAAGGCATTTTGCGCGCCGGTGAAAGTATTTTGCGCGCCGGTGAAAGTATTTTGCGCGCCGGTGAAAGTATTTTGCGGGCCGGTGAAAGTATTTTGCGCCTCGCCTTTGCGCATCGTGCGGGATCAACCATTTTGCATGTCTGTGAGTGGTGCGCAAACGAGGATTTTGCATGCATGAGTAAAGAAATAGTACTTTGCGATACTAGTATGAAAAAGCGGGCTTTCGGCGAAGGTTGGGAAGTGGTTGCACGAGCCGGATCGAGAGCTAGAACGGCACGAGGCGAAGCCGAGTGCTGTTGTAGCGCGAGTGTGGCCACTTCACAACCGCCGTCGGGAGTCCGCTTTTGAGTACAAGTATCGCATACTACTTTTTGTGACGAATGCATGAAAGGTGCCAGGTTATGTTGCTGGCCGGGCGCGACAATAAAGGAAAAACAGACGGCGTGCGCATGCGCACGTAAATGCTGTGCGCATGCGCACAGTATTTACGATACGCTTTTGCGTTGCATAAATACTCGAAGCGTGTCGTAAAATAATTTTTGTAAACTGGATACAAAAGTTACAAAAAACAATTTTTGTAAACTCATGCATGTAAAGTGCCAGTTTATGTGCGGGCCGGCCGCGACATAAAGTGGCGTTTTTCGAGAAGGCGTTACATAAATACTGGAAGCGTTGCATAAATACTCGAAGCGTGTCGTAATGAGTATTTACGACACGGTTCGAGTATTTATGCAATGCAAAAGCGTATCGTAAATACTGTGCGCATGCACACAGTATTTACATGCGCATGCGCACGCCGTCTGTTTTCCCTTTATTGTCGCGCCCGGTCAGCAACATAACCTGGCACCTTTCATGCATTCGTCACAAAAAGTAGTATGCGATACTTGTACTTAAAAGCGGACTCCCGACGGCGGTTGTGAAGTGGCCACACTCGCCTCCTCTCGCGCACTTCCCAACCTTCGCCGAAAGTCCTCTTTTACGTACTAGTATCGCAAAGTACTATTTGCCCACCGGTGACCAGTGCGCAAATTATTTTGCACACTGGTGAAGGCATTTTACGCACCGGTCAAAGTATTTTGCGCATCGCCTTTGCGCATCGTGGGGGAATCAACCATTTTGCATGTTTGTGAGTGGTGCACAAACGAGAATTTTGCATGCATGAGTAAAGAAAATACTATTTTTCATATACCGACAGCGTTAGGTGCACGGTCTGTGTGTCGCTTCGGCGGTCTCCCGAGTCAAGCAGCTTTGCTTGGGTCCAGTAGATGGATGGGTGACCACACTTTTCTTAGATCATTAGATCATTAGACCGCTTAGCCCCACACCGGCTTGCACATCGAACGTTGTGCGGCAGGCCAGTTTTTCCGAGTTCTTGATGTTAAAACATCAAGCAGTCAGAAAAAAATATAGGGCCGTCTGTACCGACACGGATTTTCCGCAGTTTCCCCCTGTCCTCGGCAAATGCGGTACAGTGTAGCTAAGTCGGCTGCGGACGCACTGGAAGTTAGGTAGCTTAGTGAAGTGCGGGTAGGGAGTGATAGGGGAGAAAGGGATGGGTTACGTAAAAACCCGAGAGGGTATACGATGGAACATACAAAATAAATATTTACTATTTTTCACCGACGTGTGAAGGTTGATGCCCGAGCGATGCGAGGGAAGAAATTTACACGTCGTGTGATACCACACAATCGAGGTAAAAATGCACTTGCTGCCGAGTGGCTCTTTTTTTTTGCCCCTCTATGCTAAACAGTGGACACATTTCTAGGCCCACAATGGGGATGGAAAGTTGCCCGCTGCAGTACTTTTCCACCCGCTGCGTTACTTTTCGGCCCGCTGCGATACTCTACGGCCCGTTGGTCAAGAATCGTTGCAGGCTGGAAATGTGGACTTTTTTTTAGCATAGTCGGGAAAAAGTAGTATGTGACATGCTTACATAATAGCGGACACTGAATTTATTCTGTGAAGTAGTCGCAATCACCTTCAGCTACCATACTTCCGGCTACTGCGCTGAACTTCAAAATCTCTGCTGAAAGTCCGCTGTTTCGCATTTGTCACAAAGTACTATCGATATGGATTGCAGAAAAATTGAACGAAACTATAACGGACGAGGTCACAAAGCTCAGAAGATGGCAGACGACTGGGCGAAATGCAAAAACATCCCACCACAAAGCCTGGGTGAGGGTCGACCAAAATATTGCCGATAGGCAACGTCTTCTGAGGACGGGAAGGTGATTTTTAGTCGTGATGCAGATAATTTCATAGTTTCTCCAAAAGTGGATGAAAACACATAATATCCTGGAAAAGAAATTTAGTATATATTTAATGTTTCTAACAGATACGACGTAGAAGAGTTTTTACGATCTTCAATAACGCCGTATCAGCGACTCGATTTACATCATGCTGCCCGAAGGTTTCGAGCTGGTAAACGTTAATCCTTTACGAATGAGCTACGTAAACGCACACTATAACGAATATTTTTTAAATAATATTAAAATGCTTGTATATTAAGCACGGATTTGTAGCGTGTTTAATACACATATCTGTTTAATATACATTGCATTAGAAAAAATTCGATGTAGCATCACGCTCGTGGAATGAATGCTGCGGCATGCGATTCGATCGATGATCGATGAGCATAAATATTTTTTTCAGACGGTGACGTGCAACACGAGCTTCCCATTCCTCAGGAAATGTTGAATCCGCAGGATGTATTCCCAGGTAAATAAATATCAAAATAGAAACCTATATCTCGCAACGCTCATAAACGAATAGTTTAATTACATACTAAATTCTAAATTCATAAATTCTAAATTCATAAATTCTAAATTCATAAATTCTAAATTCATAAATTCTAAATTCATAAATTCTAAATTCATAAATTCTAAATTCATAAATTCTAAATTCATAAATTCTAAATTCATAAATTCTAAATTCATAAATTCTAAATTCATAAATTCTAAATTCATAAATTCTAAATTCATAAATTCATAAATTCTAAATTCATAAATTCTAAATTCATAAATTCTAAATTCATAAATTCTAAATTCATAAATTCTAAATTCATAAATTCTAAATTCATAAATTCTAAATTCATAAATTCTAAATTCATAAATTCTAAATTCATAAATTCTAAATTCATAAATTCTAAATTCATAAATTCTAAATTCATAAATTCTAAATTCATAAATTCTAAATTCATAAATTCTAAATTCATAAATTCTAAATTCATAAATTCTAAATTCATAAATTCTAAATTCATAAATTCTAAATTCATAAATTCTAAATTCATAAATTCTAAATTCATAAATTCTAAATTCATAAATTCTAAATTCATAAATTCTAAATTCATAAATTCTAAATTCATAAATTCTAAATTCATAAATTCTAAATTCATAAATTCTAAATTCATAAATTCTAAATTCATAAATTCTAAATTCATAAATTCTAAATTCATAAATTCTAAATTCATAAATTCTAAATTCATAAATTCTAAATTCATAAATTCTAAATTCATAAATTCTAAATTCATAAATTCTAAATTCATAAATTCTAAATTCATAAATTCTAAATTCATAAATTCTAAATTCATAAATTCTAAATTCATAAATTCTAAATTCATAAATTCTAAATTCATAAATTCTAAATTCATAAATTCTAAATTCATAAATTCTAAATTCATAAATTCTAAATTCATAAATTCTAAATTCATAAATTCTAAATTCATAAATTCATAAATTCTAAATTCATAAATTCTAAATTCATAAATTCTAAATTCATAAATTCTAAATTCATAAATTCTAAATTCATAAATTCTAAATTCATAAATTCTAAATTCATAAATTCTAAATTCATAAATTCTAAATTCATAAATTCTAAATTCATAAATTCTAAATTCATAAATTCTAAATTCATAAATTCTAAATTCATAAATTCTAAATTCATAAATTCTAAATTCATAAATTCTAAATTCATAAATTCTAAATTCATAAATTCTAAATTCATAAATTCTAAATTCATAAATTCTAAATTCATAAATTCTAAATTCATAAAGATATGATTCTAAAATCATATCTTTATAGACGATCCTGCCAACGAGGAGATCCGTCGACGAGGGGGGCCGAGACCTCGACTCAATGGAAGAAGAGTTAGAGTGGAAGGGGAAGACAGTGGTAAGTCAATTTTTTCAATAAAATCATCTTCGACAAATTTGCTTAATAGAGGGTAAGTCGGGGTGATACGGCCATGGTTTTCTAAACGACGAAAGTTTGAGATTTAACATTTGTAAAACTACAAAATTATTGTTGTTATCAACTCTAGGAACTTCAAACTAAAGTAATTCACTCAGAACGTTCGATATTTTCGATGCATAATTTAATTGTAGCTCTATAAATTAATATTAATATAAATATAAAAATAAAAAATAATAAAATAAAAATATTAATATATTAATAAAAATATAAATATTAATATAAATATAAAAATTGTAGCTCTATAAATTAATATTGTAGCTCTATAAATTAATATTAATTTAATTGTAGCTCTATAAATTAATATTAGCGATCGGCCGTTTCACCCGACACTAAAGGGAGACATGGTCACAATAATAATGGTAGTCAAATAGGCCACGTGTCGTCGGAAGCACGTGTCATCTGGGCATCCGATAAGACTTCTTTTGACCGAACATGCGAGAATCCGTGAGAAAAGTTTATAACAGTTTTAATTACAAACCGCGGTATCGCACATGCTATTAACAACTGATAGGCGTGAGGTTGAATTCAAGGATTACCATATTTTCTATCATTTAACTTTGGACTAGTCGTTACTTCATTGGTCTCTACCAATCCTCCGAAGTCTTCGCTAAATGATTACAATCTCCTAAAACCTATTGGAATTTTGGGATGTTCTTAACCATTAGACCATTGGTATCTTTACCTTATAACGTGACTTGACGGATAACTTGAACTCAGTAGGGTTTACGCGGCTGCCCAGTGACGCGACTATTCTATACTGGGTATATTTTAATCGGCGCACTAAGTGCAAGCAGACGCGGGGTTTGCGTCCGAGTAAAATGAGCACTGGAAGAAGTTGGTGCGATAAGCAGTTTCGGAGATATATTAAATCTTAATTTAATATTTAAATTAAGATTTAAAATCGACCAATCGGAGCAGAGCTTGGATAGTCACACCGACAGCACATAAGCGTGTGGTAACTTCATTCGACTTCGATACAGTGTGGTCAAAAAAGGAATTCAGTTAATACTTGGATAGATAAATGCAATTTTAAATAATAAAGAATTGTTTTACGCTCTAATATACTGTAACGGATCACTTTTGGAGTCTTACCGCTCTTTGCTCCAAAAGCGTCGTTATGTGAGTTCTTTGCTCACTGTCAATTTTGTGAGGGCAGGTGCTGTGAAATAAAAATTCGAATATTGATGCTAAATGTCAATTTCAATGGTTTTGTTTTATTCAATTACAATCAATTAAATCCTTACTAAAGAAATTCTCATTATAATTAAATCCGCGCTGAAATAAATTAAAAAAATAAATAAAAAGAAAAAGATTGCCCAGGGAAACAGACGGCAGCAGTCTCTCCCGTCTCCAGGAGAAGTCGCCGACGCTGTTTTTGAAAGAAGGCTGGAGACAGACGGCAGCAGTCACTCTCGTCTCCAAGAGTCGTCGCCGACACTGCCTTAGGAAAAATCGGGTGAACAGACGGCGGCAGTCTCTCACGTCTCCACGAGAAGTCGCCAGCGCTGTTTTAGGGTAAAGGGGTAACCTAGACAGCAGCTGTTATCCCCGTCTCCAGGGAAGGTTGCCGATGCTAGCGTTCGGAAGGAATCTTAGAAGTGAGCGCAGTCACTGTTCAGGTAAGAGTGTTTATCCATGCGTCCGGGCCTCCTTTTATATCCGAGTCCCGAGTGCGCACGGCACGAATTCTGGTCCCCTTCCGTCTCGAGTGATGTCAATCGGCCTTTCTTCCCGCGCCACAGGTGATCACGCGCGGCTGACGCAATCGCTGCGTGCCAGGCGCGTGCTCCGAAATGCGCGGTGAGTCTATGGGTACAGCAGGCCGCTCCACGGCTGCCGACTCCCCGGGTATCAGCCTCTCGCTTGAGCGCTCTGCTTTACCGACATCCTCGGCTCCTTACGATTATTGTCGCTGCTCCGATTCTCCGCTGTGCTCCAAAACGATTTTGGAGTGGAGTGAACCTTGAGTAACGTCTCAATACGATTCCGACTTCTTAGTCCCGAATTTCACTTTTCCTAAGACTCTCGGTGCGTCTCATCTCAATGCCCGAATCCACGTGATGTCCAGGTCTCACCTGACCCAAACAATCACACCTGAAGAAAAAAAAATCCGGACAATTTTTTCTAAATGTGATCTTCCGCGGTGAGATAGGACGCATCGAGAGCTGTTGTAGGGAAAGTGAAATTCAGCATTCGGAAGTCAGAATATTACATTAGAACGTAAAACAATTTCTTTTTTCCCGGCTACGCTAAAAAGGCCCTATTTGATGCCTGCGACGGGTATGGAAATTGGCCGAGTCTTGACGAGCGGGAAGAATCGGCCACTTTCCACCCCCGTTTACAGGCATGAAATAGGGCCTTTTTAGCGTAGTCGGGAAAAAAGAAATTGTTTTACGTTCTAATGTGATATTCTGACTTCCGAATGCTGAATTTCACTTTCCCTACAACAACTCTCGATGCGTCCCATCTACTTTTTAGCATAGTCGGGAATAAAATAGCGTATGCCACTCGGGAGGAAGTGCCTTTTCACCTCGTGTGAATTTCTGCCCTCGCTTCGCTTGGGCATCAAACTTCACACTCGGTGAAAAGCCGCACTTTCCTCCCTTGTACCATAATATACTATTTTACATTTAAAAATGCACGTCTGACTACATATTAACTGCATTCCCTTATTGACCACAATGTATTGAAGTCATGAGTTGAATGAAGTTAACACATGCTTGTATTCCGTCGTTGTGGCTACTCAAGTTGCGCTCTGATTGCTTTATCGTAACGTGTCACTGGTAACATATCTGACGTGCTCTGGTAACGTGTTACAGACATTTCACTTTAAAAATTCGAAATAGGATTGGCTATTTTTTCATTAAAAATCAAATTTGAAGACTTAATTTTGGAATATTTTTTTGTACTATGGATGGTAACTATATAAATTGATTTTTCAAAAAATTTCATACGCTATTGTCGGCTGCTGCAAACACGAATCAACACATAGACGACTCAGACAGTGCTGGTGAGTTAGTAACATGAGACAATTCAATAAGGGCCATAAGTCTGATAAGATATTTTGATAACCCGTTTTCTACCATTAGCCGACTTAGTGGACCTTCGAGTGGACCGTCCCTTGTCACGAGGAAGCAGCTACGACAGGATTGATACTGACTCAATCAGTGGCCGTAAGCTTTCAACATTAAGAGCCATAAAACATTATGTAGATATAAAAACGATCCGCTGACTTTAAACGAAATTTTGTTCAACATAAAGAAAGTGACGAAGATCCACGATCTCCAGCTGGTCCGAACGCCGATGAGGACACAGATCTATCTGACAGCGACGGTAAAGTCTCAGTCACTAATATATTGATTGCTTTTAATCTTGCATGAGCACTTTCGACTGCAAAATGCATCTAGTTGGCGGATGGGGATCGTGACGTTGAATGACCAAAATGTAGAACAACCAAAATTTCGAGATTTCATCTTTGCAAATATTACAAGATCGAAAAATGAGTCTTTCGGAAATTGTATTTTCAATAGATCACTATGTCAAAGAACCACATCACCGAAAGGTTTTTTTAAGTGCTTTTTTATTTGAAAATATATTTTCAGAAGCTGTAGGTTAACATTTTAAACGAGCATATTCAAAAAGTCTGAAACTTGGAGGTTTCAAACGGCGACAAGCTAATACTTTTAGCACTTTCATCAGAAGGATGTCGAAAATACAGATTTCAAATTACTAAAACTCAGATGCACGCAATATCGAAGGACCAAAGTAATGAGGGTCCAAATAGCAAAAGCGAATAGCAAAAGACAAGAATCGCTGAACATAAAATTAAAAGAGCTAACAAATGTGAGAACTGATGTTTCGTAAGTTGTCGTTATTCCGATTGTTCGTCTTGCTAGTATTTCGGTATTTTGACAGTTTAACTTTCTGCTTTTTCGATAGTTTGAAGATTAGATTTATTGGTTTTACCCTATAATGCATTCGAAATTGTAAATACGCTTAATATTCTAATTTTGGATTTCCGAGACGCGAAATTTTTAGTGTGCGAATTTTTGTCTATTCTAAAATACACCCCTTGCAATATCCTATTCAGATATTTATTTTCGATATAAGTGAGAGATGTAAGACTTAAGGACCCTCAGAAGATTTACCCTTGTACATTTGAATGTTTGTTATTTTATTATTATTTTTTTTTTTTCAAAATATCGGCTCCTCTACATTTCGATAGTTCAAAATGTCGACCCATACTTTGTAGCTCCTCGTTGAACAAGGTGCCTATATGTGAAAGATTAAAAGTGGCTATGAAACATTGAATTAATAATAAAATTTGTTTAAAAATAGCTGAATCTGATGAAGGTCGGCGGGGTCGTGCCGTCCAGCGCGGTAGAGTCGGCAGACCTATCAGGCAAAGAATTGCTGACAATAATGGTGAGTCACTACAGTGACAAGGAATAACATATGAAATCGAAAACATTCAAGTTCACCATTTTTTGGATATGGTTTACTTTTATAAGTCACAGCACTCTTAGACACTACCGTAGCATCTCGTTGAACTTACGTCGCATCCGTTAGTCCCGTTTCTGTGCAGTTTCAGGCATTGTGACTTATAAAGCATTAATATGTTTGGCACATGCCCGAAATATCATTTCATATAGAATATAAATATTTCAAACTTTTACAGGTGAGGCAACTTTGTAGGTTTTACCCATAACTTATGATATGATAATACGAAATGTTAATGCCTAACATTTTCGAAATAGCTGAACCTGCCCAGAATCAGCTAGGCCGGGGCCGAAGAGGTCGGGGCGGCAGAGGCGGCAGAGGCGGTAGGGGCGGCAGAGGCGGCAGAGGCGGCAGAGGCGGCAGAAGCGGAATAATAGATGAACAACGCGAGGGCATTAGTGAGTTCAATTACAAATTGAATGCTGCTCAAATGTATCAAATTTTTATAATAAAATAAAGATGATGCTACATGGGCTAAGATCCGATTATCAGAAACAATTTTTCAATACTTCCCCATGCGCGAGCCTCGATACTTTTCCATCCTTTTTTTCCTTTTGTCATTCCTTGAAAAATGTACAGCTAGAAAAGCAATTTACAAAATTTCTCTTATAAATAGATGAACCACGACCCCAGAATCAAGTTGCCCGCGGACGTGCCGCGAGAAACGGCAGAAGCCCGGCGCGGCAACGCATAACGGTTAACAATAGTGAGTCATACTTAAAGTGATATCGCCTTAGTTATTAACCGGTAGAAATCTACCATTAGTACTATATTTCTATTTTTATTTTTGTCATTTTGCTGAAAACCTAGCATAAGCGGTGCTCGATGGAAATCAACTACCAGATTGAAAAATTTCAAAATGGGTGGATAGGTTTCTTTCAAAGTCCTAGAACTTTTTTTGGGCTATTAGAAACGAAAAATTTGTGACTACAAACAATTACATATAAAACTCTTCAAGAATCGCGAAAAAAATGCATTTTTTAAAGTCGGGTGCTAAGTTCACATAACTAAAACAGTACGGTAGCATTAGCATATTGGAATCTCGAGCTGGTGCATTCTATTACTCCATTCTATTACTCCATTATTCTACATTACTCCATTTTACACTATTGCATGAAGCTCGGAATCGCGAGCCTCTTGATGCTGCCGGTAATGTCGACCAGATCGAGCCGATGGACATCGCCGATAACCGTGACAGATTCGAGCCCCTTAATGTCGCCGATAATCGCGACATGGAAGTGGCAGACGGCGGTAAGAATAGTACATTACTCCACGAGGGCGAAAAAATGTTTCACACGAGGGATGTACGACATATTTCATCACAAGGTGCGAAAATGGCGGTTTTGCGCACGCGACGCGGGCGGAAAAGTGGCCTTTTCCGCACCGTGTGATGAAATAGTACTTTGCGATACTAGTGCGTAAGAGCGGACTTTCGGCGAAGGTTGGAAAGTGCACGAGGCGAAGCCGAGTGCTGTTGTGGCGCGAGAGAAGGCGAGTGCGGCCACTTCACAACCGCCGTCGGGAGTCCGCTTTTACGTACAAGTATCGCATACGACTTTTTGTAACGAATGCATGAAAACTGCCAGGTTATGTTGCTAGCCGGGCGCGACAATAATGGAAAAAAATAGACCGATGTGCGAATGCGCACAGTATGTACGATACGGTTTGAGACCAATGTGCGCATGCGCACAGTATTTACGATACGGTTTCGGGATTTACGATACGCTTCCAGTATTTACGATACGCCTTCTCGAAAAGCGCCACTCTATGTCGCGGCCGGCCCGCACATAAACTGGCACTTTTCATACATGAGTTACAAAAAAGTTTTTATTGAATCTCGACCTCTCCAGACGAAATGCAACTAAAATCGCTTAGTCAACATTCCTACTTCAGGACTAAAGAGGCATATGGCAACATGTTTTTGGGTTACAAATGGTAAAGACAACTGCTCTAAAACATAAAAAGAAATGTTGGAACTATCGATGTGGGAATAGCAGAATAATACAATCCTGGGCTTGTTCTGGTGTCAGAGAGTTGTGCAGAGAAATTACCCTTTATATGTCGCTAAGATCAGGATTTCCCACCTCTCTATATCCAAGCCACATATGGTTTTTCGGTATCTACGTATATAGTGTGCCTGCGTATGATCTTTACCTTGTTCAAATTATGCCATTTGAAAACGAAGGCACGTGGGAGTATATATTTCCAGGATGTGTTATGAGGTCACTGTTTTCCCGAATCTGAGTTTTACAGATTCGGTTATTGTTATGGATCGTCAGGTGAAAGTTTTGCAATGTGATATTGCCAAGTTAACAGTGTTGCTAATAGTGTGAAACATGCCATGCAAATATTATTTTTTGCGAAAAAAAGAAAATTCGATTTTATTTGTTTTTAAATTGTTTAAATAATATACCAAATTATGCATCGGTGCCTGTAAAGGAGTTTGCAAAGTTTCATAAAATTTAAACCATCATTAGAGTCGTGCCCTATAAAAGGTTAAGGGTTTGAGTTGCATTTCCCCAGATCCTTTAATTGTTGACAAGGTCAAATTGAATAATATAATGAAGCTGCCCCTTTTTCAAATTTCCATCTATTATAGACAACGTTCACGTGGACGCAGGGGTTTTAGTTGCTCATGCCAATGAAATGGACACATCGGAAGGCTCGGACAACGGTAGTCTATCTAAATTCGCCTATAGAGCTAATTAATTCTTCCCTTCACGACTTGTCTATAATAACCACACTTCGTGCGTACTACGCAGGTGTAACATCGGTTATTATAATCTATGTTGAGTGTGCATGCGCAGTTCTGTTTCATTACTCTGTAGGGAGGAATTAAGTGCTCATAAAGTAAAATGTGTCATATAATTCCGTGCACAATACTGTGGTTATTTTAACGGAATCAAGAAAAAAATATGGTATGTTATGCGGTCGGAGCACATTTTCATACGCCGTCCTCCCGCGTAGCATTACATACTATTTTATCATTTTGTAGCCGAGGTAGCCGAGGTAGCCGAGGTAGCCGAGGTAGCCGAGATAGCCGAGATAGCCGAGATAGCCGAGGTAGCCGAGGTAGCCGAGGTAGCCGAGGTAGCCGAGGTAGCCGAGGTAGCCGAGGTAGCCGAGGTAGCCGAGGTAGCCGAGGTAGCCGAGGTAGCCGAGGTAGCCGAGGTAGCCGAGGTAGCCGAGGTAGCCGAGGTAGCCGAGGTAGCCGAGGTAGCCGAGGTAGCCGAGGTAGCCGAGGTAGCCGAGGTAGCCGAGGTAGCCGAGGTAGCCGAGGTAGCCGAGGTAGCCGAGGTAGCCGAGGTAGCCGAGGTAGCCGAGGTAGCCGAGGTAGCCGAGGTAGCCGAGGTAGCCGAGGTAGCCGAGGTAGCCGAGGTAGCCGAGGTAGCCGAGGTAGCCGAGGTAGCCGAGGTAGCCGAGGTAGCCGAGGTAGCCGAGGTAGCCGAGGTAGCCGAGGTAGCCGAGGTAGCCGAGGTAGCCGAGGTAGCCGAGGTAGCCGAGGTAGCCGAGGTAGCCGAGGTAGCCGAGGTAGCCGAGGTAGCCGAGGTAGCCGAGGTAGCCGAGGTAGCCGAGGTAGCCGAGGTAGCCGAGGTAGCCGAGGTAGCCGAGGTAGCCGAGGTAGCCGAGGTAGCCGAGGTAGCCGAGGTAGCCGAGGTAGCCGAGGTAGCCGAGGTAGCCGAGGTAGCCGAGGTAGCCGAGGTAGCCGAGGTAGCCGAGGTAGCCGAGGTAGCCGAGGTAGCCGAGGTAGCCGAGGTAGCCGAGGTAGCCGAGGTAGCCGAGGTAGCCGAGGTAGCCGAGGTAGCCGAGGTAGCCGAGGTAGCCGAGGTAGCCGAGGTAGCCGAGGTAGCCGAGGTAGCCGAGGTAGCCGAGGTAGCCGAGGTAGCCGAGGTAGCCGAGGTAGCCGAGGTAGCCGAGGTAGCCGAGGTAGCCGAGGTAGCCGAGGTAGCCGAGGTAGCCGAGGTAGCCGAGGTAGCCGAGGTAGCCGAGGTAGCCGAGGTAGCCGAGGTAGCCGAGGTAGCCGAGGTAGCCGAGGTAGCCGAGGTAGCCGAGGTAGCCGAGGTAGCCGAGGTAGCCGAGGTAGCCGAGGTAGCCGAGGTAGCCGAGGTAGCCGAGGTAGCCGAGGTAGCCGAGGTAGCCGAGGTAGCCGAGGTAGCCGAGGTAGCCGAGGTAGCCGAGGTAGCCGAGGTAGCCGAGGTAGCCGAGGTAGCCGAGGTAGCCGAGGTAGCCGAGGTAGCCGAGGTAGCCGAGGTAGCCGAGGTAGCCGAGGTAGCCGAGGTAGCCGAGGTAGCCGAGGTAGCCGAGGTAGCCGAGGTAGCCGAGGTAGCCGAGGTAGCCGAGGTAGCCGAGGTAGCCGAGGTAGCCGAGGTAGCCGAGGTAGCCGAGGTAGCCGAGGTAGCCGAGGTAGCCGAGGTAGCCGAGGTAGCCGAGGCAGCCGAGGTAGCCGAGGCAGCCGAGGTAGCCGAGGCAGCCGAGGCAGCCGAGGCAGCCGAGGCAGCCGAGGCAGCCGAGGCAGCCGAGGCAGCCGAGGCAGCCGGGGTAGCCCACGCAGCCGATGTTGACGCTGGGAATTCCAACAATGGTAATATAAACTATAATATGAAGTCGCATGGAATATTTTGGAATATTTCCATCAATAGTTGTAGAATATTTTCTTACGATTTTAATCTTGATATGGTAATGTAGGCGTAGCAGCAACCGCAGCTCAGGGACTGAGTGCAAAGAGTAAGGCGATCAGTGATATATCGGTTAACAAATTTTTGAACACCGCTAATTATTAATATATAATCGTTTACAGTATCTCGATCCAGGAAAAAAAATCAACGGAAGAAGAGACGAAGGCAGCTGCTACGGGCCCAAGGTGGCGGCGTAGCGCCGCGTCGACCAAATGGTCGCAAGCGTCGACGAAGCAAGAAGGCTCCGAAAGGTAACATTACACATTTATTATGGATGCAAAGTAGATTTCCGATAATTCTTCGCATGCTTTCATCAATGATTAATTATGTGTATGGAGGAAAAACAACATTATTCTTGCACTTCAATAACGTATATCAGGGGTGTGCGAATTGGTATTTTACTTCCAATGCAAGTTACCATATTAAATATTGAGCTTCAAGTGAAATGGTAGCAAATTCATGATCAGGTGGGGGGGGGGGGGGGGGGGGGGTACATCGGACATTATCGTGAAACGATGAATAACAAGAAATTGATACCGCTAATTTTATTCAAAATCCATCAAAGTGGTAAGATTTTATGGGATTTTGAGTTTTTTTTTTTTTCTTTAAACTACTAAAAACAGTCTAATTTGAGTAAACATGGATAAAAATTGACTGACACTGTACGATGCTTCGTATTAAATTTGGCGAAAATGAATCGAACCGTTTTGATTTTACAAGATTTAAAAAAATTTAAATATTTCTGAAAATGTTTAACTTACGTCCGACTAGAGTTTCTGCATCGAATGTCGCCCCAGGAGTAAAATAAGTTCGAGATTTGTAATCAGCGGGGAAAAGTTGAAAGTTGAAAAGTTGAAAGTTGAAAAGTTGAAAGTTGAAAAGTTGAAAGTTGAAAAGTTGAAAGTTGAAAAGTTGAAAGTTGAAAAGTTGAAAGTTGAAAAGTTGAAAGTTGAAAAGTTGAAAGTTGAAAAGTTGAAAGTTGAAAAGTTGAAAGTTGAAAAGTTGAAAGTTGAAAAGTTGAAAGTTGAAAAGTTGAAAGTTGAAAAGTTGAAAGTTGAAAAGTTGAAAGTTGAAAAGTTGAAAGTTGAAAAGTTGAAAGTTGAAAAGTTGAAAGTTGAAAAGTTGAAAGTTGAAAAGTTGAAAGTTGAAAAGTTGAAAGTTGAAAAGTTGAAAGTTGAAAAGTTGAAAGTTGAAAAGTTGAAAGTTGAAAAGTTGAAAGTTGAAAAGTTGAAAGTTGAAAAGTTGAAAGTTGAAAAGTTGAAAGTTGAAAAGTTGAAAGTTGAAAAGTTGAAAGTTGAAAAGTTGAAAGTTGAAAAGTTGAAAGTTGAAAAGTTGAAAGTTGAAAAGTTGAAAGTTGAAAAGTTGAAAGTTGAAAAGTTGAAAGTTGAAAAGTTGAAAGTTGAAAAGTTGAAAGTTGAAAAGTTGAAAGTTGAAAAGTTGAAAGTTGAAAAGTTGAAAGTTGAAAAGTTGAAAGTTGAAAAGTTGAAAGTTGAAAAGTTGAAAGTTGAAAAGTTGAAAGTTGAAAAGTTGAAAGTTGAAAAGTTGAAAGTTGAAAAGTTGAAAGTTGAAAAGTTGAAAGTTGAAAAGTTGAAAGTTGAAAAGTTGAAAGTTGAAAAGTTGAAAGTTGAAAAGTTGAAAGTTGAAAAGTTGAAAGTTGAAAAGTTGAAAGTTGAAAAGTTGAAAGTTGAAAAGTTGAAAGTTGAAAAGTTGAAAGTTGAAAAGTTGAAAGTTGAAAAGTTGAAAGTTGAAAAGTTGAAAGTTGAAAAGTTGAAAGTTGAAAAGTTGAAAGTTGAAAAGTTGAAAGTTGAAAAGTTGAAAGTTGAAAAGTTGAAAGTTGAAAAGTTGAAAGTTGAAAAGTTGAAAGTTGAAAAGTTGAAAGTTGAAAAGTTGAAAGTTGAAAAGTTGAAAGTTGAAAAGTTGAAAGTTGAAAAGTTGAAAGTTGAAAAGTTGAAAGTTGAAAAGTTGAAAGTTTAAAAGTTGAAAGTTGAAAAGTTGAAAGTTGAAAAGTTGAAAGTTGAAAAGTTGAAAGTTGAAAAGTTGAAAGTTGAAAAGTTGAAAGTTGAAAAGTTGAAAGTTGAAAAGTTGAAAGTTGAAAAGTTGAAAGTTGAAAAGTTGAAAGTTGAAAAGTTGAAAGTTGAAAAGTTGAAAGTTGAAAAGTTGAAAGTTGAAAAGTTGAAAGTTGAAAAGTTGAAAGTTGAAAAGTTGAAAGTTGAAAAGTTGAAAGTTGAAAAGTTGAAAGTTGAAAAGTTGAAAGTTGAAAAGTTGAAAGTTGAAAAGTTGAAAGTTGAAAAGTTGAAAGTTGAAAAGTTGAAAGTTGAAAAGTTGAAAGTTGAAAAGTTGAAAGTTGAAAAGTTGAAAGTTGAAAAGTTGAAAGTTGAAAAGTTGAAAGTTGAAAAGTTGAAAGTTGAAAAGTTGAAAGTTGAAAAGTTGAAAGTTGAAAAGTTGAAAGTTGAAAAGTTGAAAGTTGAAAAGTTGAAAGTTGAAAAGTTGAAAGTTGAAAAGTTGAAAGTTGAAAAGTTGAAAGTTGAAAAGTTGAAAGTTGAAAAGTTGAAAGTTGAAAAGTTGAAAGTTGAAAAGTTGAAAGTTGAAAAGTTGAAAGTTGAAAAGTTGAAAGTTGAAAAGTTGAAAGTTGAAAAGTTGAAAGTTGAAAAGTTGAAAGTTGAAAAGTTGAAAGTTGAAAAGTTGAAAGTTGAAAAGTTGAAAGTTGAAAAGTTGAAAGTTGAAAAGTTGAAAGTTGAAAAGTTGAAAGTTGAAAAGTTGAAAGTTGAAAAGTTGAAAGTTGAAAAGTTGAAAGTTGAAAAGTTGAAAGTTGAAAAGTTGAAAGTTGAAAAGTTGAAAGTTGAAAAGTTGAAAGTTGAAAAGTTGAAAGTTGAAAAGTTGAAAGTTGAAAAGTTGAAAGTTGAAAAGTTGAAAGTTGAAAAGTTGAAAGTTGAAAAGTTGAAAGTTGAAAAGTTGAAAGTTGAAAAGTTGAAAGTTGAAAAGTTGAAAGTTGAAAAGTTGAAAGTTGAAAAGTTGAAAGTTGAAAAGTTGAAAGTTGAAAAGTTGAAAGTTGAAAAGTTGAAAGTTGAAAAGTTGAAAGTTGAAAAGTTGAAAGTTGAAAAGTTGAAAGTTGAAAAGTTGAAAGTTGAAAAGTTGAAAGTTGAAAAGTTGAAAGTTGAAAAGTTGAAAGTTGAAAAGTTGAAAGTTGAAAAGTTGAAAGTTGAAAAGTTGAAAGTTGAAAAGTTGAAAGTTGAAAAGTTGAAAGTTGAAAAGTTGAAAGTTGAAAAGTTGAAAGTTGAAAAGTTGAAAGTTGAAAAGTTGAAAGTTGAAAAGTTGAAAGTTGAAAAGTTGAAAGTTGAAAAGTTGAAAGTTGAAAAGTTGAAAGTTGAAAAGTTGAAAGTTGAAAAGTTGAAAGTTGAAAAGTTGAAAGTTGAAAAGTTGAAAGTTGAAAAGTTGAAAGTTGAAAAGTTGAAAGTTGAAAAGTTGAAAGTTGAAAAGTTGAAAGTTGAAAAGTTGAAAGTTGAAAAGTTGAAAGTTGAAAAGTTGAAAGTTGAAGAAAGTTGAAAAGTTGAAAGTTGAAAAGTTGAAAGTTGAAAAGTTGAAAGTTGAAAAGTTGAAAGTTGAAAAGTTGAAAGTTGAAAAGTTGAAAGTTGAAAAGTTGAAAGTTGAAAAGTTGAAAGTTGAAAAGTTGAAAGTTGAAAAGTTGAAAGTTGAAAAGTTGAAAGTTGAAAAGTTGAAAGTTGAAAAGTTGAAAGTTGAAAAGTTGAAAGTTGAAAAGTTGAAAGTTGAAAAGTTGAAAGTTGAAAAGTTGAAAGTTGAAAAGTTGAAAGTTGAAAAGTTGAAAGTTGAAAAGTTGAAAGTTGAAAAGTTGAAAGTTGAAAAGTTGAAAGTTGAAAAGTTGAAAGTTGAAAAGTTGAAAGTTGAAAAGTTGAAAGTTGAAAAGTTGAAAGTTGAAAAGTTGAAAGTTGAAAAGTTGAAAGTTGAAAAGTTGAAAGTTGAAAAGTTGAAAGTTGAAAAGTTGAAAGTTGAAAAGTTGAAAGTTGAAAAGTTGAAAGTTGAAAAGTTGAAAGTTGAAAAGTTGAAAGTTGAAAAGTTGAAAGTTGAAAAGTTGAAAGTTGAAAAGTTGAAAGTTGAAAAGTTGAAAGTTGAAAAGTTGAAAGTTGAAAAGTTGAAAGTTGAAAAGTTGAAAGTTGAAAAGTTGAAAGTTGAAAAGTTGAAAGTTGAAAAGTTGAAAGTTGAAAAGTTGAAAGTTGAAAAGTTGAAAGTTGAAAAGTTGAAAGTTGAAAAGTTGAAAGTTGAAAAGTTGAAAGTTGAAAAGTTGAAAGTTGAAAAGTTGAAAGTTGAAAAGTTGAAAGTTGAAAAGTTGAAAGTTGAAAAGTTGAAAGTTGAAAAGTTGAAAGTTGAAAAGTTGAAAGTTGAAAAGTTGAAAGTTGAAAAGTTGAAAGTTGAAAAGTTGAAAGTTGAAAAGTTGAAAGTTGAAAAGTTGAAAGTTGAAAAGTTGAAAGTTGAAAAGTTGAAAGTTGAAAAGTTGAAAGTTGAAAAGTTGAAAGTTGAAAAGTTGAAAGTTGAAAAGTTGAAAGTTGAAAAGTTGAAAGTTGAAAAGTTGAAAGTTGAAAAGTTGAAAGTTGAAAAGTTGAAAGTTGAAAAGTTGAAAGTTGAAAAGTTGAAAGTTGAAAAGTTGAAAAGTTGAAAAGTTGAAAAGTTGAAAAGTTGAAAGTTGAAAAGTTGAAAGTTGAAAAGTTGAAAGTTGAAAAGTTGAAAGTTGAAAAGTTGAAAGTTGAAAAGTTGAAAGTTGAAAAGTTGAAAGTTGAAAGTTGAAAGTTGAAAGTTGAAAGTTGAAAGTTGAAAGTTGAAAGTTGAAAGTTGAAAGTGAGTGAAAGTTGAAAGTTGAAAAGTTGAAAAGTTGAAAAGTTGAAAGTTGAAAAGTTGAAAGTTGAAGTTGAAAGTTGAAAAGTTGAAAGTTGAAAGTTGAAAGTTGAAAGTTGAAAAGTTGAAAGTTGAAAAGTTGAAAGTTGAAAAGTTGAAAGTTGAAAAGTTGAAAGTTGAAAGTTGAAAGTTGAAAGTTGAAAGTTGAAAAGTTGAAAGTTGAAAAGTTGAAAGTTGAAAAGTTGAAAGTTGAAAAGTTGAAAGTTGAAAAGTTGAAAGTTGAAAAGTTGAAAGTTGAAAGTTGGAAAGTTGAAAGTTGAAAAGTTGAAGTTGAAAAGTTGAAAGTTGAAAGTTGAAAGTTGAAAAGTTGAAAGTTGAAAAGTTGAAAGTTGAAAAGTTGAAAGTTGAAAAGTTGAAAGTTGAAAAGTTGAAAGTTGAAAAGTTGAAAAGTTGAAAGTTGAAAGTTGAAAAGTTGAAAGTTGAAAAGTTGAAAAGTTGAAAGTTGAAAAGTTGAAAGTTGAAAAGTTGAAAGTTGAAAAGTTGAAAGTTGAAAAGTTGAAAGTTGAAAAGTTGAAAGTTGAAAAGTTGAAAGTTGAAAAGTTGAAAGTTGAAAAGTTGAAAGTTGAAAAGTTGAAAGTTGAAAAGTTGAAAGTTGAAAAGTTGAAAGTTGAAAAGTTGAAAGTTGAAAGTTGAAAGTTGAAAAGTTGAAAGTTGAAAAGTTGAAAGTTGAAAAGTTGAAAGTTGAAAAGTTGAAAGTTGAAAAGTTGAAAGTTGAAAAGTTGAAAGTTGAAAAGTTGAAGTTGAAGTTGAAGTTGAAAGTTGAAAGTTGAAAAGTTGAAAGTTGAAAAGTTGAAAGTTGAAAGTTGAAAGTTGAAAAGTTGAAAGTTGAAAAGTTGAAAGTTGAAAAGTTGAAAGTTGAAAAGTTGAAAGTTGAAAAGTTGAAAGTTGAAAAGTTGAAGTTGAAAGTGAAGTTGAAAGTTGAAGTTGAAAGTTGAAAGTTGAAAAGTTGAAAGTTGAAAAGTTGAAAGTTGAAAAGTTGAAAGTTGAAAAGTTGAAAGTTGAAAGTTAAAGTTGAAAAGTTGAAAGTTGAAAAGTTGAAAGTTGAAAAGTGAAAGTTGAAAAGTTGAAAGTTGAAAAGTTGAAAGTTGAAAAGTTGAAAGTTGAAAAGTTGAAAGTTGAAAAGTTGAAAGTTGAAAGTTGAAAGTTGAAAAGTTGAAAGTTGAAAGTTGAAAGTTGAAAGTTGAAAGTTGAAAAGTTGAAAGTTGAAAAGTTGAAAGTTGAAAAGTTGAAGTTGAAAAGTTGAAGTTGAAAAGTTGAAAGTTGAAAAGTTGAAAGTTGAAAAGTTGAAAGTTGAAAAGTTGAAAGTTGAAAAGTTGAAAGTTGAAAAGTTGAAAGTTGAAAAGTTGAAAGTTGAAAAGTTGAAAGTTGAAAAGTTGAAAGTTGAAAAGTTGAAAGTTGAAAAGTTGAAAGTTGAAAAGTTGAAAGTTGAAAAGTTGAAAGTTGAAAAGTTGAAAGTTGAAAAGTTGAAAGTTGAAAAGTTGAAAGTTGAAAGTTGAAAGTTGAAAAGTTGAAAGTTGAAAAGTTGAAAGTTGAAAGTTGAAAAGTTGAAAGTTGAAAGTTGAAAGTTGAAAAGTTGAAAGTTGAAAAGTTGAAAGTTGAAAAGTGAAAGTTGAAAAGTTGAAAGTTGAAAAGTTGAAAGTTGAAAAGTTGAAAGTTGAAAAGTTGAAAGTTGAAAAGTTGAAAGTTGAAAAGTTGAAAGTTGAAAAGTTGAAAGTTGAAAAGTTGAAAGTTGAAAAGTTGAAAGTTGAAAAGTTGAAAGTTGAAAAGTTGAAAGTTGAAAAGTGAAAGTTGAAAAGTTGAAAGTTGAAAAGTTGAAAGTTGAAAAGTTGAAAGTTGAAAAGTTGAAAGTTGAAAAGTTGAAAGTTGAAAAGGTTGAAAGTTGAAAAGTTGAAAGTTGAAAGGTTGAAAGTTGAAAAGTTGAAAGTTGAAAAGTTGAAAGTTGAAAAGTTGAAAGTTGAAAAGTTGAAAGTTGAAAAGTTGAAAGTTGAAAAGTTGAAAGTTGAAAAGTTGAAAGTTGAAAAGTTGAAAGTTGAAAAGTTGAAAGTTGAAAAGTTGAAAGTTGAAAAGTTGAAAGTTGAAAAGTTGAAAGTGAAAGTTGAAAGTTGAAAAGTTTGAAAGTTGAAAAGTTGAAAGCTGAAAAGTTGAAAGTTGAAAATTGGAAAGTTGAAAAGTTGAAAGTTAGTAAGTTGAAAGTTGAAAAGTTTGAAAGTTGAAAAGTTGAAAGTTGAAAGTTGAAAGTTGAAAGTTGAAAAGTTGAAAGTTGAAAGTTGAAAGTTGAAGTGAAAAGTTGAAAGTTGAAAAGTTGAAAGTTGAAAGTTGAAGTTGAAAAGTTGAAAGTTGAAAGTTGAAAGTTGAAAGTTGAAAGTTGAAAAGTTGAAAGTTGAAAAGTTGAAAGTTGAAAGTTGAAGTTGAAAAGTTGAAAGTTGAAAGTTTGAATTGAAAGTTGGAAAAGTTGAAAGTTGAAAGTGAAGTTGAAAAGTGAAAGTTGAAAAAGTTGAAAGTGAAAAGTTGAAAGTTGAAAAGTTGAAAGTGAAAAGTTGAAAGTTGAAAAGTTGAAAGTTGAAAAGTTGAAAGTTGAAAGTTGAAGAAGTTGAAAAGTTGAAAGTTGAAAAGTTGAAAGTTGAAAAGTTGAAAGTTGAAAAGTTGAAAGTTGAAAAGTGAAGTTGAAAGTGAAAGTTGAAAAGTTGAAAGTTGAAAAGTTGAAAGTTGAAAAGTTGAAAGTTGAAAAGTTGAAAGTTGAAAAGTTGAAAGTTGAAAAGTTGAAAGTTGAAAAGTTGAAAGTTGAAAAGTTGAAAGTTGAAAGTTGAAAGTTGAAAAGTTGAAAGTTGAAAGTTGAAAGTTGAAGAAGTTGAAAAGTTGAAAGTTGAAAAGTTGAAAGTTGAAAAGTTGAAAGTTGAAAAGTTGAAAGTTGAAAAGTAAGTTGAAAGTTGAAAGTTGAAAAGTTGAAGTTGAAAGTTGAAAGTTGAAAAGTTGAAAGTTGAAAGAAAGTTGAAAGTTGAAGTTGAAAGTTGAAGTTGAAAAGTTGAAGTTGAAAAGTTGAAGTTGAAAGTGAAAGGTGAAAGTTGAAAGTTGAAAAGTTGAAAGTTGAAAAGTTGAAAGTTGAAAAGTTGAAAGTTGAAAAGTTGAAAGTTGAAAGTTGAAAGGTGAAAAGTTGAAGAAAGTTGAAAAGTTGAAAGTTGAAAGTTGAAAAGTTGAAAGTTGAAAAGTTGAAAGTTGAAAAGTTGAAGTTGAAAGTTGAAAGTTGAAAGTTGAAAGTTGAAAGTTGAA
This sequence comes from Ichneumon xanthorius, assembly GCA_917499995.1. Taxonomy (NCBI): domain Eukaryota; kingdom Metazoa; phylum Arthropoda; class Insecta; order Hymenoptera; family Ichneumonidae; genus Ichneumon; species Ichneumon xanthorius. The sequence goes on along the minus strand of CAKJTD010000038.1, from coordinate 153,796 downwards.
AAGTTGAAAGTTGAAAAGTTGAAAGTGAAAGTTGAAAGTTGAAAGAGTTTGAAAGTGAAAGTTGAAAGTTGAAAGTTGAAAGTTGAAAGTTGAAAAGTTGAAAGTGAAAGTTGAAGTTGAAAGTTGAAAAGTTGAAAGTGAAAGTTGAAAAGTTGAAAGTTGAAAAGTTGAAAGTTGAAAGTTGAAAGTTGAAAAGTTGAAAGTTGAAAAGTTGAAAGTTGAAAAGTTGAAAGTTGAAAAGTTGAAAGTTGAAAGTGATTGAAAGTTGAAGTTGAAAAGTTGAAAGTTGAAAAGTTGAAAGTTGAAAAGTTGAAAGTTGAAAAGTTGAAAGTTGAAAAGTTGAAAGTGAAGAAGTTGAAAAGTTGAAAGTTGAAAGTTGAAAGTTGAAAAGTTGAAAGTTGAAAAGTTGAAAGTTGAAAGTTGAAAGTTGGAAAGTTGAAGTTGAAAAGTTGAAAGTTGAAAAGTTGAAAGTTGAAAGTTGAAAGTTGAAAGTTGAAGTGAAAAGTTGAAAGTTGAAAAGTTGAAACGTTGAAAAGTTGAAAGTTGAAAAGTTGAAAGTTGAAAGTTGAAAGTTGAAAAGTTGAAAGTTGAAAGTTGAAAGTTGAAAAGTTGAAGTTGAAAGTTGAAAGTTGAAAGTTGAAGTGAAAAGTTGAAAGTTGAAAAGTTGAAAGTTGAAAAGTTGAAAGTTGAAAAGTTGAAAGTTGAAAAGTTGATAGTTGAAAGTTGATATTTGAAAAGTTGAAAGTTGAAAAGTTGAAGTTGAAAGTGAAAGTTGAAAGTTGAAGTTGAAAGTTGAAAGTTGAAAGTTGAAGTGAAAAGTGAAGTTGAAAGTTGAAAGTTGAAAGTTGAAAGTTGAAAAGTTGAAAGTTGAAAAGTTGAAGTTGAAAAGTTGAAAGTTGAAAAGTTGAAAGTTGAAAAGTTGAAAGTTGAAAGTTGAAAAGTTGAAATTGAAAGTTG